>UNSF01000298.1:0-15628 GCA_900538255.1 Ulva mutabilis
TAGGAGGAACGAACTACATCCTGGTAGTAGTGGATGAGTACAGCAGGTACTTACATGTTGATCCCAGCTGAAGTCGAAAAGCGGTGCTGCGGAGATGATATGCCTTCTGATACGAACGCATCCGCAACTCAGTTCTATGACAAGGAGGTAGGGGTGCGGAGGCTGCATACAGGACAAGGAGGTGAGTTCAGCTCGAGTCAGCTGGCTCAGTACCTTGAGGTGGCGAGGCGATAGTAACACGCTTTCACTATAACTATTGTGCCAGCGCTTTCGGGACTTCCTTACAGGACGCCGGAAGGGCACCATAGGGACTCTGAAAGGACAGTGGAGCGACTGCTAGAGGACGGTATGAGGACTGTCCGAGAGGACGTGGGGTTGATTAGGACAGAGCAAGGACAGCTGCGGACCTGTGCCAGATGGGCTGAGGATCCTTGGGGGACACAGGTTGCATAAACAGGGATGTCACGGAACAGTCATGGGACATATCCCGATGATGGAGTGTGACGTCACACAGGGCATCACGAAGATTGTTACATCTACGATTGAGGACTCTAAGTTAGGCATGCATGAATCCTTACGGAGTCCTAGGGACGAGGTCAGCTTAGGGACATCCTAAATGCAAGAAAGGCCTGGAGGCCCAATCGACCGCAGCACCCCGGGCGCCACTTTGGTTCGATCGTGCCCAATCGACCGCAAGCACCCCGGGCGCCACTTTGGTCGATCGTGCCCAATCGACCGCAGCACCCCGGGCGCCACTTTTGGTCGATCGCGCCCAATCGACCGCAACACCCCGGGCGCCACTTTGGTCGATCGTGCCCAATCGACAAGGCACCCCGGGCGCCACTTTGGTCGATCGTGCCCAATCGACCAAGGCCCACCCGGGCGCCACTTTGGTCGATCGTGCCCAATCGACCGCAGGCACCCGGGCGCCACTTTTGGTCGATCGTGCCCAATCGACCCAAGGCACCCCCGGCGCCACTTTTGTCGATCGTGCCCAATCGACCGCAGCACCCCGGGCGCCACTTTGGTCGATCGTGCCCAATCGACCAAGGCACCCCCGGGCGCCACTTTGGTCGATCGTGCCCAATCGACCGCAGCACCCCGGGCGCCACTTTGGTCGATCGTGCCCAATCGACCACATAGCCCCCATGGAGCCACGAGGACCGCTGCAGACCGCTGCACGGCCTCTCACATGCCCCTGCCTTAGCCATCCCCCCCCTGCCCTACCCCTGCCCCGCTGCCCCCTGCCCCCTTGCTGCACATAACCCTCATCTGCTCTCCTAACATGCTGTTCACGGCCACGCCAATGCTGCGACGTCAACACTGCTGCCGTTGGTGGCTGAAAGCAAGCCTGCAGGCCTTGTGTGCGCCGCAATGGCTCCAGGACTTCTACTTCATAGCCTCTTCCAGCGCTGCGCAATCTCGCGTTCAAGGTTGGCTAACTCTTCCTGCAAGATAATGTGTGTGAGGCGACTGTACTAGCTTGCACCTGTTCCCGATGACTTGTACACCACAGTAATTGTGATTCACATCACAACAGACCATCCCAACACAGATGCAAGGTACATGTTGCGAGAGGGATCTTACCTGAGTAGCGAGTAGCTTTTGCCATATCCCGGCGTATGCCCTGATGTTTTAGGGGGCCCGTCAGCTGCAGGTCCGAGCAAGTTCTTCAGCTTAGTCACTGTGTCCTGCAGTTTTGAGGCACGCGCCCATGTGGCCTGTACGCAAACGTGCTGTTGATGTTGGATATGTCCGCTGTATTTCCGGTCTGACCTGGCAGGTGGTGGGTGGATGGCAGGCTTGGGTACGGGTGGAGGAGTATCAAAAGCAGCCACAAAAGTAAGTCAGGACGTACTGTTGGGGCTGGATAAACTGCAGCTTGGTGTGAGGGCCTGGTAATTGAGGCCTGTACGGCTGTCGAACATGCGGGAGCTGACAGGCTGTTTGCCACAGCTTGGCTCTGCTCAACATCGTCGGTAACATTCAGCTTGCGGCGGACGGCCTTCCCGTACACAATGACCACTGGGTGGCAACGCTTACAAGTGATTTGGATGTTCGACTCTGAATGCCAATACAACCTGTAGGCCGCACGACGTTGTACCAGCCACTACCTGTCAGGTCAGTGCATTGGCAATCTTCAGCGTGCGATACTAGCAGGGGCAAGGATGGAAGCGTGCCTGCATCAGCCTCATCCAGCATCCTGTGACGTTTTCGGATGCTTGTTCAGCCGGGTCGGACTCAGCCGACATTCTTCTTGGCTGGGCCTCGACTGCGATCTGTCCTGCCACCTGCGGCGCCTTCTTCAATGCCCTTGCGCTTCACAGGTTCTCTGTTCTGACTCTTCCAACAGGTCAGCAGGACGGCCGCCATAAGTCCCATCCATGCCCACTCTTCGCACGTGCGGGGGGCTGCAGTTGGATCATCTGGATCGGGACCTGCAGGTCACATACATTGACGTGTCTAGGCACAGAGCCGCGCAAAGCAGCAAGCAGGACATCGCTACGGGCCTTACTGCGGCTTGCATAGGTAATCAGATTCAGCAACGTCCATTGTACACGCTTTGACACTCTACACGCATACCCCAAGTTACCAGCCAATCGTAGCACACTGCACGGGCCAGCATACCAACTTTGTAGTGAAGGCCCTCAACAGCTTAGCTTCGAGGCGGGTAGGAGGCATCTCTTGCCCAGTGCTGATACCGTACTCCTTATCTATGGCGCTGTTAACACTTGATGCACGTTTGCGCACATCAGCATACCTGCGTCGGACCCAGAATCAATACAAGCATGGCTCCGAACAGTTGCCCCGCACGACAGGTGAGATAGACGGCGCGTACGTAATACCATGCTCCTTTGCAGCTACCTTCCACATGCTCGTCCAGGCTTTGGATAGATTCCGCAGAGCTCGATGGCGTTCCTTGCACCCTGCTGTTCAGCGGCTGACATGGTGGAGCCGGCAAAGAAGTCTTTGTGGTCCTGCGGAACATGCACACCATGTTCTGGGGCAATGCATCTATGGTGACTCGCATCAAGCACGAACACATTATGTGGGCCCTGCACGGCTACAATCGACCAAGACACCCGGACGCCACGATGGTCGATTGTACCCAATCGACCACGACCCGCCGGACGCCACCAGGCTCACCTGTGACACATGAAGCTGCACCACACACAGCCGCTGTCGTGCCTACCATCTGAAACGACGATCGTGGCATGGCAATGCAACCGCCGAATGGGATGCATGGCAGAACAGAATGACCTGGACCGCTAGCCCCCGTGCTCGATGTTAATACCACTCCACATCTGCGAGACCAGTGCGCTGGAAAAAGTACATCGACCACTGCATCAGCAAAACCGAGCTGTGGTAGTCACTTCATCCGGCCGATCGAGATACTGACGCAATGTCCGGATGGGATTCGGTGGCAGGAAAACGGCTGTATCAGCTGGACGTGCGGCGTGCACGTTTAGGAACATAGACAGCACGGTGATTGTCGGTTCGTTGCAGCGTACGTGCGGGAGGAGGGCAAGCGCACCGTCTCAGCCAACATGTCGAACGCCTCAACAACCGACTGTAGCATGATGGCCCCTGGCTTGCTTGCCCTCACGAACTTCACGAAGAGGTCTTTTACAATCTTCGCATCATTACAGCGATCCAGCGACGCCTTCATACCTTCTGGGATGTCCTTCAAGATGCTCTGTATCTTGTCGGTCGACCGCAGGAATCGTGGCTTCCACGTAACCCATGGCGACACAGACGCCTTCCGCCCACTCACGGTTGATATCATACGCACAGTGTCCTTAGAAACAGCGGTTGCGGTGGCAGTGAGCACCGGGATTGCTCCTGGGCCAGCGTGCAGGTGAAGGGCGGTAACCATACCGCCTGCTTCCCCACAGCCGCTGCGGCAGTTGACATAGCGACATCCATAAGCGAATTGAAGTCAGCATACTGTAATTCGATGTAATATGTGGGATTAGGCCTGCTTGTCACCCGCAGCGTCGCGCTGCTGAAGGGCCGCTTCGCACCACACGCCGAAAAGATAGTGTCTGCCACAAGCCTCCCCCGATGGGCTGTGTTAGAATAAGCAGACTTCCATTCAACGGTGGAAGCATCGCCGGCACTGCAACAAGCGCCGGCTAGTTGACAAGCCGTGCAGTTGTTACTTCCGCGTTACCGGCGGGCCGGCTGGTTGGGGCCCATCGTATAATAAGGCAGCAGAATTCACACAATACGCAATTTGATAGTAGACGATATCGTACTGCAGCATGATCGTGGTCTCGTCCGTCGGCTGGCCATCTTGCACAACGTACTCCTGTGGCGACGACGGTTAGACCCTGGCAAAAATCGAGTCGAACAAAACTTAGTTATGCGAGCATATTCATCATAGGCATGATAGAAGACTGGGCGTAGAAGACTGTACATGCCTCCACCCTCAAAGGAAGCGTTCACACCGCGGGTGTGGGCAGAGGGTGTCGTTTCGACCACCCCCCGTCAAGTCGGGGGTGTGTCTACAGGAAGTGTGCAGTGGTGACGCTCTGCTGCCCGGTGGCTTTCCGGATGCGCTCCGACATAGCTTGCGCGGACCCGTCATCAACCTTTATATAGGCTTTAACTTCATCCCACCAGTCGTGACACGATGGCAGGCGAGCCCCAATAAGAAGGTCCGTCGCAGGGCTCAAGAGATCGATGATCACTTCGCCCAGTATGGGATGCGCCGTGTGCCTACGGAAACCCAAAGACTCTAGGTCTTTGTTCAAGTGTGATCACTGTCTAGGTTTTTTCAATAATGTCGCTCATGCGGAGCGCCATTTTAGAGTCACTGCTTGTCCTAAGCGGGCTGCGGCGTGGAGATCAGCTGCTGCACGGTCCGTAGATTCGCCTCTGCTCAATCACTGTGCGGTAGTTGATGATGGCTTGCGCTTCCCTCGCGAGGCAAGTGCTGATGCGATCCTGGACGGCATTGGAGCAAGAGAGCTCGCGGGCACTACACAAGACCCGCGAGATATCGGGGGACCCATGCCCCAAGATCCCCCGCCTCCACCATCACCCCTCGCTCCACCAGCACCCCTGCCACCACCACCAGCACCCCTCCCTCCACCAGTACCCCTCCCTCCACCGGAATCAGATCCACACGATTACCTCGTCCCGGTCGGAGACCCCGCAATCCCACAGGCACCGGTAAGCTGATACTGCCCTGTCACTGTGCACATGTGTATATCGCATGATGGTGTCAGCCGCGCATACCGCTCCTTCAACATATGCAATCCAGCAATAAGTTGCAGGTACACCTCATCGCTGGCGGCTGCGCTTCCCGTCGAGGTAGACCCCCAGTACGATGGGCTTGATCAGCTCGGCGACGAAGATGGGGAGGAATGGCATGACGCCCTGGAGCCAGATGATGAACAACCAGACGAGGAGGAGGAGGAGGAGGAGGAGCCCGTGAAGGCGCCCAGGCGAGACACCGGTGCCTATCTCAACTTCCGCCTGGCACATTCCATCGTGGCCGGGCATTCGGTCAAGGTACGTGAGGTTGCTGTGTGGCTGGCAAAGGCTGGCATCAGAGCATCGTATCACGAATTCGGCCATGGACTCATTCTGCCAGATGGTGCATTTCCTGCTGTTACCAGAGGGAAACCTGTTCCCCAAATCGTACCACATGCTCTGCTGTGCACTCGCTGTCGAAGATAGCCACGACTGTGAGCGGCACATCTGTGACGCTTGTTGGGAACTCTTCCCGGACATCCCCGGGTGACTCACACGCGGTCCATGCGGATGAGGTCTGCCAGCGGCCGGGTTGCAACAACCCCCGATTCAAGCGTGGCCCGGGAGGTCATGTCTCCCCCAAGCGTAGCGCATTTTACTTCGGGAATGAGGGCACCTTTGTGGACCTCGTCTGCAAGCCAGATATGCTGCCAGCCATCTTGAGTCACCGCAAGGAGGCTTTCGAGGATCCAGAGTCCTTTTGGAACTCGCCCGCCGGCCGCGAGGCTGAACGCCCGGTGTGGGAACAAATTCGACGAGACGTCTATAAAAGCTGACGAGTTTGCAGTGCTCGTGAGCCTAGGTGCGTCGCCTTTGCATGCGTGTCCTCCTCCTGATCTTCAGACGAGTGCCTGTCGTGATACTTGCCTGCAAACCGTGTCCTCAGGCGGTGACTCCCGGTGCAGGGGCAGACGGTGGTCAGCTCTTTGTTAATAAGCAGCATGGCGCCCTCATCTGGGGCATCCGGCTCCAGGAGCTGCACGACGGGATGGCCGCGAAGAATGACACCTGGGCTCCCCCTGGGCGTTGTGGAGGGGCCGACCGAGCCCAACCGTCTGGACAGCGTCTTGGAGTCTCTGGAGGACTTCTTCCTCGCACACGATCCCGGTGCGGTATACACTCCTGTCTGGTGCACTGCCCATTAGTGTGCCAACTGCGAATCGGTAATCAGGCGCTGAACTGTGTGTACACTTGCCTGCCACTTGCGTGCCGGTGCTTGCCTGTCGCCCTCACACGCACCTCCCACCATGTGAGGGAGCCTCTGCAGGCAGGGACGGAACCACCCCGATCATTGTGGAGATCTGGGAGGACCCTGCTGATCCAAACAGCAAGAAGAGGCTAGTGAAGCTGTGGCCGGTCTGTGGCTGGGCAGAGGGAGACATCCCTGTGCTCGAGAAGCTGGCAAACGCCGTTGGTCATGGGGCCAAGTCAGCTTGTGTGCGTTGCGCTTTCCTTGGTGCAACCGTGAAGGATGCCAACACGGTCCGGTGCGTCACCCCCGTCTGGCCATTGACAGGCCACGATACCATAGGCCGGTGTGACTCACTGCAGGGATAGGCTCCACTTCGATTAGTAGGGAGAACACTCAGGCAATATCCATGGCTATGCAAATAACACTTGATAGCTGTAAACATAGTGATACACAGCTGTTCTATAATCGCATTACAAATCCCTTGATACGGCTTCGCCCTCTTGTCCCGCGCGCGATCTCGCAACGCGATGCCCGTGGTTGGCAGGCTCTGCCTGGCAGCCTCTGGGAGTGGTCTACTACTGGTGGTCCGTGTGCAGGTGGGAAAGCTACTGCCACATCACTCAATCCGTGCCTGCTTACGCGGGTGGCGGATCCCTGCCAGCCTCCTCAGCACAGACGCAGGGCGGGCAGCCCGCACTGCCACGCATGCCACCTGGCTACATGTCCTTTGACACAGGTGAGCAGGGCTGCAGAGATGAATGGACTCCCCCCACGACTGTCACCCCAGAGGGCACGTGGACAGGAGATGGTGTGTTGAAGTGGTCAGGCTCGGAGATCATGTCCAGGGCGGAAAAGGCTGCCGAGATCGAGTCCCAGGTTCGGCGAGCTACCAACAGCACTGTGATGCCCAAGGCTATGCGCCCAAGGCGGGGTTGTGTCTGCCCCTTGCATAGGCCGTCGGTTGCTATGGACACCACCATCGTCGCAGTCGTTGGCATCCTGTATGCAGGTTGACAATCCGACTCGGCCGCCGTACACTGGTATCGCAGCCAGGAGTACGCGTGCAAATCGCGCTCACACCGAGCGCCTGAAGATCGGCTTGTGGAGGCTGCCATTGTTCCATAAGCTGTCCTACTTCAAGTGCGCTCCCAGCCCTGACCCATACGTGTGCACAGACCTGTTTCTGTGTCAGTGCTTGACCCGGGCCCCGGTGACGTGTGCAGTCCGTGTACATTCCTCCGGTTCGGCGTCGCCCACATCTTCCTCCTGGGTCTCCTGAAGGACTTCTGGAAGCAGTGGCTACCAGCCCCACTGCCAAACGGCATGGTCCGGCTGCGAAGTATGTTCTACCTGTGGTGGTGCGTCGGAAGATAACCTCCAGAGCTGCCCTACAGAACCAGACGGAGCTGATAAAGAAACCCTATCGAGATATTGTCAAGTATGCTCTTCCTGCATCTTGTATGACCAGTCGTAGGTACATGTACAACTGTACTGTGGCGGGGGCTGCTGTCTGGCGACAGCCACATAGCCACCTGCTCGAGCCGTTCTGTCGTGTACTCTGATGTTGTCGGTACCAGGCCCACCCCCAGCCCCCCCTGCAGGCCTGCCTACTCAACCATGGTCACAATCGGCGTGCAGGCATCGCGGCAATTACCTCATGGAGGACTGGATGAATTTCACAGACGCGTGGAGTCTCCAGCTGCTGCACGACCTGCCGTGGGATGAAACCAACCCTGATGAAGTTCATGTGCGCGACCAATTTGAGGCGATGTGGACGGACTTGCGGGCCGGAGTCATGTACTTCATGAAGTACACGCCAGGGCAGCACACCTGGCAGCGAATCCTCGACGCCCAAAAACACCTCCTGGCATATGGGAAGAGGTACAGCAGGTACTGACTCCATCGCCGGCTCCCTGCCCACGCGTACGTTTACGAGGAGGAGAAGTTTGCGGGTGTGCAGTGTGTACTACAGGCAGTTCCTGCCGACGGGTTGTCTCACGCAGTCATGATGTCGGTGTAGGTGTTCAGCGGTCAGGTCCTTGCAACCCTGAAGTTGCATTTGGCGGCCGTCCAACTTGCCAGATCAGGTGAGAGCCTGCGGCCCTGCCTTTTCTGCCTTGAGTACTGGATCGAAAGGCTCGTGCAGTTCTTCAAGCGGCTGATCAAGTATCGAGGCACGTCCGGTTCTGAGCGCATCTTTGTCAACGACCTCCTGTTGCGGCGAGCGGTGTGACCGCTTGTCCAGGAACTTGGCCCCAAGGCTCTGCCCCGTCTGACTGAAGCTGTTGCTGCCCCCGGGAGAAGCAGCGGAAGCGCATCCGCACAGCCCCGCTGTACACAGCAGCCCAACGCGGCGCCGCCGCCGCCTCCGCGCTGCCTGATGGCGGTCCGCGGGCCCAGTCCCCCACCCGTGATGCTGGGTGCTGGCACTGACCTCACAGCGTGCGGAGCGGCTGGAGGTGTTGCCTGCGCCCACCAGCGAACGGGCGTGCCTGAAAGGGGCTGCTCTACCTAATTTGTGCCGAGCACGCTGACTTTGCCAAGCGTGGCTGGCCGAGTCACACGGGATCCCTGGGGGACCGTGCCCGCGCCGGGCCGTGTGTGCTTTCACTGGGGGTTGCGGTGGACGGTGAGCCCTGTTGATATACGTGAAGCTCTACATGCAAAGCATGTGCGAGCGCACTGCCCATCGGCGAAAATGTCAGCTCCCAACAATGCAGGGATCTCACGGCGTCCCAAAGGGGACCAAATACTTGGTTCTTAATAGAGTACGGTCTTCCCAGACCCACCGCGTGAACTGTATGTAAGGGCCAGTTATAAGTACTTTGTTGAGGTGCGAATATCAGAGATTGTGCAATTGGGTGATCAGGATGGATGATGCAACGTACGCTGCAGGCGTGCAGTTGACACTGCGGTGTGCAAACCTGTTCAATGTCTGTATGGGTAGACAGTCCCAGGTGCCCTGCCGCCCGAATCCGAATTGGGGTCTGTCCGCCCTGAGTCTTGTACATGGTTTAGGTTCTTGTTGCCCGAGTCCCGGGAATCAGGTGGTTCCGCAGGTTGGCTGCGGTGGTGGGACCTTTCGGTCTGTGACACTGAATCTATTGCCTACGCCGGCAGTCCCAGAATGGGTGGATTGTTCTCGACGGTGTCAAAGCGTCTGGACGAGTGGGGAGCGTATCCGGACAATGATCACAGTACAACTTGTAAGTGACGCTCCTCCAGTACCAGTGTTTCTGAACGGCGACTAGTGAAAATTGCGACCGGCCTTGTGTGTACCAGCCAGCCCTCCGAAGGCTTGCGGGGGAACTGGATATAGCAGCGCTTCCCTGTACTCAACGCCAAGTTACTGCCGGGCACTGCAATTTGTAGTACAATAGTACCAAAATACCCCCACCACTTCTTGCAAACACAAAAAATGTCCTGACCTGGCAGTCCCTCACGCACCAGCAACCTTTGTGGACCTCGTCTGATCAATGGTTCTGATATTCCATTCTATGTGCATGTAATACCTCCCGGAGACCCGCTCACGACTGTACACGACGTTCAGTCTCCTAAGAGTGGCAGCGGTGCACCGACATTTGCCACTCAGAGCCAGACGGCCGATGTGGGTTTCGATGGCCAGCTTGTTGCTGGCCAGAGAACAGTCAGAGAGTGCCGCGAAGTACTGAATGCGCGTCAAACTTTCACGAAAGGTACGTTACAGGTCTACCAACACTTATGCAAAAAGGAACCGCAGAGGTCCTACTGTGTACACGTGATGCGAATTGGATGTCTTACTTGGCAAGCACATGGTGTCCTTGACTGCAGAGTACGAGGCAAAGAATCACGTGGAACTCCTCCGCCTGGTGGTGCATGCGATGTGCAATGAGCACCCCCGGGAGATACCTTCGGATCGATTGGGTGCCCCGGGCAGATGGGAGTATGCCAACTCCCCTGCCAAGGGCACAGACACCGCATCGTGGGCGCCCGGTGGATCCACGCTGCACCACTACCTCCTCATGCCGGGATCTACCAACCCCGAGGACGCACCAAGCTCGCAGATGGGGGAGTTGATGAGGCACATGCTCGCAGGAACTGATGGCAGTTCGAAGGGGCTGCAGCTAATCAGGAAGGCCATCAAGCTGCCCAACAGCAAGAACGACGCCGTGCAGCTATATCCATCATCCCGGTTCCTGCAGATGATGGCTTGTGCTCCCACGGTACGGCTTATGCTGAAAACGGCGACACATGTATGTAAGGTGACGGTGTGATCCCCACGCGAACACCCCGCCATTTTTGTGGGGGTTACAGCCTGAGGGGTAAACACCGCAGGCATGATGTAGATGATAAGCGCTGATGACGGATGTGCATACAGGAGGTGAACGTCATGGGCAGTTCTGTGCGGCAACCCAGCAGATCGGTGGCGTCGCCTGCGCGTATGCGGCCCAGCTTGGGACCCAGGCAACTCAGGTAAAACCCCGACCGCTGTACACAGTCATGCACACTAGGGTACAAAACAATGATGCTGCTCCTGCATGGAACTGTACCGCGGCGCACCGAATATGGCACCAGGGGGGTCCCTCAGCCATACACGGGCGGCATGCATGCAGGTTCCGCGGATCTTAGAGACGTACGAAGGACTAGTCCAGACTCTCGGGTCGCAGTGGGACGTTTTCGACACGACTGAATCGGCGGTGGAGGCCGACATCCGCGGCTTTGCAAAGCTCCACCGCCTATTCAGATGCATCTGCGGGAATGCCACGAGCGGTGAACTGGCGATTGCTCAGGGGACACCCGAGTGGGACTGTGTCTGGGACTGTTGGGGCGCTGCCCCGTGGCAGCACTCATTGCCGTTCAAGGTGTGCAATTTGCAGCATTGGCATCTTCCATTGCGCTCAATGTAAACCTGCATTGTACTCTCAGGCTGCCGTGCAGCATATAAACCCACACGACATGCACCGCTGTGTGCAGCAAACCTGCTCTTCCCAAGTCCGGCTATGCCATCGCCAAGGACAAAGGCCATCCGGGTTGCAAGTATGCATATGCCACAGCCCTGGTGGCAGTGGGGCTTCGCAGCCCTGGAGTGGTTCATGACCAACAAGGGCCCGGATGGAGGTGAGGCCGCGCTGTGGTTCACAACACAGCTCAAGACGGTCTCGCTAGCGTCAGCGGGCGAGGTGCGCGCTCTGACAAGGGCGTGCATTCAGCGGCTCCTGGACGACAGGGACCCGGACATGAAGATGATGCTAGAAGGGGTGGATCTACGCAGTGCTGGCCTGCATGAACCGCCTCCGGCTCCACCTCCGGCGGACCCAGCGAGCGATGGGCACAATGATGACGGTAATGAGGGTCAGCAGGGTGCTGCGGGGAGCAAAGGCGCAAAGCCAGGGGCAAAGAAAGGGTCTGGGAGGGGAAAGAAGAACAAGAACAAAGGCGGGAACAGAAAGAAAACAAGTGACGGGCCAAGGAAGATGGATGCCAAATCGCCTGGCATTGCAAAAGGTGTGCACTGTCATGGCAATATGCCCACTGTATACCAGGAAGTGTTTTGATCCAGTAGGTGCTAATGCATGGCCTTTCATTGAGTTTACATGCATGCACACTGCATGTGTTTGATGTAATGTCACCCGCTCCAGCCAGGGGTTCATGCCCATGTAGGCCGTACTGAGATCGGGGGTGCCTGGGTGGACCTCACGCCGGACAACAGGGTCGTCGTCTCAATGGAGCTGCAAGAACCGGTACCGCCGACACCCAGTTGACTTCAGATGAAGAGAGCGCCCGGGTCAAAGGCTGTCTGGACACCATGGTGGCGTTATTCACTGCCGCGAGGAAGTACAAGCCAGACCGCGATGACAAGTGGCTGGAGTTGTTGTACAAGGCCATGGAAGTGGCTGAGGGAGAGGGTGTCTCCCGCGATGACATCCGGGCAGCTTGGGAGCAACACGGCCCGCAGCCAACACAGCCTTCCGACTCGGGGCCACTGGCAGACAATGATGAGGATTGCCTAGCCGGAGGGGACATGGGCAACCCAAGCGCAGCCGATGAGGACAGCGTCACTGCCAGCAGTTCAGACAAGGGAACCAGTGGGGACGAGGACACCTTCAATCCTGGCCCAGCGGCGAGAAGGCGGCTGAAGGAGCAGCCCAGTCCCATCCGCACGAGCCGACGGGGTGCTGCGGCAGAGGGAGAGGCTGCAGGTGGCGAGGGCAAGGTAGGGGCCGACGACGTGGCCGCGGGGGAGGCAGGTGGAGTACATGCCGCAGCAGGCGAGGGGGGAGCACGCCAGGCGGAAGGCCGGGCTGCTGCGGTGCAGGGTGCTCAGGGAAATGGGGCGGGCGGATCTGGCAAAGGCAGGGCAGGCGCAGGCAATGCGGGCAAGCGCAAAGGCGCTGGGCAGGGTGCTGAAGAGGCAGAGGGGGCTGATAGGAGTGTGAGTGACAGAAGCGCATGCAAGGCACAGCGCACTGACTGACAGTTATGAGAACAGCACGTCACACTGCTGGTTTGTGTTTGGTCATCTATAGGTGCCACGCGGGACATGTAAAGTCCCGCCTCGTTTTGTTTGCATGCTCGTGATCGGACAAGGAAACCATGATGGATTGCTTTCACGACGTGGTGACACGCCGTTGCACGCTCTGTTCTGCGAAAGTTCACTGCACTGCGGAAGGTGGCATTGGACAGGCACAGGTGACATGCGACCGACATCCATGCATGTGTTCTGTGGTGACAGGGGATAAGCGGCATGGCGCGGCTGCTGAGGCACGCGGGCCGACTGTTCGAAATATCACGCGACCCCAGACGAATATTCAGCCTTAAGTCAACCAGAATGAAACAGTATGTCGATCATGGTTGGCCTCTCGCTGATCTACGTTCGTGCAGCGAGCGATGTTTCACACTCCGGCAACAACGTCGACAGTCCATCACAGGTCGATATTGACCTCGTCGCACGCTCTATCTCATCTCTATAATGTCCTTGCGCCTGTGTTTAAGAGTTTTATCAGGTTCTAGGGCGATAATACGAGTTCTGAGTGCCTGCCCGGATATGGCGGGATGCTTGACGCCGGTGAGCCGTTGACGGAGCATAAGATCATCGCACCTTTATATTTAGAGACTCTTATACATAGGTCTGCTTTGCTGGACTGAGAAGCGTGGCGCACTCGTCGGATGCAGCGGTTGTTGCTTCGCCGCGGGTGCTCTACACAGCACGCCAGCCTCCGGAAACAGGACAGGTGACATTCCACCTGTACACGTTTCATGAACATCATCTAGCCGTTGTGCGATGTGGGATCCTTCCGCCGTGCGCCGGGGACTGCCGTGCTGCGTTGTGGACGCGGCCACAGTCCATCGCTCGGCTTGTCTGCCCCACACTGTCTCGGCGACCAGATCGAGCCGTGAATTAACGTAGTCACGCGTGTATGCACTGTCCTGTCTGATTCGACTTGCTCGACAGTCTGACAGTCTGAGCTGCATAGGTGGATGGTCGATTGTGCCCAATCGACTGCAGTGCCCCGGACGCCACTATGGTCGATTGTGCCCAATCGACCAGTCATGGACCACAGGCCACTATGCGCACTTGAGCACAGTGAAGTCCATGTGAACGCTCGTGACCTCAACTCGTATATACGCGTGCCACTGATGTCCAAGTCACCTGTCCTGTCTGATTCCAGTTTCTCGACAGTTGAACCGTCTGCACAGGTGGATGGTCGATTGTGCCCAATCGACTGCAGTGCCCCGGACGCCACTATGGTCGATTGTGACCCAATCGACTGCAGTACCCCGGGCGCCACTATGGTCGATTGTGCCCAATCGACCAGTCATGGACCACAGGCCACTATGCGCACTTGAGCACAGTGAAGTCCATGTGAACGCTCGTGACCTCAACTCGTATATACGCGTGCCACTGATGTCCAAGTCACCTGTCCTGTCTGATTCCAGTTTCTCGACAGTCGAACCGTCTGCACAGGTGGATGGTCGATTGGGCCCAATCGACTGCAGTACCCCGGGCGCCACGATGGTCGATTGTAACCCAATCGACTGCAGTACCCCGGGCGCCACTATGGTCGATTGTAACCCAATCGACTGCAGTACCCGGGCGCCACTATGGTCGATTGTAACCCAATCGACTGCAGTACCCCGGGCGCCACTATGGTCGATTGTACCCAATCGACTACAGCACCCGGGACGCCACGATGGTCGATTGGGCCCAATCGACCAGCCATGGGCCACAACCCTCGTGCCTCACAGTGGACGATACTGTGTCAATGTCGTGGGCAAGATCTTCCGCATATGTGCATATTACTATCCCATCGTGTACGTGTCCCACACAACTCCATCCTGGACGCCCTCAGCAGTCCTCCCACCCTGGACCTCTCATGCGGGTGCTGGAGAGGACATCTCCCTTGGCGCGCATGGGGGTCCGCAGGACGTCCTGCAAGGTGAACGACTTAGATTACATCATTTCGGCTTGAACCGCCGCCGACGTGACGTCACTCGACGCGGCTTATGCGCGTCACCTGCCCACTACTCAGGTCATCCCAGTGACGACCTCTATGAGTCATCGAACTCGTGGAACGGCATGAGGGCGTCCCGCTGTGCCAGGGCGGCTTCAGGCCGCCCTCCCGGTGACACCAATTGGTCGTCGTGCCATCCTCCAGGCGTCCTTCTGGAAATCTGGGCAAAGGACGTCCCGAAAGTGCTGGCAGCATTCTCATAGTGGTTTCACTGACACCGCCCAACATGAGTCAAATGGGTTGGCCGAACGAAAAGCTCGGTGTGCTGAACACGTCAGTAACGGGCGAGCCTGCTGCAGGCAGCAGTGCCTGCATTCCTGTGGGCCGGAGGCAACATGTGCGTGAACCATGCACACAACCTGACGCCGAGCACAGCACTGGAGGGGTGAGGCGGAAGGAGGTAAGCAGAAGCTGGAGGATAGGCTTGTTGCCACCAGCTCTGAGCCATGGTCCACAAACGTGCAGCAGCGGGCTAAGCAGCTGAGAGTCAGGAAGGCTGCAGCACATGCGCTGAGTCTGAGTGAGCTGTGTGAGAAGCTGGTTTGCCAGGAGAGAATTGGCATTGTGGCACAGCATATGAGAAATGTGAATGTTCAGAGAGATTGTGCCATACTTATTGTGGTTTAGGAAGGTCAAAGAAAGATGACTTCCGTCTCGTGGTGGCACAGGTGAAGCCTTTCGG
>UNSF01000084.1:0-393100 GCA_900538255.1 Ulva mutabilis
TTCAAATCCAACATATGTTGTGTTTACAATGACCTGTCCCGCCGGCCGGCAGCCTCGGCTCGCCGACGACGATTCAGTGCGCTGCACATCATTGACCGCTGCTGATACCATCGCTTGATAATCTTTACGTGGATACCATGCTTACCATCTCCCTTATATTCGGTACTGAAAAGTTGAAGGAACCACGTGGCGCTAACTGCCTGTTCGGTATTGGCCGGCCGTAAGTTTGCCCGATGGTGGGCTACGATGATGCCCCACCCGGTCATGGCAGAGACAACTGGCCCGGCCTTCCACAAGCAGGGTCTATCTTTGAGCTTTCTGACTCTCCCTGTAATGACCTTAAGCAGGTTCCAGTGAGTTCAAAGCCGGAACGTTTGCGGACTGGGAGCTTCGGTTGTTGCCACTCCTTCGAGATCGTCCGCTGCGTTGTAACCCCGCCATCCAGCTAGCGGGCAGGTAAATCCCAATCTAAGTACATCTGTATATTTGTATAGCAGTGCTATGCTATTGGTGCCTTCTAGCACGCTCGATGTGTGTCCGGCACGCGTGTTTGCGCGTTATTAGGTACCATGAATGCCCGCCTGTCCACGAGCGACGGGCCGGCTCCATAGTCGGCCTATTTTTAAGCTTTGATTCTCTTGTTCGACGTTATGCTAGTCCAATGAGTCCCGCCGGGACGTATGCGGCAGGGAACTCCTGTTGTTGCCACTCCTTCGAGATCGTCCCGCCACGTTGTAACCCCGCCCTCCCAGTAGCGGGCAAGTGACTCACATTACCATCTAAAAACATCGTTGGTGTTTGTGTAGCAGCGCTGTGCTCCTGATGCATTGCAGCATGCTAGGTGCATGTGGACCGAATGCACACGTTGCCGACGACTGCACAATCAAGTGTCCTTTGCTGCCATAGGTATCCTTGATAGACACCTCGACATCGTATTTAGGTATGTCTACCCAATAAGGGGACACTCGTGCCTGTGCAGCGGTTACCGGAGAGGTGGGTGTCCAAATAGGCCTATTCGGAAACCCAGAGTTGGGAGTCCGAATAGGCCTATTCGGACACCCAGAGTTGGGAGTCCGAATAGGGCCTATTCGGACACCCAGAGGTGGGAGTCCGAATAGGCCCTATTCGGACACCCCACCGCTCCGGTGAAGTGGCATGGGCACCTGCCTTTTCGCTACAAGTGCTTCATGTCGCCCTCGCGTACACATGCAGTGCATAACAGACATACAGTGTTCCACCTCTCCTGCTGGCAAACGTTGTGTGTGGACCATGTGAGCATATGGAGCATATGGACCATTCCATGAGGTTGATCTCAACGTCCATATTGACCTATTGCAACTCCATCATTGGCTATCCAATCCATGTCAAAATCGTAGCCTTCCGTTGTTTCGAGGTCTCTATTGTGATGTGCCACAGTCACAACATTCCACGGCCAGTAGTGGTAATTTCTCCGACACAAAGTCTACTTAAACGTCCTATATGTGCTCTAGCCAGGGCATCTCCTGCTCACCCGAGCAGGACGTCACCGATTACGTCCGGGTTACGTCACCAGCTACGCGCACCACCCAGGACGTCATCGGCATGTAAGCCGTCTCAGTGGCGGTGGCAGTGACGGCATCAAGATGTCCCACGGGTCATCCGGATGTACCCCAGCCGTGCGCATGATGGCATGGGGACGTCATACCCAGCCGGCCACCAGCCAGTTACGTCATCTTGGCGCCCTTGTCTCCCGAGGACGGGATTGTGATCGCTAGATGACGTCCCTCTCGAGTCACGATGGCGTCCTTGGTGCTTTTTGCCGCCTGTGTCCTCGGAGTACGTCATTTTTCGACTGGCAGCATCGTCCTAGTGCACAAAAGCTGAATGCACATCCGGGTGCAAACCTGACTCAACGCTGGCACATATAATATGCAGTATTCATCATTTGGCACCCGACTAGTAGCTTCGTCCGAGCGAGCAACACAACCAGCTTTCTGGACAGACTGAACACTGACCGAGACCAAGCAGACCCTAACAGCCGCTAGCATAGCGCCTGACGTGGTTGCGCCGCTGGAAAAGCTTTGTCGAGTGAACTGGAGACAATCAGCTACTGCAGGATGATCCAGTTTCTGGTGTTCGTCGTCGCCCTGCTGTCGCCCCTCCGCCTCAGCGACGCCCGCGGTGTGCTGCCTCCCACACATGCACCTCAAAAGGAAAGGGTTTGTGCCATGGAATCATCTTCGAAGGCCTGTGTCTGCACGAAAGCATATGAATCTCTTCGTGCGTGAGCATAGCAGCGTCGTGGGTGTATACTGGCTATGCTATCAGCTCCTGTAGACACATGCGAGGTTGCGATAGATAGCTCTCCGCCATCTCCAGAATTGGGCTTTGCTCCCCGCCTCGCGTGCGGCGTTTGTGAGGCCTGCCGGCGACGGTGTTTTCCAAGTCATTGAATGGCCACGGTAGGTCATGATGCATTTGTCGCATGGCTATGAGCAATGGTGCCACAGTTTATGATAGTTGCCACGCTAGCGCTTGTTCCTGTGTTGCACTTCCTGACCTGCCTACCCTCCAGCAATGCCATCGTCAGCCTTTCGATCGTAACTGGTTGTGTTGGTACATCTGTAGGTCATACGTGCCTGTGCTCATGGTTCTGTTCGGCATCGCAATGGTCAAAGAGAAAGTTCCAAGTTGCCTGGCCATGGTGGGCCCATGTGTACAAGAAGCTCACACCCCCTGTTCAGAGATAGCGTATTCTTCTCTCACCTGTGATCCACCAGTGCCGATCCCGGCATGTGCCTCACCTAGGCTATCAATCACACCCTCCAGGTCTCAGTACCTCTCAAAGCTACCCCTTTCACAGCCCAGGCTGTATCCTGAGTCAGGGCTTGCAAAGCACAGGCAGAGACAGGAGCTCCAGGTGCCACATGCACTGCAAAAGGAGCACTATCATGTGCATCAAGGCCACTGCCCGGTTGTAGCCATTGACAACATACTTTGCCATTGATGCATCCAAACGGGCAGCTGCAGGCACCCAAACCTAATGGGCGAATGGCAGGACTGTGTCCACTGCCCCTCTGATCTGACTCAATCAGTCAGACTTGTTAATGCCCAGCACTGCCATCCGCAGTGCAGTTTGCAAGTGATCACGCTCGCCACCATGTGCACGCCCCTGTACCGCCCTGCCATGTGCACCGTTACCAGTGAGCAAGGTCGACATAACATCATCATGATAGACATGCAACCTTTTCTGGGCTTGTGCACCTGGGTTAGGTCCTGTGTAGCTTGTGCAGCGGCGGTGCTGCCCGGCATCCTAGTGAGGCTGCGGAGCAAGGCCACATGTAAGGTGCAGCACTGCAGATGATCATCAAGGGGGCTCAATCCTGTTGATGCTGCGCTGGCTGGCGCACATCTTCGTGTAGGCGTACATGTGGTGCCATCACATATGCACATGCCATCACAACCGGTTCTCGGAGAACGGTCCAATGGGGGGGGGGGGGGGGGGGGGGGCAGAGGCACTTTGCGAAGCATTGTGCGTCCAGCATTGACGAGGACAGCTCCCGGCACAGATCTGGGCGATGCACAGGGTGTCACTCCATGCACGCTTTCGAACGGTCTGCAGCCTCGTTCAAAAGCACTGGCAGGGCTAGTGGGTGTTTGTTCTCGTGCACCGGCAGGATGGTATCATATGAGATGGGTGGACGTATATTGACAATTGTGGCGTCCAGGGCTCCCCAATGCTTGATCGTGCAGGGCTCCCACCGGGTTGGCCCGACGACGTGCCGTGCTGTGACAAGAAGGACCGCGTGTGCTGCGACGGCCGGTGCCACCCGCCGGGAACGGTTTTTGTGCGCGCGTGCGAGAGCGAGAGCTGCGGCTGCCCCGACGAGGAGGTCCAGGGCAACTGCTGCCCCCCGGACCACTACTGCTGCAACGGCGGGTGCACCCACAACAGCGTGGATCATGTGTGGTGTGGCCCGCCCGACGCGCCGACGTGCTGCGAAGGGCCGCAGGGGGTGCTGATCTAGATCATGATCAGATTAGATAGATGTAACTTCTATCAATAGAAGAATTGAAGATATCTGAGGGGCAATGCATGTAGCCACGGGAGGACGAACGGCATTGTCGTATGATACATACGGTATATATTGTAGGACTTGCAAGAGCCTCGTCTGTGTACCATTGCCATGCATGATTGTATAGGGCGTGCTGACTCGTATTGAGCAGGAGGTTGTATGAATTATAAGCTATAGCAGAGCAACGGTATCGTGTGATATGCATGTAATCGATGCATGAGAGCTGGGCTGGGTACCACACGGCATAGTGAAATTGATTTGTGCATACGTTGTGAGTGTTGGACTGTAACTGGGTATTGATAATGTGCTGCGTTGCAGCTGTGACTGCACTCCATGGTGCACAGCTGTCAGCTAGCAGCCGTGCACGGCGGACACCGTTGCCCTCGGCAGAACAAAAGCAAGGTGAAGCGCTCTGAAGCGTGTGTGCAGTGTGTTCCACATGTGCAGCGGCAGAATCCTCCATATACATAGTTTGTGTGCCGTAGACAATGTGTACATGGATTAATCAGCGGACATGCATTAGGCAACACTACAGTAGCGCTACTAGTGGTACTACAGTACCTCACGTCCTCATGGGGCTGCAACTGGTCTCCGTGCGCATGCCCGTGCTGCGACGGCCCTCGGCATCTCGACCAGGGACCGGGATGTCCAGTCATCGATGAGACATCTAGACGTCGGTGGCGCAAGGGTTCTCGGGGTCGCCGCAGCACGTGCCGGATTCCGCAGCACACAGCACGGGGAAGCCCAGGAACACCTGGCACTTGCCGCAGACGCAGTCGAGTCCGGGGGGGGCAGCAATTCGCCTCGCACTCGCCGTTCGACGGCGGCAGCGGGCAGCAGCCGCGGCGGCCGAGGCAGACGCGCTGCAGGCCGCTCGTGCCGTCGAGCTTGGCAACGCAGCTGCCGTTACAGCACTCCTCTCCGTCTGCGCAGCACTCGCTGTCGTCGCTGGGGTCGTCCTCCGGCAGGGGGAGATCCGGGGCGGGGGGTTCGGGGCTGGGGGACTCGGGCGCGCACGGATTGTTCGGATCGCTGCAGCAGGCGGTGCTGATGGTGCAGTGCCGAAAGACGAATCGGCTTTGGCAGCGGCCTTCGCCGGAGGGAGACTTGCAGCACCGAAAGCCACTGTTGCAGCAGTTGCTGCCGCAGTCAGCTGCACAGCGGCGCATGTTCAGGTTTGAGAAAGTTTCTCCATTGAATGGCTGCGTGCATGTAGCTGCATGCAGTGAGGTGTGATCACGCCTCATGTGAGGCCTAGGACCTGTGCAGGACAGCAGAGCTACTAGTGTAGGACTCGTGCAGAACAATTGTAACGCAACAGGCCAGGTGGCCCTCTCAGTGGGGCGCACTCACTGGCCACTGGGGCCATGGCAGTCAGGCTGTAGGATCTCAGACTATAGGCTATTGTTATAATACAGGCCACCTAATTGCAAGTTGCCTTTTCGCTGTGCACGAGGTCGCATGGAAAGTGCACACGTGTACAGATGATCAAAGGGCGCAGAACAGTTCTGTAACCAGCAGCATCCAGTGTATCTTCTACCTCATTGATAGTACAAAGGGCGCAGAACGATTTTGTTGTGCATGCATATGTACATCGCTGACATGGCATGCATGATGACTCAGTGCTGCATGCCCTGGCAGAGCACTTGGACTGCTGTCACTGCTGTGTGCACTCTTTGGTGACCACTGCTGTGTGCAAGTGTGCGTCAGACTGTTGTCAGAAGGGGCATGCATACCTGGAGGGCTTGAACCGGGCTCGGCTGAGTCCGCCATCGCCAGGCATGCAGAAGCCAGCAGCGCCACAAGCAGTGAAAACAATTTTATGACAGCCATGGTGAGAATCGGAGACTGCAAGAGGCGGTGATGTTAATTACTGCGTCACTGCTGCAGGCACTTCAAGATCTATTCGACTAACACTAGTGGCAGTGTTAGGCGTCAGGTGATTCCAGCTCAACAACTACTACAAGTTGTGTGCTTGTAGGTGCTGTACAGTACTGGAGCCTGGAGCTCCGAGTCGAGATCTCAGGCGCTGCACAAATGAAGCTAGCAATTTCAAGTGGAGGGTCGGTGTAGGCGAGCTGTCCAAATTATGAGGAGCATATGCACTTGATAGGCCTATATATGGTGGCTAACGCACCGCAACAAGTGCACAAGTGGGTGGCGGGCCTGCTCACTGCATTCCTACACGGCCACGTAGTTCGCCTCAAGTTGTGGAGCCTGTAGACACCACTATTAATGTACCAGCCTAGGACGAACTCGCTGGACAGAAAGAGCTCCACTCCGTGAGTCTGGCGAATGCGCAGCTGCGATAGATAGTACGCTCTTTTACGCGTCATTGTCACTCCTCATCAACACCCACATGAGCACCCACGCGTACGCGAAGCTGCCTTCAGATCTCTGCGCGACGAACGCTTGTGAAATGCTGTTGACTCGATCCGAGTGAAGGGGTACAACACGTTCATTCAGAACCAGTATCCCTCGTGAGGTGGAGGCTGAATTGTCGCTGCGTGCTTCTTGCGCTCTAGCGCAGCAACAGCCGTGTCAGCGTGGCCATGCACCGCGGAGCATCACGCTGAATTCTCGACTGCGTGGCATCAGCTGCGCACCAGGCAATAGTAGAATGTCGTGACAGGAATAATGCACTGCAAACCGCGCCTTTTCAGGTGGGAAGACATCATGCCAGTCATATTTGGGGTAAGACCTGCAGATTCACACTTGCAGTGACTCCATAGCACCTGTGATCGAGCACAGCCGAGGACAGCCTCACAAACTCAACGCAAAAACTTTATAGTTGAAGCTAGATTAGACTCAGCGCTGGATGTCTCATCCAGAGATCTGCAGTGGTAGCATCAGCGACCAGTCAAAGGTGCAACCGTGCCTCATGCTTCTAGAAAGCAAAGCACTTCCAGAAAGCACTTCCAGAAAGCACTTCCAGAAAGCACTTCCAGAAAGCACTGCGGACGTCAAGCAACGCAGTGATCTGCATCCTGCGCAGTCAACACATGTCCGCTGGCGTCGGCTTCGGAGGCACCGCCTGTCTGCATGAAGTACTGCTGCACAGTAGTAGTAGCCCGGAGTAGTGGTCTTAGTGGCCACACATAGCATGCTGCTCTAGCTCTGGCAGCGGTCCTCGCCAGCCTGCCACTCTGCTCATGACAAGTCCCCATATATATACCTCCTCCTAGGCGTGTGGTCGACAAAAACTCTGGTGTTCGAGCATATTGACAGCAGCGCCGTGGTCGATTGCAGTGCACCTCTGTCCTAGTGGACACTGCATGCAGGGGCCTTCCTTGAGCTTGTTGACGGTCTGCCAGGCGGGGCTGCTGCTGTCCGTCCACTCAGTCCAAGCTGTCTGTTCATCATCCATCTGTAGCCAAGAGGCTGCTTAACATAACATAACGTAGCTAGCAGCCGCCAGCTGCAGCTGCAGCTGCAGCTGCTCATCTGCTGGTCATGAATGACACAGCACTTTCCGGACGACCCACACACCCATTCTTGGGGCATGCTGTATGAATTGATAGACATAAACCCGGGGGGCGGTGCGGCGTTGCGATGCTACTAGAAAGAAAAAGTGCCGTGGGTGTGTGGTTACATTATTAATTACATTATCATGTGCACAGGCTCAGGCTCAGATGGAGTCGCATGTGGTGGAAGTGCATGTGCTGGCGGATGTTCACAATCAATTGAGGGAGTGTCGCAGCTGAGCTGGACCGTGATGGCCTTGCAATGGTAGGAGCTGATCAAATTAAATTGAGATCCCAGATCTTAGATCATGTTCATACTGAAAAAACTGCCATATAGCTGCAGAGGAAAAGGCCCAGGAGATTTGAATGCACACGGGACACGGCGTCGACGGACGCTGCCACTATGCCATCACCATATCCACCCTGTTCGATGACCACTAACCATTTCAAATTCCACATTCAAATTCTCACTTAAGTAATTGTAATAAAGCACTGCATTTTAGCCCAGGACACGCGTGGGTTTGCGTGATCTTCCATGGCAAGTGTCTTCGCGTGCACCGATGGTGCTGGTTCCGGTCTCGTCCATACTATACAGTATGGACTATATACTTTGCACGCCCTGGACACTGTGGACATGGATCAGCCAGTGGACATCCACGATCATACAACTCTAGATCTTCACGAGGCTGCAACCGATCCGCCCTTGCGCCGGCTTGCAGCCGCCGATGCTGCGACGGCCCTTGGCTTCTCAAACGCGGAGTGTATAGTCCCGTCATCTACACGTCGGTGGCGCAGGGGTTCTCGGGGTCGCCGCAGCACGTGCCGGAGTCCGCAGCGCACAGCACGGGGAAGCCCAGGAACACCTGGCACTTGCCGCAGACGCAATCGAGGCCGGGGGAGCAGCAGTCCGCCTCGCACACGTCGGACGGTGGCGGCGGCGGGCAGCAGCCACGGCGGCCGAGGCAGAAGTTCTGCACGCCGCTGGGGTCTTCGTCGTCGAGCTTGGCCACGCAGCTGCCGTTGCAGCACTCCTCGCCGGCCGCGCAGCACTCGCTGTCGTCGTTGGGGTCGTCCTCCGGCAGGGGGGGCTCCGGGGTGAGGGGCTCCGGGACCGGGGGTTCGGGCGCGGGTGAGGGTGGCTGAGGCGCGCACGCGTTGTTCGGATTGTCACAGCAGCGCGAGCTGCGGATGCAGCGGATACGTGCGAAGCGGGACTGGCAGCGGCTGCCACCGGAGGGAGACGTACAGCACCGGAAGCCGCGCCGGCAGCAGTTGCTCCCGCAGTTCTCTGCACAGCGGCACAAACACATATGCCATATGTTCATGCATGTGAAAAATGGTCGCGTGGCTAGCTACCGAGGTGTAAGGACCTCAGGCCTGGCCTGGTGACCCAAGGTGTCCTTCCACAACTTTGCACGTGCACAGGACTATGCATGAACTAGTACTCGGCGAATACTCCTCGCATTGCCACGCAAGCTTAGGGAACACAGATGATAACATGGCATCATGGTGGCACGCATGCATACATATGTGCAGCCTAAAATTGATCTAGGGCGTCACTCCCTGTTTCAGATCGATATGGGGGCATGCATACCTGGACGGCTTGGCACGGGTGAGGTGACCTCGTGCGAGCCTGCCATTGCCAGGCATGCAGACGCCAGCAGCGCCACAAGCAGTGCAAGGATCTTCATGATAGCCATGGTCAAGAGCGGAGGCTGCGCGAAGCTGGCTCAAGTCTGACTGGAGGTCTAGCCGTAGCAGCAATGTCAGGCTTCAGGCCAGTCCAGTTCAAGTTGTCAACTCAGAGCTCTGTGCACAACTTCACTTCAATTGAAGTAGTGGGTGTTTACCGGCAAGCTGTCAGTGTGATAATCATGCAGTTGGCAGGCCTATGTATACGTGTGGCTAACCTTGCGCAACAACTGCACCGGAGTGGCACCCCAGCACTGACTCGTATGCGCCCACGCATTGCGACGGTTGAGCCTGTAGACACCATATGGCGCAGCGTGGGATGAACTCGCTGGCAAGAATGAGCTTCAGCCCGTGAGTCTGCCGAACGCGCACCTGTGCCACATTTGTATGCTGGTTCTCCCGACATTGTTACTCCTTATTCACACCGACGCGTGGCCACGCAACGTCGCCTGCACCTGTAGAGCTCTACTTGACGAACGCTTGGGAAACGGTAGTCCGTCGATCCAGATAAAAGAGCATAGCTCATGGACCACCACAAGTTCATCCTGTTGAAGAGACTGTTGATTTGCCGCTGCGTGCTGCGTGCGCTGCCGATCGCTGCACCAACAGGAGGCATGGCAGGCATGCACCGCGTGCAAGGCATCACGGTGAATTCTCGACAGCGTGCATGCACTGCGCACCGGGTAGTAAAATTTCTGTTTCCATCCACGGGTGGAAAGAAACACCAGATGCCAAATCTTGGCTTGCTGTTCAGGTCAGCCTGTCAGCACTGACTTCAGTACCCGTATATTCCGTGCACAGCGTCTCTGACTTGAGCAGCCCCGATGTGGACGGCATAAACTTTTGTCAATTGTGCCATGTGCCGAGATCGATTCAAGAGCGTCGGTGAACCCTCTTGAGCGCATGTTCGCCCGGACACCCAACAGCACAATTGTTGATGACTCATGAACGCCTTACTCCCCTTCAACTATGCGCTAAGACCCGCGCCGTGCGAGGTAAGATGAAATCATGCAAATTCATGGTTTGGGTTAGGGACCATGCCCTGTCATAGCATGGTTTACTCTCCAGGGCCATAGATCCCGATGAACATGGACTCGGGACTCACAACTACCTGTGATCAATTGCACAGCCCTAGGCCAAGCTTGGCCTTAAGAACTGCAGGCGCCTTACAGGTGCAGCTAGACTGATCCGGCACTGGATGAGTTCACCCAGCTAATAACAGTATTAGCAAACCATGAACAACAGTTTGCCAACCTAGCTGCTGAAGCACCTCACACTGTACGTCTCTCCAGTACCACATAGAACTGGAGAGATTAAGCATGTCTGTCGACCGTTGACTGCAAAAACTGCACCAGCCAGGCGCAGCATGCTGGTTTCATAGCGTTGCTTGCCATCCCGCAGTCCTGCATGTGGCACAAGCCCGTGTGTAGCTTCCTTGGTAGGTCACACACGTGGCCTATCATGGTCAGAAAGCTTTGTGTGTTACAGGCACATCATGGTTGACCGATGCGTTGACCAATGGCATATGAAATATGAGAGATATCTTGGCCCGCTGCGGCATCAGCCTGTGCTCCAGCAGCCAAGCTGAGCTTGTGCCATTGGGGGGACATCATGCATGTGGAGTGGCACACGTAAACGAGTTCGTGGAATGGCACAAGCTCAGTCATTCAATTGCATTTGTGACGCTAATTTTGTCAACTTGTGCGGAGGCCACTTCCTGAGTCTGCCAGTCCTTGTCACCTGCAGGTCCTTGTCACCTGCAGGTTGCTGCTTGTTGCTGTCTGCCTTTGGGGGGTGTTGGCTGTCTGCTTTCCTGCTGTTGCCCTCGCTGCCGGGCTCTTGCTTGCATCTCCGTGTAACACCTGCAGGTGATAGCATGCCAGATCGCACAGCCAGTGATGGAGTATGCTGTACCCATCATAAACTATGATTCATAGTATAATATTGGCCAAGGTCATGTTTAAGCTAAACTAGTTGCCACACGTGGGCTTCCGCTTCTTCATGGAGCCTGTATTAAAAAAGCCAAACCGGGTGGTTGCTGGAGCTCAGAGTGTCCGACCAGGTTGCCCCGGGCCACGCGGGTGTGGAGGGCCCCTCCACCGGGTGCTGGGGTGGGTGTGGCAGAATGTGCACTGTGAGTCTACGATGTTCGCCCGCAGCAACATGCAACGTCACAGCCTGCCATTCAGCCAGTCAAACACAACTGTTACAGCTTCACATATTGTACACTACTTAAGCTGTATGGATCTCACCTGTGGCAGAATGTGCACTGTGAGTCTACGATGTTCGCCCGCAGCAACATGCAACGTCACAGCCTGCACTTCGCACACAGCACAATCAATGCATTGTCCTAGGTATCAGTGCCAACTCACAGCAGTATGCAAACAAAGTCCAAGAGACACGTACCTGCCATTCAGCCAGTCAAACACAACGACTGGTGAACTGGCAGTCAGTCCTATATGTGACAGCGAACTTGCTGATCACCATGCAAATCTATGCATCAACGTCCTACTCCCGCAGTCTCATGCATGCATTGCTGCACTGCACCTGCGGCCACACCAACGACTAGCTTGCACTCAGTTGCCTAAAGCCTAGATCTGCCACAGTGGGGACTGTTTAGGTAGGGATGTTGACAGCATTCTGGAAACTGGTCAGAATTGCATTCTGACGAGTCTGTGGTCCTGTTACATCGAGGGGCTCCGATCCAGTGATGAGTCTGTGGTCCATAATTGTGTTACAAGTGTGTTATGATGTTCTGATCATGCGCATGCAGGTCATCGCACACGAACAGTGCCGCTGCTGTGCATGCCAGGCCGGCCACGCTCGCGCCGCCTCCCTCCCCCCCCCCGCCAGAGACCAGGTATAGACATTGCGACTCTGCCACTGTGCCCGGACACTGGCAGGCCAACTCACGCACAGCTGTACGTCCACACGTGACATGCATGCCGCGGTCACTTGCATGCCACGGCACGTCTGTCCGTCGCTTGCGCCACGTCAGCTCCCATGCCGCTGTCTACCACACACATCCACGCGCACCTTGCACCATTGAAGAGTACACAAGAGTACAAAGCACTAAAAGTACACAACACGCAGGCGATTGCGGCGCTACAGGGGTGCCAACCACCTCCCGGTGGTTGGCACTGAACCTTACGGCATTGCATGCATATGTTGATGGCCGCAGTGCTTCGATCAAGCTAGAGCTTTAAACAAATTTGTCAGTGCGATCCTTGTGTCACAAAGGAGCATGCTGATCTATCAAAATGCAAGACGTTCTTCAACCTCCAGTACTTGTTTGCGTCTTTTCTGGAGTTGCCGTTTGGTCTGCGCTGGTCACGGGGGGTCGACTCCACAGCGAGTGTTTTCTCTGTCAGTTTTCTCTGCCCTGCCGCAATCAGTTTTCCCAACATTTCCACATGTAATGGTAACCATGATTCGACATATGTCCGCCAAAATGTGGCTTCCCTCACCGGGATTCGAACCCGGGCCTTCGGTGTGAGAAACCGAGATCCTAACCAACTAGACTATGAGGGATGCGCAGGCTACTGCCTGGCACCTTCCACTCTCTCACCCGGATTTGCCAATTCTGTTGTCGTTGATTCTGTTTTATTGCGCGGGAACAGCCCCTGACGTCGCACGGGGGTCGCTATGAGTGGCATGTGTGGTGTCGGGTGAGGCTGGGTGCAGCGGGGACGTGTTACACGGAGATCAACGCAAGAGCCTGGCAGCGAGCGCAACAGCAGGAACGCACACACGACGAAGCCCCCGCAGGCAGGCAGCAACACGCAGCAACACACACAAGCGCAAAGCCTCAACGAACCGACACAACTGCACGCCCACACACACGCACACCAGCGCACTCCTCCACCGCGCCAACCACGCCAAAGCCACGCGCTCCAACCGTCCGCACCATGCGCCGCCGTCCGCCAGCAGGCCTGGCCGCCTCCACCCTCACACCAACACCATCGCCCCTGCACCTAGTCCCACCCGAGAACCCCCGCGCCCACGCCGTCATGCACCCCCCCCCATGCGAGCCCAGGGGCGTACACCCCCCCCAGCAGGGGGCGGACCCGGCGAGCCCCGCGTCGGCGGCTCGGCAGTTGCGTCAGAGCGAGGTCAAGAAGTGCGCTCGTGACTCCACATCGCCAACCCCTCGGCAGCCCACGGCCACACGTGGGGAAACAGGGGCGGGCGAGCACGGACAGACATGCGGCAGGCTACTACCTCAGCAATCAGCGGGGATGTGTCGGCCCCTTGGGGGCAGGCAGTGTGGCGAGGCAGTGAGGGCGTGCTGGAGCGTGCTGTGGAATGCATGTGTGGTGGTAACAAAGGGTGTCTGCGTGTGTCGGCAGTGCTTGTAGCTTGCAGGCTGTGGCGTACTGATGCATGCTGCTGGGCGCATGCCGGGACCATAGTGCCAACTTGCTGTTGTCGCTGCTGTGCTGCTGCGTTCATCTCTGTGCCATACACATGCTGATGCCCACCACACGCACTCCGCTACCTGTTGATCCATCATGACGATCCGCAAACTCCCGCAAACTGTATAGACCAAAGGCTTGTGAGGCACAGCTGCTGGGGTTGAGTCGACTCTGTGAACCTTGATATGCAAACGATCGTTGATGGTGATCACTAATGCACCCCAGCGACGGCAGAACAGCTTGCGTTCGAAGGCGGAGACAGCCGTGCGTTGGCATGGACGCCATGACGCCCTTGCAAACAGATCGAGCCACAGGATTAGCGTGCTTGCCAATGCAACGACAACGTATGACTCATGACTCAGGTACTTTTCTCTTGTGCCAAGGAGGCGGAGAGGAAGCACTCTGTTGGTCTGACGTCAGTCGGTAACGACAACTCCCAGGCCCTCAGCAGGCTGAACACGGAGGCCGAGCTGCTGCTGTCCGCGGGCCATCGGGCCAAGGTGGAGGTCGACAACGTGACTGACGGAGTCGTTTTCAGCGCCGTCATCACGCGCACCCGCTTTGAGCACCTCTGCTCGGACCTCTTCGAGCGGTGCATGCTGCCGGTGGAGGAGTGCCTGCAAGACGCGGACCTGCAGCCGGCGGACATCGCGGAGGCGGTGCTGGTGTGCGGCTCGACGCGCATTCCCCGCACCCAGGCTCTTCTGCGGCAGCACTTGAACGTCTAGGAGCTGAACAAGAGGCACATCTGCTGGGGGCTGCTGGTCGCGCCGGGTACAGTGCCCGACTGATACAGCGTATGCATGCAAGAATGAACCACGTGCACATGCTTGCGGAACGGGGAACTTGTGCCGCGCATTGTGCGTCATTGCCTTGTGTCTGCGACTGCGTGGTGGCATATGTTGCAATGGTGTTGCAGTGGTGAATCCATGCCGTTAGTGCCACGCTTGGACGCAACCAGAAACGCATGTGGCATAGGTGGCTGTGCGGTGGAGGTAGATGTATCGCCGCCACCCTAGACCTTGCAACTTTAGATGCGCACTAAACTGCATGAAATCCCAGTCGTTCGGTCACTGCTGGTTCACCTGCCACACAGGTCCCGAATAGGTTCAGGAGAAGTTGTCTGTACACTGGACGGCCGACAACCGCCGCTGGCAAACATCACACGCCTGTTCTATCAAACGAACAATCAAAGCCCCAATCAACAAGGCCCTGCAGGCCCGCATCATGCGTGGGGTTGCTGGCTGTCGTTGTGCACGGACGGAGCTGCTTCTGCACTCATGAATACTTGGCATGCCCTGGACCGCATGCTTCAGCCGATACTGCAGCTCCTCGTCGGCCGATGCGCCTGCCGTCATGGCGACCTCCATGCGGAGCCTCCATGCACAGCCGCTCATCGGCACACTCGTCCATTCTAGGCCTCACCCTTGCCATGCAGAGCATGCATGCATAGCCTCCATGCATAGCCTCCATGAACAGCCCATGGACAGCCTCACCCTGTGCAGCCTTACCCGTTGCGGTCCTCACCGGTTCCGGGCTCCACCCCGCCGCACCGCTGTTTGACTAGAGAATAACATGCCGCTGTTTAACCAGAGAATAACATGCCCCACCCCGCTTCTATGCCACCCTGATGCGGCCGATCCATCGCCCTCCCAGACGCCACAGCCCCCCAGTTACCAGTTCCAACCCCAGCCCTCGATCGATCCGCTACTCACCCGCCGCGCAGGCGCTGGGGCGCACCGGCACATGTTGTCATTTGACCATAGCCAGCTGCCGTGTGAACTCGTACACTGAGATCGCGCCGGACACGTGTGCGTTGAGCGATCGCAGAGTCCCGAGCTGCGGAATCTCAACACACACGTCCACAAGACGGAGGATCTCTGCAGGGATGCCTGCACAGCGCACACTCAGTTAGGCATCATTTCAGCGCGACTGTCGGGACGTACGGAAGCAGCACCGTCCGTGCGCAATGACAGCCAGCAACCCCACGCATGATGCGGGCCTGTCGGGACGTGCTGCCTGGAGAGATGCAGGATAGAGAACACCGCATGGGCCTCATAAGCATGGGCCTCATAAACATCGTGCTGCCTGTCGGGGCGTGCTGCCTGGAGACCATTACAGGAACCACACCACGATACACTTCACGCCTGTGGACACGACAGCATGGCGTGACGGGCATAACAGCATGACATGAAGCAGTGGATGACACAGCACCTTTCATCTCATTGCCCAGCACGAGCACAGTCTGCGGATCAAATGCAAAGTCTGGCAATCGGACACTTCCCGATGTCTGCTCCACGCCGACGATCGTGTAGCCATCAACTTTGCACGCCTGCATAGTCAATCCGCCCCGATTGTGCTCCGGGCCATTGGACCGGCAGAGTTACGCCATACGCAGGGTTACGCCCCTACTTCCGGGGTGACATACGGGCGCCTTGGGTGCTGTACCACACGTGGGAAAGACCATGCATAGGAAAGCTCATTCACAGGAAACAAATTCTGCCGCTGTAACCAAACGGACACTGAGTTGTACACACGCGTAATTGCAGTTCGAGATGGCGCCCAGCCGTTCAGTGATGCCACCGTGCGCGCAAGCGGCAGAGCACCTGAAGCCATTCAGGGAGTGACGAGGGGCTGACACCGCGGATGGACAGCCGTTCTTCAGCATGCATGCTCAACAAGGTGAAGTCCCTGTCCTGGGCGACTGATGCGTCGGCAACGACGAGGTGCTTTGCAGCAAAGATCTCGCACGTGCGGGCCAGGCCGCCGAGGTTGGTGGCCTTGTCGATCAGGGAGGCGACGACAATCAGGTCGCCATGTCTGCGCCCTGCACCGCAGCACGTGCCGAGGGTGACCTGCCTGGTCACTGATCACAACGCAGTGCCACCGTACTGCTGAAACGTGCGACCGTTCAATTCACAACTGTTTAACTGTTTTACAGTTGTTAAACATGATACAGCACAAGCCGAGCTTGGCCGAGGTGGACCCCGACGCAGTGCCACTGCGCCGTCGATGCATGCAGCATTTCAGTGCATCTTTCCTGGTACACCACAAGGGCTCGTGGCCATGCAATGCTGGCGCCCCGGAACCTGGCCTGTGTCCTGGCCTGTGTCCTGCAAGCCCTCAGCATGCTGGCGCGCCGGAACCCGGGGGGCGTGCCGAAACCTTTGGGCGTGCATGAAGATTCTGTGAACAGTGCACCCCGCACAGGGAGGAATGATGCGCACCTGTCGCTCCGGAATCGGCCGGCCCCTCACCATCGCGCGCCTCCGGATCCGCAGGCGCAAGACTGTGCACAGCGCAGCCCAGCACGCGCAGCAGGCGGTCCTCGTCAGACATGCCGGCCGGACTGCAATGCTCCCACGGCTCGATCTTCCGCTGGTACGCGTGCACCGCTGTGGTCTCCTCCGACTCAGCTTGAGGCGGCTGCACCGGGTCGTGCACAGCAGCTGCTGCGGCGGTTGCTGCGGCGGCTGATTCGCCGACTGTCCCCCCCGCGCTCTCCCTCACCTTGCTGCGCTCTTGCTCCAGAAACGCACCGATGCGGTCGAGCGCGGGCACCGGCGCGCACTCGATCGGCTCGCGTTCCGAGCCGCCGATGAGCACTGTCGCGCCGCGCAGCACGTGCCGTGGATGGCACAGATCCCGAACACGCACAGCGAAACTCAAAGGGCACGCCGCCAGCAGCCGCTGCGCGTGCGGGTTGGTTTCTGTGAAGCGCTGGAGGGCCCGCAGCGCTGCGGCGCCGACGTGCGGGCCGCTGCCGCGGTCGGCCGTCAGGTGCGGGTACGCGCAGAGGAGGCCGTGTAGGATGACGTGTGCAAAGCACCGCGTCTGGTGGTGGTGCGTGGAAATGTGAGGCAGTACCGCAGACACCTGTAGCAGCGCAGCGGGGGTCAGCCGGGAGTGCTCCGTGCACAAGCAATGGAGGCCATGCACACGCAATGGGTGGCAGCGCGGCGATGGTGCTGAACTGTACCGGGTGAACAGATGAAGCCTGCCTGTGGGGAGACACGCGGGGATTGCGATCTGTGAGTGGAGCTACATAGGACAGGTGGCAGGTGGAAACAGAGTGGCGCACCAGGTCTTCCACAAACGCATGCCGGGAGCACAGGCCTCCGGCAGCGGACGCAGCAGAGGAACCTTCCTCCGGGAAGTATGAGGTCGCAATGGCACACACGAGCATGATTGATGCCAGGCCGTCCTGCTTGGGCCGCGAGTAGTCCCGCAGTATCGGCAGGAGGTGCTCCTGGCAGTGCTCCGGGCCGGCCTCGAGCAGCAGAAGCAACACTGCGAGGCAGGCAAACGTGGGTGCAGTGCTACACTAAGATCAACGCACGAGTGCGGCAGCGAGGGCAACAACATGGGTGCAGTTGTCTTCGCTGGGGTGCCTGTGAGGCACTGTGATCAGTTCTCCAGGCAAGCGGCGCCGGTTTCAGCACTCATGGAAGCCACAACTTCAAGCTGGCAGGCGCCACTGCATCACATGCGAGTAGACATTATCAATCCATGTTCGACAATGGCACGGCTGGCCGGTACAACAATAAACAACGCCTTACGGTGGCTGTGTAGCCGGGCACTTATGGAGGAGCAATGCACAGGAGCAATACACAGCAGCAGTACACAGGACACAGCAATGCAATCATACATACAGACAGTGCACGCCTGCCTAAGAGTACATACTAGGTGTACGAGTGCATACCTGCCTCCTGGTACTGCTTGATGCTTGCGATCTCGCCCTGCTGCAGCGTCGCCAGAACCCCGTCCAGAGTGAGCGACCCAGCAGCCGCAGTGTGGAAGGGGGCCAACACAGCCAGCGCCTGCCACAGTCGTACCTTCTTCCGATGCACGGCACTACCCTTGAACGGCACCACAGCCATCAGTTCGGGGTCTGCTTCTGACGCGGCCAGGACCGCACGCAGGAGCAGATCGCCCGCGTCCCGCGCTGCAGCGCAGACTGGTGCCCGCACGGCCCCGCCCGCTTCTACCGAGCTGCCGCGGTCTCCTGCCAGAGTTGTGGGCGGCTGTGCTAGACGTGCGAGGCTGTGGCAGAAGTGCACGACGGCCGTGCGGGCGAGGCTGGCGCTCTGCTGTGATGCCGGAAGCGGTGTACCGCCGGCCCGGGCCCATGCATCCAGCACCGAGGTGATCTCAGACCCCACGACGGTGTGTTTTGCTGCAAGGACACTGGCCGAGACCGGGGTGCCTCCAAATAGGAGCAGCGTGACCACCTGCAGGCACTTATTTTGTAACAGGCATTCCATGCGTGCTGCGGGCTGGGTGGGATGAGAGCAGCGGCTTGTGTGGTTTCGAACTGTCTGTTCTGCATCAACACTGCAGAGCACAGCTCCCCCGGTCACAGAGCGTACCATAGGCATGTTGCAATGATCATGTCGCTGTGACAGTCACCATGAAACGCCATGCTGCATACCAGGCATTGGCTACAAGCGCGACTGCCTGCAGACCACCTGCCGACACAGCAGGATTGATTGATTGATTGCGGCATGCATCATCACCCCATGGTGCAAGAAGAGGCAGCCGGGCATTCGATCAGCATGCTATCATCAGAATCTGATTGTTGACGTCCATGGCGGCACGGCGGGCCCAGTGAAGCAGGGCTGACTGGCGCTTCAGATTGTGCAAGGTATGCTAGTGACTGGCAGCAACGCCCACTTAGAACTTGAAGGGAAGTAATGGACACAATGCTCACCGTGCATACGTCCATGATGATGTGGTGATCAGGAGCAGGGATTGGCTGGCTGGCTGACATGGCGAAACGATCGATTGCATGCTAAAGGGAACCATAGGCGGCCACCATTGAGTGGTATGTGGGACTGCATGTGCTCTGGCCTTGAATGTCAATTCATATAGCTGTAGTCAGCTGAAGTAATTATTTGTTATTTCTCAGCTTCAGTATAGAGTTCACCATGCCTGTCCATGCTGGTTTGTTGGCTACTGTCAGCTATTGCCAGTGGTCCGTGAACTCAGCCTGAGGAGTGCTAAGTCAGGACGTAGCGTGAGAATTCCTTTTGTCCTTGAGGCAGGTAATGCGGCAGTTGTGCCGCAACAAAGACAGGATCAGTATGCATGTGTCTAATGTGGCTTGCCAAGTGTGGCTGACCTGATGGGACTGTGTGTGGTTTGTAGAGCGCGGCTGTGTGGACGTGAATCAAAAGGGGCTAGTACTACTAGTATTGGACGGCAGCCAAAGGTGCATCATGGATGCAGACTGCCATGGAGCACACCTCTGTCTTGTATCGCGGCACCAGCGAGGGGGCTAACAGTAACCTCGAACACAGCTGGATTGATGTGAGGTTGACCAGGGCACTTGACTTTGCCCCGAGGGCTAATAGCTCCGCAACAAACCGGGGCAGGGGCCCATGCTTGCCATGCAACTCGGCTATCACCGCACTCTGCTCTTCAGGCAATGATGTGTCAAACCAGCAGCGGGCCAGGCACACATTCAGCATGGCAGCACAGACTCCTGGCCGCCTGATCCTCTTTCCTGTGAATCACTGTTTTTTTAGGTCCTGCTGCAGCCACACTGGTGCACGCAGCACATCATCATCAAAGTCAGAGGTAAGATCACACGTTTCATCAGCAGCAGACTTTGCTGGCATATCGCAGCCATCAGGAGCACAAGAGGTGAGCTGGACTTGGTCACGGTTGTGGCTGTGGCTACCAGCGGAGCCAGGCCACTCTGCTGCAGAGCTTGCCAGCTGTCAGAAAGCAGGGCAGCTCCAGTGGAGCTTGTGACGGCACCGACAATGCAGCCTCTGAGGCAGCGTAGAATGTGGACTGCGTCCCGCTCTGCTGCCTGTGGCAGTGCAGCCAGGGCAGCCCCAACTAGAAGTGGCTGCAGGCGCGACGCTGCAAGCTGTTCCGACACCTGCATCACAACGGGCCTCAAATACTGCGAGTCTGACAGTCAGAGGCTAAACGGCGACCATGTGGAGAGGGCCGAGTGTTTGAGAGGTATGCAGGCCTACTGAGAGGTATGTGGCTTAATGGCGTTGAGAGGGCCACAGGAAACTTGCGAATGCGTCGCTCGCCTGAGCTGCAGTGAGCTCTGAAAGACAAGATGCCAACAGCTGCTACGTGTGGAAACCAGATCGGACAAGGGTCAATTGGACCACAAGTGCCCTTTCAGTGACAATTCAAAAGCCCAGCATTGAGCACACCAGTGGTTCAGGCTGTGACGCGTCTGAATGCTGAATACATGCGTTCTGTTGACGCAAACACCTGCTGCCCGGCAGGAACAGTAGATCTAAAACATGCAACAGTCACAGCATGAAGTCGACATGAGGTTTGCACAACCGATGAGAAACTGTGCACTGGTTGCTGTGTGATCAGGGCACATGCCATGCACTGGCAGGACTGCCGAAACACACAGAATGCAGTCCTCACGTGATGCATTCTTCTTTGCCTTCTTCCCCGCACTGCTGCAGAAAGGCTGCATCTGATGCATGGGTCCCTTAGATGTGAGATCTGCCTGGGACACTACGCAAGCCTCGGGATAGTTGGCGAATGTCGGGCCTCGATACGGTGGTGTGCAGACATAGTGGTAGGAAAGCAGCGCATCACATGCCCTTGTCCAAGCCTGGAAAACCGCAGAAACTGAAGCAAATTGTATCAGCTGGATGGATTGTCGCACCTTGCCTACTTGTTGGCCCACTGCCCAGCCCACTGATTGGGCAGCGGCCGCATGTTGTGTGAAGCCACCACAGACCATCAAGGCCCCGTCTAGCGCACCCCAGGGCAGAGGCATTTGCTCTGACTGTGCCGAATCTAGTTGCTGTGGATCACATGGCCCGGCCGCTAGCTTACAGCTGCCTGCCCAGGTCTCGAGGCCGAGCATGAAGGTCGTCTGGAGCAGTGTAACCTTGGCATGCATGTTGCTGTCAATGCGCAGGCCAGCTAGCCTGGGAGTTGGTACGTGACCTTGTCGACGTCCACCAATCCATATCTTTGGGTGGGGCTGGCGAGCGTGTGCTTGGTGCCGAGCAACACGGACTGGGAAGCCCGCTATGGCATGCAGTAGTTCTGACACTGCATGAGCAGCCCAGGGCTTCACCTCATGCCAAGCAGCACACGCCTCCTGTCTGCGCAATGAGAGACTTCAGGGAGGGAGTTTGGGGAGAGAGTGCAGTGAGGGAGTTCAGGAACACCTGTGATGATTCTGGTATTTAGACACCATAGTGCACTATACTACGATTCCCATGTACATCGCGATGTACATGAGATTCGTGGTAGAGCGGCTATCTACCAGAATCATCGCAACACCACATGATGCTTTATGCACTTGCAACTGGTACACAGCCTTCCTGGCACAGTGGCTGGAGCATACCGTGCGTCAAATGCCAATGGTGCAAGTGCGCAAGCCATATCCAGGCAAGCCTTCACACCATCTTGAATACATCCGGGAGAAAAGCTCGGCTCACTGTCTGCCCCCGCAAGCACTAGCTGCAGCGTATCAGCAGCAGCAAAGGTGAGCAATGCAGCCCTGTGCAGATCAGACCACACATCTTCAGTCACGAACGATTTCATTGCTGTGTTGAACGGAGGTGACCAGTGCGCCAGCGATGACTGGCTCTGCACCGCAGGGCAACGTGAGCGAGTTTCATCTGCCGCATGTCTACAAAACATTAGACTGGTGGCGATCACTAGTACTTGGGCCGCCTGATGCTTTTGAATTGTTACAGGAGCACAGGCATTGTGCAGCGCGGACCAGTTGTGACGCAGCAACTGTTCGGGATTCTGCTACCCTTCAGCAATTGATTCTACACAAGGGCGAGCATTGAAGCACAAGCCCCGCCCCTGGCTACCATAACAAAGTTCGGCAGCCACCATTCCATGTAGCGGGACGACGCACGTGTATGATAGCTGACATGGGACATTGATATATGTATTCGAGACCGTTGCACAAATCACTGCTTTTGTTGCAAGCTTGTGCGGAATTGATTATCTACATGGAAATGAGTGTACAGATAGTTGGCCAACTAGGTTGGTGACAATCGACTGCCAGAGCCCATTGGCTTCATCCTACTTCAATGTCCTACCTCAATCATGCATGCTGATAGCTGACACAAAGACACAATGCTGCAGGAAGCGCTTGGGCATGATTGAAGACACCAAAGATACCACTGTTCAAGTTGTTTTATGGTTGCAACATGTATGCGCAGCAGAAACGCAAGACAGCATATCACTGCGGATAGCGTGATGGGCGATAACAGGAACGATCTTGGCAGGCCTCACCTGAGTGCTTGGCACACGCCTTAAACAATTGTTGCCCCCCGTGACCACTTGAGTCAGCCTCTTCACGGCCACCACCCCAAGCATCCCCAGAGTCGGCAGATACTTTGCCGCCTGCTTGACGAGAGCGCGCTGTAGGGGCATTCCCAGAACATGTCTGTCATGCTGGCCGGCTTCGTCGCCACTGGCTGCACTGGCATGGCATGGGGATGGGGAGAGTGCCACTGCCTTGACCTGAGACGTGACACATGCCAACAGGACAGCATGCAGCTGCAGGAGCGTGCACTGCACAAATCCTGGTTGAAGATAAGGCCGGCGGTACCTGCATTGTGGGGCTGAGAGCATTCACACACTCTGACATTTATCAGGTGACCATGCGTTGGTAAGTTGGCCAAGCAACCGTGGATGGCCAGAAAACGTGCAATCCAGGTACTGGGCTTCAGGAATGCTTGAAGCAGAATTACCGTGCCTGAGCAGTTTTTGCTAAACACTGCCTTCACACATGACTTGGCAACAGGCACCCCATGTGACCACCTGAACAATCAGTCCTGGCAGAGCAAGCTGACCTGGCTCAGCAAGCAGTCTGCATCATCAGATCAGCCAGTGCAACTCATGTGCGTGCCAGTTGGGCCCCGTGTCAGACATGCCAGCTTTTGTCATTGGACAGCAAGTCACGAGCGCCTTGGTTGATTGGTGGCTATTGCAATTGCAACGATCACAGACAGGATGACATGGCCCAAGATAACCAAGCTAACTGCCCTGCAATCAGCAGCTTCTGCAGGAATGTCTGCCACCTCGGGAGCCGCAGTACAGCTGCAATGTGGACACTGGCTGCGCCAGCTGTGATGCGATGTTTGCACATGGGCAGGAAGGACGTACATGTCCTCAAGGCTTTGAGGAAGCATCCCTACAGAACGATTTAGCTCTTTCTCCAACTCTGTAGAACCATGCGGCAGCAGTGCAGCCATTCTCGCGGCGGTGATGGTTCCCTGACACCTCTGCCATAAGGCCGCGCTATCCATGGCAACCTGCCTTGTCGCAGCTGTGGTGCCCTCAAAATGCGATTTCAGCTCTGCACAAACACACAGTTGAGCACTAGACAGAGAAATGATGTGGTGAACCATTAGAAGCCAGACGGCGCAAAACACCCCCTCATGTATAAATATTAGCAAGACAGGAATGTGCGTCAGAGTATAAGCAGCAAAGCAGGAACTCAATCAGACCATGTGATGCTGCAAGCACGGAAATCACCACTACCACCATTGGCGGCAGCAGCTCGGCGGCTCTGGCGGTGGTCAGTGGTCGTTTTTGGTCTGTGGTGGGGCGTGTATGATCATCAGGCATTGGGTTTTGACATCTGGAAAACCACCATGCAAGCTTGGGCTGTTCTGGAATCATTGTAAGCGCAGACAATTGCCAGTAGAGGGTGCAGCCAATCCAAGCCATGTGTCACAAGGGGACCGCCATTCTCACATATGGTGGCAAGCGGGACTGGAGTTTTGCACATGGAGAGAGTTGTGGTTGGCTTCAAGATGTGCTGACATGGTGCAGATAGAAACGTGCAGTTTCCAGCTGCATGGGAATGTACATTAGACTTCCCTTCCCTGGGAAAAGGGCACGCACCCTCTACAACGGCAGCAGCGGCACCCGCCGTTGCCGTGACCGCCGTGTCCATGACCCTCCACACCGCCCCCCCCTCCTCCGGTAGGAAGCACGCCTGCGGCAGCTCCGGCGCGAGCGCCCGCAGCACGCACAGCAGGTTGCCCCGGCGGCCCGCCGTGGCGCACGTCGCGGCCACAACGCCGGCGGCCATGCCTGACCCCTCAGCGCCGTGCCGCAGCAGCGTTGCCGACACCACCCCGCCGACATGCGGCACCGCGGCGATGAGGCTCGCGTCTGCCGCGGCGTGAGCGTGCTGCACGACGGAGGCGAGCATGCTGCACAGCAGCGCGGCCGGCATCTGTGCCAGCTTCGGAGCCCGGATGTGGCTGCACAGGGCCTGGACAGCGGCGGGGTGCTCCATGAGCACGGACGCGTGGCTTGAGAAGATCTGGCAGATGGCAGCACTGGCATCACCTCCGCAGTCGCGCTCCCACAGGCACCGCGGATCCCAGGGCTCGCGGATCGTGGTGGGCGGATCCCAGGGCTCGCTTGTATGCTCGGCCAGGGCGTCACACGTGTGACCGGAGCTCATCTGCAAAGCAGCATAGCCAGTGATGGTCTTTGTAGTGGTGGCCCGAGTGATGGGCTGTCTAGTGATGGCCTGAGAGATGGCCTGTCCAGTGGTGGCCCGAGAGATGACCTGTCTAGTGATGGCCTGAGCAAGCGCACGATGGGCTCTGCCATCTTCCAGGCACCCATTTATGTAGACCAGCTTGAGTACGGCATTCGACCATGGCTCATGTGTCTGCTGCATCGACACACTGTGGCGTGGCAGGCTCGACGAGGACCAACGGCCTGAGCATGCGGGCACATGGCGTACATCACCCACACAGGCGTCCAGGGCCCATCGAGTATGAGCTCCCACCAACGGGTGGTGAACGACGGGGTCGTTGAGCATACACGACAGGCGATCGCGCTGCGGTGCCGCCGCATTGCGGTGCAGCTGGACTGCAGTGCAGCTGGGCTGCCGTGCAGCCGAAGTGCGATGCAGCTGGATTGCGGTGCAGCTGGACTGCCGTGCAGGCAGGCGGGTGGTGCCATCGACAGCAGGGGCATGCACCTGGCCATCAACAGCAGGGGATGCACCTGATTCGATCTCTCTAGCACGAGGTTACACCCCGGAACTCCCATCAGCAGGCGCGCAAGATCCCCAGCGACCCACATCGGGGCGAGCTGCACGGCGGCTGTGACGTCCTCATTGCACACAAAGTCCGCCACGGCCATCGCGGCAAACTGCTGCACGGCTGGGTTCTCATGTCGCAGAGCCCTCTCAAACAGCACCACTGCATATCCCGGATGCACCATGCCGGCCGACCAGCCCAGCTGCAGGGCCTGAGCCCCGGGGCCCGGGTGGTCAGTGGCACTCGAGTCCGCGTTTGACCGAGCGCTGCCGACCTCGGCGCACGACTTCAGGAGCTGCGGCCAGTGAGCCGTCCACGTGCCACGCACGAGCCTCAGCTCGTACATTGCAAGGCCGTCGTACATGCTGAGAAGCGCGTCCACGGCTGCGAGCGCCGCCGTGCTGCCGCCGGGGGCCGCCGTCGCGCGCTGCAGCTGCACGAGGTCTTGCACCGCCTGCCGGGCTCGCTTGCGCTCGAGGGTGTCGTCGCTGGAGAGGCCCTCGTGCAGCAGCGGCTCCAAGTGCGGGGCATGCAGCAGCAGCGCTGCCAGAGGCTTCAGGTGCAATGCATGCTGCGTGCACTCTAGCAGCATGGTAAAGCGTGCCCGCCTGACATCTGCAGACACACACACACATCGACTCACGTTGCTGGGCACTGTTGAGCCAGCCAGGTGTGCTGTGTACTCTCACAGCAGGCGCTTTTGCGGCTGTTGGGGCGGTCGCGAGCGTAGGATCAAGCAGCCTGACACATGCATGGCCGGGTTATTGCAAACACGTACGACCCAGCCAACCAGACAGCCATCCATGCACGCCACACGGCGCCGGCACGGACAGTGGGGTTGACTTGGGTCCATTTGCCATGATGCCAAGGTCAATTTGGAGCATCTGGCAGTAAAAGGTGCGGATTCAATTGGGGACTGCTTGTTGCGTTGTGACTCCTGCCCCAAAATGAAGGCAGTTGGTGTTGCGGAAAAAGGAAAAAAAAAATGAGACAAGCGTTACAAATTCATGGCAGTGAGTGTGCATATAACATGGTGCCACAAGAGCCAGCTGCAGACTGGGGACGGTACCTGGTTGGGCAGCATCTGACAACACCTCCAGGGCCTCCATGACGCCAGTGAACACGAGGTTGCATGCATCTTGCGATCCTGCGGCAGCCGCGAGCAACGTTGGCAGCAGGCTGGAACACGCAAAGCTGCGGGCATGGAGCGACGAGGAGCTGGCAGCGTCTCTGAGCAAGCAAAGGCACTCCGTCAGCAGATGCGACGCCTCACTGGGGCCAGCACTGCCAGCATCTGCTGAGGCCTGAAACGCACCATGCAGGAGTGTGAGTCAATGGGATCAGGGTTTCAGCTGACAAGGAGTGTGACCATGAGGAGTGTCACAGGAGGATGCTCCGCAGGGTGGCAGAGCAAGATGGCGGTCATGCAGGACTGTACATGTAGTCCAGGAGTGTAAGGGCAGTCCAGAAAGGCTCGGGCAGCGTTGAACAAAGGCGTTGACCAAAAGCCAGCCAGTCTTGGAATGACGGAAATCACACCGACGGCAGGTCAAACACAGACGGCTGGCTGTCGGGCAGCAGTCCTGAATCAGACTACTAGTATGAGGACACGGGAGGTGACATAGTTCAGCAAGAGCAGCTGCCATCTGCATGGGTGAACCATCGTGTGTACAGATTTCCACAACATGCACACGTGAGAGGTGATGGCACTGAAACAGCACAGCTATGGCCTGCCTTATGGCCTGCATTGGCTATGGCGTTATGGCCTGCCAAGCCAACTGCCTGCTGCAGTAGGCTGCACCAGCTTGCGATGCACCACTGGCATGTATGAGAAACATTACAGAGATACGTTCCACAAGGTGGTAGAACACAACCGCTGGCATTGACCATGGCTTCACTGTGGTAGGCACCCTGTGATGCTGTGCTGCAGTTCCAGGGTCATACCTTAGACAGTAAAGCAATGAGCACTGCGCCAGCGACTGAACCGACTGTCGCTGGTGAAATCTCGGCTGCCTGTCCCCTTGGCTTCTTGTCGGACTGCTGCAAATGGGCACAACTGCTGTTCGCACTGTGGCCGAACAGCTGTTGTCGCAGCAGCCGAATGCATTCAGAAGCAGCCCACGTGACAGACTCGGCAGCACCACATGAACCAGAAGCGCTGTCTGCTATAATTTTGCATATCTGCATGAGCTGCGGGGGTCAGAATGGTCCTCGATTCATGCAAAGCTTCATGAGTCAGCATCGGCAATCGAAATATAACCACACGAGATGGGGCACATCAAGGTAGACCATTCTCAGTCAGTACACCGCAGTCTACGTCGATACCAGACCAGGAAAGTGCATGCACATAGTGGCATGGAGCAGTGATGGTCACACCTCTGGGGCATGGCGACTGTGTATCTCAGAACCATGTATCACAGGGATAATTCTTTTATGCCACATCGTAATGAAGCAGTTTATCGCCTTACGTTGATCCCAACCTGTACAGATGGGCTATTTAGTTGCAGTAAATGGCTGCATGGGTCGGTGGAGGATACAGCACAGCTGAAGCTCAGGAGACACAGTGCTGGCATATAAAAGGTTGATCGAAACGGCTATGGCACTCTAATCAGACCATCTCCGTCATGTACTGTGTTCGTAGAATTCTGGACTGTTCACTAATACAGCTGGGCGACCAGACCTGATTGCGCTACTGCAGCGTTGTACGCGCAGGCGCAGGCCACGAACGTCACTGTATCCTGGCCACCTGCCACTTCGAGCCTCAGAAGTTCGTGGAATAAACTATCTGGCAATGTGTCGGAAATAGCGATGGCTGCATCTGCTGCGAAGGCAACCCCGGCCAGGCCCTGCGAGGTCGACGTCAAGGCGCGAACGAGGCGCGCTGCCGCGACAGGCTGAGATGTCATTGTCAACTGAAAAATATTTAAATAAACTGTGTTGATCGCTTTAAATTGCCCAATTGAGCAATGCCGAGCTCAGTTCAAGCGCGGTCCACAAACGACGATCGTCCAAGGCACAACTTCGGACACTCTGCATGGCGCGGGCAGTATCGGTGCTCCGCTACAGCTACGGCTGCATTTGCGTTCGCTAGTTCGAAGCACATCCTCTCCATTTCACGGGAGCTTGGTACGAGTGCATCTGCAGAGTTTCTGCATGCGTCGGCCCTCACCGTCGGTCACCGTGTCCCGACCGCCACTGCAGCGTCACCAAGCTGCGCATGGGCACAGGAACACGCTTCACAGCAGCTTGCGCATTTGCACTCTTCGCCAGTCGCGCGTCCAAGCTCACATGCGGCATACCCTGGATCAAACTGACCGAACCCTCGCAGACACTCTGTCATGCTCAAGCCCCTCAGGGCAACTAGCAGCCGCAACTGGTCTTGGGCACGGTGCCGGGTGGCCGGCCGGTCGGCCGGGGGCGGTAGCCCCCTCGCTGCACCGCTGTTTCTAGTCAGAGTCTCTGATCATGCAAGGGGCATCATGAGCTCGAGGCCCGGGTTGGTTTGAATGAAAAGCAAATATATGTCACACGTATGATGGAGACATCGCATGCGCTCTGATAGGCCTAGGCAGCACCGACATGCCGACAGGCACTCACAGGAAGAGCTGACGAGAGTCCAATGCATGCATGGCCAAGTGCCGAGATGCGAATGCATGGTCATGCATGTTCACTCTGTTGGGACTGGTCACATTGCACTTGGGTCTTTTCTATCAATCCAGTTCTGTGGAGGCTACTGTCAGGATGCCCACCTACTGAACAGCTTTGCTCCTGACGGTGGGAACACTAAGACAACGTTAACTGCGAGCGGCATCACAGCCGACGTACCAAGCAATGTCAAAACTTGAACAAAATGAAGGAAGCGCATGCTGCTGGTGCTTATACCAGCAACACCACGATTCTGGAAATCAGCCCGCACCCACTCTCAGGCACCGCAGACCTGACTCATGTGTGGGACAACCTCATGTACCCTCAGCACGCTGCTACGGGGGCCACAGCACGCTGCAGCTTCAGGGTAGAGATGGCTGCAATGGGGACTCTGTTTAGGGCGCTTAGACATCAGTGGCGCAGGGGTTCTCGGGGTTGCCGCAGCACGTGCCGGAGTCTGCAGCGCACATCACGGGGGAGCCCAGGAACACCTGGCACCTGCCGCAGACGCAGTCGAGTCCGGGGGGGCAGCAGTCCGCCTCGCACCACTTACTGGGGACGTCCTCCGGCAGGGAGGGCGCCGGCCGGGTGGGGGAGGGCTCCGGCAGGGAGGGGGACGGCAAGGAGGGGGACGGCAAGGAGGGGGACGGCAGGGAGGGGGACGGCAGGGAGGGGGACGGCAGGGAGGGGGACAGCTCCGGCAGGGAGGGGGACAGCTCCGGCTGGGAGGGGGACGGCTCCGGCAGGGAGGGCTCCGGCCCGGAGGGCTCCGGCCGGGAGGGCTCGACCCCCGGCACGGAGAGCTCCGGGGCGGGGGGCTTGAGCGCGAGTGGGGGTGGCTGAGGTGCGCACGCGTTGTTTGGATTGCCGCAGCAGCCCGAGCTGCGGATGCAGCGGATGAGTGCGAAGCGGGACTGGAAGCGGCTGCCACCGGAGGGAGACGTACAGCACCGGAAGCCGCGCCGGCAGCAGTTGCTCCCACAGTTCTCTGCACAGCGGCGCAAGTATATATGCCATACTTTCATGCATGTGAAAGTGGTATAGACAGTGTTAAGAGTAATAATGGTCTAGCTTAAGCTTCAAAGGTCAGCCCCGTTTCAGATCGTGGCATGCATACCTGGACGGCTTGGCACGCTTGGCGAGTCCGCCATTGCCAGACATGCAGACGCTAGGAGCGCCGCAAGCAGTGCAAGGGTCTTCATGATCGCCATGGTCAAGAGCGGAGACTGCGCGAGGCTGGCTCAAGTCTGACTGGAGGTCTAAGTCGCAGCAGCGGTGTCAGGCTTCGGGTGACTCGCCAAGTTGTTGACTCAGAGCTCTGTGCACAACATGAAGAGGATGATATGTACATGTGCAGGCAAGCTGTCAGGTATGTGAGGAGCATGTGCTTGGCAGGCATGTATGTGTGGCTAACCTTGCGCAAAAAGTGCACCGGGGTGCCCGGCCCAGTACACGAGTTCGTACACGCCCACGCAGTGTGACGGTGGAGCAGAAAATCACCGGATATGCCAGCTGCAGTGCATACCCGTGAGAGGTCAGATGGTGGCCATCTGCTCGTGTGCAGGATGTGAATGCGATAGACCAGCGTGCAGGCAGTGTGTGTCTGTACTAGCTGTGCACGCAGGTCAGATCGAGTGCATGCATGTGTGTGTGTGTGTGTGTGTGGTGTGTGTGTGTGTGTGTGTGTGTGTGTGGTGTTGTGTGTGTGTGTGTGTGTGTGTGTGTGTGTGTGTGTGTGTGTGTGTGTGTGTGTGTGTGTGTGTGTGTGTGTGTGTGTGTGTGTGTGTGTGTGTGTGTGTGTGTGTGTGTGTGTGTGTGTGTGTGTGTGTGTGTGTGTGTGTGTGTGTGTGTGTGTGTGTGTGTGTGTGTGTGTGTGTGTGTGTGTGTGTGTGTGTGTGTGTGTTGTGTGTGTGTGTGTGTGTGTGTGTGTGTGTGTGTGTGTGTGTGTGTGTGTGTGTGTGTGTGGTGTGTGTGTGTGTGTGTGTGTGTGTGTGTGTGTGTGTGTGTGTGTGTGTGTGTGTGTGTGTGTGTGTGTGTGTGTGTGTGGTGTGTGTGTGTGTGGTGTGTGTGTGTGTGTGTGTGTGTGTGTGTGTGTGTGTGTGTGTGGTGTGTGTGTGTGTGTGTGTGTGTGTGTGTGTGTGTGTGTGTGTGTGTGTGTGTGTGTGTGTGTGTGTGTGTGTGTGTGTGTGTGTGTGTGTGTGTGTGTGTGTGTGTGTGTGTGTGTGTGTGTGTGTGTGTGTGTGGTGTGTGTTGTGTGTGTGTGTGCTGTGTGGTGTGTGTGTGGTGTGTGTGTGTGTGTGTGGTGTGTGTGTGTGTGTGTGTGTGTGTGTGTGTGTGTGTGTGTGGTGTGTGTGTGTGTTGTGTGTGTGTGTGTGTGTGGTGTGTGTGTGTGTGTGTGTGTGTGTGTGTGTGTTGTGTGTGTGTGTGTGTGTGTGTGTGTGTGTGTGTGTGTGTGTGTGTGTGGTGTGTGTGTGTGTGTGTGTGTGTGTGTGTGTGTGTGTGTGTGTGTGTGTGTGTGTGTGTGTGTGTGTGTGTGTGTGTGTGTGGTGTGTGTGTGTGTGTGTGTGTGTGTGTGTGTGTGTGTGTGTGTGTGTGTGTGTGTGTGTGTGTGTGTGTGTGTGTGTGTGTGTGTGTTGTGTGTGTGTGTGTGTGTGTGTGTGTGTGTGTGTGTGTGTGTGTGTGTGTGTGTGTGTGTGTGTGTGTGTGTGTGTGTGTGTGTGTGTGTGTGTGTGTGTGTGTGTGTGTGTGTGTGTGTGTGTGTGTGTGTGTGTGTGTGTGTGTGTGTGTGTGTGTGTGTGTGTGTGTGTGGTGTGTGGTGTGTGTGGTGTGTGTGGTGTGTGTGTGTGTGTGTGTGTGTGTGTGTGTGTGTGTGTGTGTGTGTGTGTGTGTGTGTGTGTGTGTGTGTGTGTGTGTGTGTGTGTGTGTGTGTGTGTGTGTGTGTGTGTGTGTGTGTGTGTGTGTGTGTGTGTGTGTGTGTGTGTGTGTGTGGTGTGTGTGTGTGTGTGTGTGTGTGTGTGTGTGTGTGTGTGTGTGTGTGTGTGTGTGTGTGTGTGTGTGTGTGTGTGTGTGTGTGTGTGTGTGTGTGTGTGTGTGTGTGTGTGTGTGTGTGTGTGTGTGTGTGTGTGTGTGTGTGTGTGTGTGGTGTGTGTGTGTGTGTGTGTGTGTGTGTGTGTGTGTGTGTGTGTGTGTGTGTGTGTGTGTGTGTGTGTGTGTGTGTGTGTGTGTGTGTGTGTGTGTGTGTGTGTGTGTGTGTGTGTGTGTGTGTGTGTGTGTGTGTGTGTGTGTGTGTGTGTGTGTGTGTGTGTGTGTGTGTGTGTGGTGTGTGTGTGTGTGTGTGTGTGTGTGTGTGTGTGTGTGTGTGTGTGTGTGTGTGTGTGTGTGTGTGTGTGTGTGTGTGGTGTGTGTGTGTGTGTGTGTGTGTGTGTGTGTGTGTGTGTGTGTGGTGTGTGTGTGTGTGGTGTGTGTGTGTGTGTGTGTGTGTGTGTGTGTGTGGTGTGTGTGTGTGTGTGTGTGTGTGTGTGTGTGTGTGTGTGTGTGTGTGTGTGTGTGTGTGTGTGTGTGTGTGTGTGTGTGTGTGTGTGTGGTGTGTGTGTGTGTGTGTGTGTGTGTGTGTGTGTGTGTGTGTGTGTGTGTGTGTGTGTGTGTGTGTGTGTGTGTGTGTGTGTGTGTGTGTGTGTGTGTGTGTGTGTGTGTGTGTGTGTGTGTGTGTGTGTGTGTGTGTGTGTGTGTGTGTGTGTGTTGTGTGTGTGTGTGTGTGTGTGTGTGTGTGTGTGTGTGTGTGTGTGTGTGTGTGTGTGTGTGTGTGTGTGTGTGTGTGTGTGTGTGTGTGTGTGTGTGTGTGTGTGTGTGTGTGTGTGTGTGTGTGTGGTGTGTGGTGTGTGTGTGTGTGTGTGTGTGTGTGTGTGTGTGTGTGTGTGTGTGTGTGTGTGTGTGTGTGTGTGTGTGTGTGTGTGGTGTGTGTGTGTGTGTGTGTGTGTGTGTGTGTGTGTGTGTGTGTGTGTGTGGTGTGTGTGGTGTGTGTGTGTGTGTGTGTGTGTGTGTGGTGTGTGTGTGTGTGTGTGTGTGTGTGTGTGGTGTGTGTGTGTGTGTGTGTGTGTGTGTGTGTGGTGTGTGTGTGTGTGTGTGTGTGTGGTGTGTGTGTGTGTGTGTGTGTGTGTGTGTGTGTGTGTGTGTGTGTGTGTGTGTGTGTGTGTGTGTGTGTGTGTGTTGTGTGTGTGTGTGTGTGTGTGTGTGGTGTTGTGTGTGTGTGTGTGTGTGTGTGTGTGTGTGTGTGTGTGTGTGTGTGTGTGTGTGTGTGTGTGTGTGTGTGTGTGTGTGTGTGTGTGTGTGTGTGTGTGTGTGTGTGTGTGTGTGTGTGTGTGTGTGTGTGTGTGTGTGTGTGTGTGTGTGTGTGTGTGTTGTGTGTGTGTGTGTGTGTGTGTGTGTGTGTGTGTGTGTGTGTGTGTGTGTGTGTGTGTGTGTGTGTGTGTGTGTGTGTGTGTGTGTGTGTGTGTGTGTGTGTGTGTGTGTGTGTGTGTGTGTGTGTGTGTGTGTGTGTGTGTGTGTGTGTGTGTGTGTGTGTGTGTGTGTGTGTGTGTGTGTGTGTGTGTGTGTGTGTGTGTGTGTGTGTGTGTGTGTGTGTGTGTGTGTGGTGTGTGTGTGTGTGGTGTGTGTGTGTGTGTGTGTGTGTGTGTGTGTGTGTGTGTGTGTGTGTGTGTGTGTGTGTGTGTGTGTGTGTTCGCGATCTCAGGAGTGTGTTCGCGATCTCAGGAACCCATGCATGACATGCTGTAATACGATCTAACACCACGTGCGGCGCATGCATAGCATGAACTCGCTGGCAGAAATGAACTTCAGGCCGTGAGTCTGCGGAATGCGCACCTGTGCCACATTTGTTTGCTGGTTCTGTTGACATTATTATATCGTATTCACACCGACGCGTGCCCACGCGAAGATGCCTGTACATAGATCTCTACGCGACGCGTACGGACGCTTGGGAAACGGTAGTCCCTCGCTCCAAACAATGGAGCATAGCTCGTGGATCACTGCAACGTCGTGCTACTGAAGAGACTGTTGAATTGCCGCTGCGTGCTGCGTGCGCTGCCGATCGCTGCACCGACAACAGGCATGTCAGGCATGCACTGCGTGCAAGACATCATGGTGAATTCTCGACAGCGTGCATGAGCTGCGCACCAGGTAGTGACTATTTTTAAAGTTTCATCCACCCGTGCATGGAAACATAACTCTAGGTGCCACATCTAGGTTTGCTGTTCATGACCAGGTCAGTCATGGCCACTGGTCGATGTCGACGTGAGCCTGCGAGCACTGGTATCATATGCATCATCAGTACTCGAACGAGCGCTAGCGCTGCAGCTGGTATGTCCGATGACCGTGCACAGCTGCAGTGTCTCCAAATTGAGCAGCCTCAATACCGACAGCGTCAGCTGACTTGTTTTCACAGGCAATTGTGCCATGTGCTGCTATTGATATCAGAGCGCGCTGAACCCGCTTGCGAGATTTCCACTAGCAGCATGCACTTTTGTGTAAGGACAGCTGGAAAGAAATGTACGCAATCCCAGCACACAGGTGCGCTAAGAGGCCACCCACAGCTGGCAGGCAAAACCATGAAGTACTTGGCACACTGGCGGGTTATTTACAGGCTAAATCTGAGAATGTTTTATCCACAAACAGCTCTCCTACAGCCACCTCACAGGTGCGGCTACATCCTCACAGCCCACGACAGCTGGTCCACAGCCTGCGTAAAGCCAGGTAAAGCAGCCCCACAGCCTGTGCACACACGTGAGTAGCTGTGGTGCTTCCGTCCGCTGTGCTGTTTAGTATACATGCAGTGTATACAGCTGTACAACATGTGGGAAAGCCCGTGCACAGGAAAGCCCATGCACAGGAAAGTCCAGTCTGTCGCTGTAACCAAAAGGTCACCCAAGTTGTGCACACACGTAAGTGCAGTTCGAGATGGCGCGCTACCGTTCAGTGATGCCACCGCGCGAGCACGCAGCTGCGCACCTGAAGCCATTCAGGGAGTGCTCCCTGGACTAGTGACGCAGGGCTGACATCGCGGATGGACAGGCGTTCTTAAGCGTGCATGCTCAACAAGATGGCCAGGGCAGCGCAGCCCCTTCGCTGCACCGCTGTTTTCTTTATCAGAGTCTCCGAACAGGCAAGGGGCAACAAGAGCTCCCCGCCCGGGGTGGTTGGAATTAAATGATAAAGGGTGGGCTGAGCTGATGCTTGGGGGGCGCAGCATGCATTGTGATATCAGCACAGCGTTTGAGTACTGGGGCTACATAGCCACCAACTCCAATGCAAACATGTGCCATGGATTTGGCCACACGTATCATGGATGCATGACATGCACGCGCTCTGTCAGGCAGCACTGACAGGAACTCACAGGCATAGCTGCCCCATGCATGCATGACCATGCATGCTCACTGTGTTAGAACCGGTCACATTAAATTTGTATACACAGACTATCTATCAGTCCACTTTTGTGGAGGCTACTGTCAGGGTGCTCAGCTAATGAACAACTCCTGGCGTTGGGAAGACGCGGACTACTGTGAGCGGCAGCCCGGCTGACGTACTAAGCAAGGTCAACACTTGCACAAAGTCTAGCAAGCGCACAAAGTCTAGCAAGCGCATGCTGCTGGTCCTGATACCAGCAACACCACCATTCTGGGAGTGCTAATCAGCCTGCGCCCACTCTCAGGCACCGCAGACCTGACTCATGTGTGGTGCAACCTCAGCACGCTGCTGCAGCTGCTGGGCGGAGGTTGCTGCAATGGGGACTCCGTTTGGGGCGCCTAGACATCAGTGGCACAGGGGTTCTCGGGGTCGCCGCAGCACGTGCCAGAGTCCTCAGCGCACAGCACGGGGAAGCCGAGGAACACCTGGCACGTGCCGCAAATGCAGTCGAGGCCGGGAGGGCAGCAGTCCTTCTTGCACTCGCCGTTCGACGGCGGCAGCGGGCAGCAGCCGCGGCGGCCGAGGCAGATGCGCTGCACGCCGCTGGGGTCCTCGTCGTCGAGCTTGGCCACGCAGCCGCCGTTGCAGCACTCCTCGCCGGCCGCGCAGCACTCGCTGTCGTCGTTGGGGTCGTCGTGGGGGGTGGGAGGGGGGGGCAGATCGGCGCATTCGTTCTTCGGGTTGCTGCAGCAGTCGCCAGGGCGGGCGCAGATGGGGCCCGGGCGGGGGAACGCGTCGTTGCGCACGCACTGGCTATTGCAGCAGTCGAAGCCGTTCTTGCAGCAGTCAGGCTTGCACACTCGGCCTGCTCGGAAACGTGCACATGTAAATATGTAGTGGAATGCAGGGTGTCAGCTGTAGAGTGTGAATGTAAATGTAAATGTAAATTGAATTGCTTGCCGTAGCCGATGAGGCCATTGACATCTCCGGCGAACCGGGACCCAGGAGTGTGCATGGAGTTACTTGCCACATTGCATTTGGGGTATCGAGTGATGATCTGGTGGTCATTGCAGACAGCGATCAGAGTGCCTTGGGGCCTGCTGTTTGTGGAAGATCGCGCATGGACTCTGAGCTGCACAGGGAGCATATCTGTGCTGCGAGATGTGCAGGTACACACCTGGGACAGGGACACGCGAGCCGCCCACGGGTGTCATGGCCGCAGTTGCCAGCAGGGCCATGAGCACTGCGAATACCTTCGACAATGCCATAGCTAGCATTGGTGATGGACTTGCAGCGTATGTAACCAAGTGGCAATGCTAACAGGCCTGGGCTCCGATGTCGTAGAAGATGGCAGGATGCAGAGCTCTTCTGTGTGTAGAGAAGACAGGGGGGTGGTTGCTTTATATGGCCGCATAAGAACAGTGTAGAGGAGCGGATCCACCACCAGGTGCCAACCCAGTGTTCGTATCTGCCCACGCAGTGGTGTTGATAACGCTCCTGTAGACACTGCTAGTTTAGCAGAGAGCCTGCATGCTCGCTGCACGGGCTGAGGCGCTGTTCCAATTACAGAGCGACCAGCTAGGCTCACGTCGTACTCAATTGCCTGGTGCTAGTCAGCTACGGAATTACATGCTATTGAGCTCTGAGCATGACCACCAAGATATCTTTGAACACGCAAGCCTTCATGGCGCAAATAGTTGAGCAAAGGCAGCAAAGGCCACGCAACAGCATGTGGCATGTTAATCTGCTGAGTAGGCGCCGTTTTGTCTGTATGAAGTATGTTGTCGTACGGGCCTTTCGGGCCCAATTGGGCCCCGCACTGGCGCAGCCTCTAGCGCGGTCTCAGATCCAGTTGCACCGCGTGCGGAACATCATCATGAACTCTCGAGGCAACAGATCCGCCTCTCTTGTGCAAATAGTGCTGCAACACGTGCTGCAAGCTTACACGGTGTGTGGGACTCCAGTTTCACAAGCTCCCGGTTCCGTGAAGTGTCGATCCGATCCGAGCCGCTGTTGGCAAAGCAAAAGAGCCATGCCACACCAATCGATGTGCAGCCCCTGCTTAGCGTTTGTTTTGTGAAGGTTGCGCCTCGCCTGCGTGCGTTGATCACCACGCAACGTATGTGCACCAAGACACGAGCTTTGAGTATGTAAGATGCAGGCAAGCGCAGTGACTGATACTACGTCAAACATACGTGATGCGCGCTGTGCTAGATGCGAGGTGGTCATGTTTCTTGCGGCAGATCTCATCTTGCATGTGAAAGCCTCAGAAGCTTCAACACACTGGCAACCCATTCATATGGTCCGTTGGCGCGATTCTGTTTGACGGAACTCAACTACAGCTGGCCGCAGGCTCGCGGCCAACAGTCCATGATGCGGCACTCTGGGGCCAGAAGGATCATGCTGTGCTTGAGTGTAGTCAGCAGCACGGAACATGCCATTGCAAGGTGACCACGAGCTTTGTGTGCAGCTCTGACACAACGGTCGTAGACAACGGTGCATTTCGGCAACATGCAAGCAACCTAGCCTGTCCCATGACCTCTCATGTGAGGTGTCAGTTTCAGCTGCAATGCACTCCGAGAGTCTTCATCGTGATGGACGCCACATGTGTGACACAGTGATAGATCTAGGACTCAGCAGCGCCGAGGCAACAGACCAGGCAACAAGCAAACAGACAAACCGGCCACCGTAAGCACCAAGGACGCCACATGTGCCGCGAGAGTGCAGCATGTCTGCTGTTGCACAGGTCAGGGCAACAGTGCCAAGTCATGGCGCTGCCCACACACGTACAAATTGACCTCACTCGATCAAGTCACCAAGCTGATTGGAGCCAGGCAATGTGCTGTCTTTGCGCTGTCTGCCACTTCAGGTTGCTGTGTAAACACAGGCGGGCTCCAGATCTGACCTAGTGCAGCGAGATATTAGATTCCAGGAGTAGAATCCAGGATGCGATCATGGACTTCATCCGTCATGCACACTGGCTCAAACATTTCTATTTCCATTGGAGCGCACATCCGACGACAGGTTGTACCAGCATCCCAGAAATGTCATGATATAATATTAGGTATCCCAGTGCTATACTATGTACACTGCAGAGGCAGTGAGTCATGCATGCACTGGAGCCACAGGAGGTGGTGCACCTCTCGTTGCCGTACCTCGCACCCCCAGGTGTGTGCCATGAAACCATTCCAACAGCACTGGCCTGCACGCAGCTACTTCGGGGAACCCCACCCCCAGGTGTGGCCGCTTGGAGCGGGCATGTTTGTTGGTAGCACAGCCAGTGCTGTGCTGTAATCACTGTGCATGGCATTTCACAGTGGCGTGTGAGCAATGTTTTACTGTGAGCAATGTCACTCATCATCACGTTTGGTGTGGCGTGCATGTGCTCACGTTCCAGGCAGTCACGTTTCAGCTGGAAATAATCAGGCTTACAGAAACGACTCTCAGCACAGCCATGGCAGTGCCGTGACAGATGAGATGAGGTGACGGCAGGCGTGCTGTGGGCTGGACAAGTACATCTGCTACCACCACGCAAGCCTCTTATCTAGTTCACAATTTACTGCTCTTGCTAAACACCGCAACACACGCTGCCAAGAGTGCTGTGTGCTGCGTGCTGGCAAGTGCTGCTGCGTGCTGGCAAGTGCTGCTGCATGTCTGTCGCACACGACTACCAGCCGCGCAGCAGATGCTGCACAGCAGATGCTGGCCAGCCTGACAGCCGTGCCCACAAGCCCAGGCGCCCCATAACACACAACTATTATCCAACCGACGACTCAGACAAAGTGACCCCGCCAGTGGCACCAGTTCAAGATCAGCCTGAGCCGAAGACCGCAAACCATAAATCCAGCCCTGTCAAAACCTTAACGTACACCTGAACAGCGGTCTCCTGATCCAAATTACAAGCTGCAACCACCCGCATGCACCCAACGCCTTGACACTCCGCCCTGCATCCAAGCACGGCAGAGCACTCATCATGGATCGGGGGTCAAGCGCCAGCTACGCCGCCCCACCTTCCCCGCACCCAGCACCCAGCACGCCATCGCCCGCGCGCATGCATGCCTAGGACGTCAACGAGCCAGAGGGGACGTCCGTCGCGCAGGGGTTCTTCGGGTCCTCGCAGCATGTGCCAGACCCCGCAGCACACAGCACGGGAAACCCGTCCCACACCGTGCAGCCGCCGCAGACGCAGTCGAGACCCGGCTGGCAGCAGTTCGGGCCGCACTCGTCGGACGGTGGCGGCGGTGGGCAGCAGCCACGGTTGCTGAAACAGACGGCGATGATGCCGCTGGCCGTCTGCTCGCGCTTGGGCTTGCACTCGCCATTGCAGCACTCCTCGCCGCTGCCGCAGCACTCGCTGTCGTCGTTGGGGTCGTCGGCGGGGGGGAGGGGGATCGAGGGCCGGTTCTCCGGGGCGCACTCGTTGTCAGGGTCATTGCAGCAGCCGTTCGGGATGTTCTCACAGAGCGTGAAGGGCAGCTGGTTGGTGGGGATGCAGCCGGCGCCGCAGCAGGAGGTGCCCGTGATGCAGCAGTCGTCCTGGCACTTGAAGTCTGCATGCATGCCTTACACTGGAGGTAGACCATGTGGGATAAGAGATGTAAATGTAATTGTAAATTTGATTACTTGCCGTAGCCGATTGGGCCATTGCCATCTCCGGCGAACAGGGTCTGAAGAGCCAAGCTGTGCACTGCAGTAGCTGCGCCGAGAAACGCTCCGAGGAAAAGTGTTACTGGGAGATCATCACAAGAGCCTGGCAGCGAGGACCAGTGCAGTCGCAGCACATACATCTATAACGTATCTCTGTTGCAGCACAGCACAGGACACAGCAAACGAGACGCTGGAGCACATGTACGTTTACAGCACATCATGCATCATCTCAGCACACATCTTGCATGCATGTGTTACACAGTGATAGATCTAGGACCCAGCAGGGCCGAGGCAACAGACCAGGGCCAGGCATCTTGCATGCATGTAATATCTTTCTCTTTCACGGCGCTAAGTGGGTTGTAGTTATCAGGTGTCGTGCGTGCTTGCACTGGTTCATTTTGATTTTGCCACGGATCGTGTGTATTACACAGTGATAGATCGTGTGTATGGATTGTGCGTACGTGTGACCAGTCCTCCGGGGGTGACCAGGGGTGACCAGTGATTCAGCTGTGCATCGCATGCAAGTGCTGCAGCTAGCAAGCTGCAATGTGTCAGTCAGGTGGTGGCCTGGGTGGCAGATGTAGCCACAGTACTGTGCCGGCCAGCCCACTGGCAGGCATGGTGGTCCAGGTAACATGCTTGCCTGGAATGGTACCATGCATGTGTGGCACAAATGTTTGTTTGCATGCGATATCAACCATCAGCCCAGCGGCCAGCAGAACAAGCAAGCAGGCAAGTAGACAGGCAAGAATGATGGTGGCAAGACGGCATGCAGCGCTGGCGAGCTGGGCGAGTGCCGGCTCTGGACGGACAGATCGACCCGGGGCCGTGAACCAGCAGGCGGCGGTTGCGAATTGTTCACAGAATGTTCGCAGAGCTCTGCATCCACACGAAGCATCGCGATGGTCAGCTTCGCGTGAACTCGATTCAGTTCTCGGTGTGACGTTGCAACACATGACTAAGGTCGTGCAATCAGCTAGCAGCGCTGCTGCGACTCTCGTAGCCAGATAGCTATAGCCAGATCTACTAGTAGACGCCCATCAGGCTCATGAGGCAGGCCTGCAGCCGTGCGTGCCTTGGTCCAAGAAGAAAACAACGCATGCGCTTATGCATTTTGATGATCAGGTCCTACCGGTGTGTACCTAGGCTCTGCCTATGTCTGCCCGAACAGCCTGTCTGGGGCGCCACGGCGCGCCACATGGCAGGACGAGTGCTCAGCGGCCGAAACGCGTACGTAGTGAGTCCCGCACAGTGCCGGCGCCATGGCGTATTGCACTTCAGCCCGCATGCACGGAGACTATGCTGCAGTGCGGCGCAATGCACAGATTCAAATATGCAACCTGCGCGATCTGATCAGGCCTGCCGGAAGCGAGCGGCAACAAGCTTGTTGCGCTCAGGTTAGCATTACACGAGCTCCACATCCATTACGGCAGTTTCAACACGAGGCCTCGCGAGATGGATTGGGATGAGTGTGCGTGGGCATGCGTGGCCACGGACAGGTGGCACACAATTCGGGCCAGACTGACGTAGAAGAGCCTGCAGGCTGGACACCCCGATCGGGACGGCTTCTCAGCGCTGATTCACCGGCTGAGGGTATAGGGCACCAGCTAGACTCCGTGCTTCTGCAGGAACACAGAGTGTGCTGTCATGTGCACAGCAGAGTGAGGGCTGCTCAGCCGGGCAAGCCGCACTCGACATCACTGATGCTGTGCACGCGAGTGAATTCGGAGTACTGGGCCGGGCCTCAGCGACCTCAGCGCCAACGAACGTAACGCGCAATGCTACAAGGCGTGGGCATCGATGTCGAAGAAGAGCTGCAGAGCTATGAGCGCGCTGTCAGGGCTGCCCAAGATCCGCAACGAAGCACACCTGTGGGCGGAAAGATTTGGATCGTCAGTGCCGACGACACCGCAAGGGTGATCAGCAGAATGGCTGTGCGAGCAAGCATCATTTCTATAAGTTTTTTTAACGCCGCTTTGTGCGCTGGACAACGATCGGATGCAACTGCAGGCAGAAGTTTGCAACGCCGACGACCGAGCAGTGTTTGTCGTATGTACGCGTACTACTGGTGGTATATACTTACTGCTTCCATTTGCTGGCCATCGAACACCACGTCTCTCGCCTTTGAGGAACTTCAAGGGATGTTACCTGATGTGCATTCTCTGCGGAGCACCATGGCGTTGAGGATTATCAATCTCGAGTGATGCATGCGTGACGATAGCATGCCTGTAGACACGCGAATTGCATCGGTCGCGCAGCTGCACTGCGAAACATGTTGCGATCACGGTAATAATCTTAACAATGTTAGTTCGAAACGCTTGCGGTTTGTTGCGTCAAGAGACTTTTCAGGGCACCCCTTGACACCTGCATCTAGTCGCGAAGGTGCATATCCGACGCCATTTGAGCAGGCACCGCCACCGAACCCGTCGTATATTCGAGAGAGTATCTTCCATATCCTGTGTACGGTCACACCAGCAGTGTCGCATCCCGCCACCTCAGAGCATTCTTCAGTCAAGTCCTCCCGCGCCAGGCTATGTCCGCACAGCGCAGGCACAGAGACGGCTGTTAGTTTTGAAAAGGCGCTGTAGCGTATCTAGGTTGGTAAGATGCCAAGCCATGGGCCTACGTTCGATGAAGGCGCGTTCAGCTCATTCCGGAGCATGTTCACGCTGGACAATATACTGCGCTTTCCAACGCAGAAGTACATCGTTATCAAGGATAGAACGTTGGTATGCCGCTGGTCGTCTGCGATTGCCTGATCTCAGCAACTGAACCACTGGTTGTTGAGGGACAGTATGCACATCCGTTCTTAGTGCAGGGGTTGCTGTATGTCGCTCTTCAGATGGGTGTGCTGGTTTACGTTCTGGCTCTCATCCTGTCCTCCAAGAGCTACCTGGCCCGTAGCGAGCCTGGCATTGTCATTTCAGTCTGGAGCTCACCTGTCAGCTTTGCCGCTGGGACCACACAGTCGGAATCTACACCGCCATTCTGCAGCTGCCATCAGAATCCTAGCCACAGCAATTGCACTCGGTACAATTCTGTCCTGCCGTCCTTTTCAGCTGTGGACACATTCGCATGCTCGGAGCTGCCACACTCACAGAGCGTTAAAGTAGACACGGAACAGGTCTTTGTGACAACTGCTGTTCAGGTGCACTACTGAAACAGCCGCTCCATCAACATGATAGGAAGTGGCCTATCAACAATGGCAGGCTCTCTAGCACGTTTGATATTGCTGCAATACTGTCGGTGCCCTGTTCATAGACCACGGATGCCATCTGCTGGAAGTGCAGGAGACCACTACACTTGGCCATGCCCACAGCCGTGATTTCGACATGCCGTGTCCAGCTGAGATTGCGGGCCATCCATTGACAGCTTTACAGGGCCAGACTTGCTTGTACTCCCGGTCAAGCAACTGGATCAACGTGGCTGCAGACAACACCATTCTTGGAATCCAACACAGTCCGGAAGGCAAAGCAGGCATGGCATTGTCATGTTCAGTCCGGTCTGCTAGTGCCCCAAGGACGGATATCGCTGTCGCATCAGGTGCAGACCGTACAATCCATTTGTCTTCAACGCTGCACAGGTGGGGTGTCTGGTGGTGTGCCCAAGTGCGTTAGGCACAGATACCGTTAGGCCCAGGTACCGGCAGGCCCAGATACCAGCAGGCAACTGTGCCCGGCTTTGCTCCTTCCCATATGTAGCCTCCGCTGTACAGGTCATGACCCTGCTGCACACTGCACTGTGCACTCCCTGCATGGGCAGACCAGAGATAACGACTCACTCTGTGTGCAACAGAATCGATGAATGCGACGCTGACACAATGGCTGACGTGGGCTGGTGTGGACTTGGACACCCCACTCGACCTGTTACCTCCAGGGGCACTGGTCCAAGCAGCACCAACAACCGACAGCGCAGCAATGCCAATGCTGCGGACCTGGGGCCTCGAGCTCACGGTGCGGGTCAAGTACTACAACTACGGCCTCATCTCCAGCGCCCGCATCTCCAGCGACCTCCACTGCGTCATTGAGGTGTGGTGCCACTTGTGGACACATGTCGCAGACCTGTCGAGTGCCGCCGGCGTGTCCGATCCTGCGCGTTTGCAACAAAGCCCGGGCACCGCCGCACTTTGTGCACTAGATTGGAGATGAAGGAGACACATGGTAGCCTCAGACTGTGTACTAGTCTGTGTGCGCAGGTGGAGCCGAGGGTGCGGATGACTCAGCAGGAGCTCTCGTACACCATGACCCCGGGCGCGTTCCCCACCAACACGACACCGCTGACCGCGTTTGCAGTGCGGGACGGCGCTGCACCCGCGGCTGATGGCACGGACTCGAGTGGGGGCGATGCCGGGTCGCAGGCGGCGGTGGTGGACTTCACGGCGAACAACGTCAACGCGCTCGGCGTGCGCATGAAGGTGTCCACCGGCGGCACCATCGGCCATATCAGCATTGTCAACGTCGTGACGACCCTGACCACCGGCCTCGTGCTGTCGCAGGCGGTCGGCGTGTTCGTTCAGGTGCGCCAGGCTTGTTCAGGTCCGCAGACTGGTCGCGCTGCAGTGCGCGGACCGGCCGGCCAGCTCCCGGGCACGTGTGGTGGTGGTTCTCATGCATAATTTGCTGTCCCCCGCGGCTACCTGTCCACCACAATCCTATGCTATGCGTTGCGGCATCGCACGATTCCTGGCGCGTGTGAGTCTGATCTGACACGGCACGTGTGTCATGCCCAGCACTGAGCCTGCAGCACAGACGGCTAGAAGCCTGTTGCCGGCGTCCTTTAGGCCAAGGCATCATCCATCCTGTGTGGTAAGCTGAGACCGAGAACAGCCTCGAGATCAATGGCGCCGAAGATCGCAAGCACGCTGCATAACCAACAGCACAACTACCTGCACACATCATGAACCCACCCACAGCCGCAGCTCTACCTGTGTGGCGCGCGATCCCACCAAGGCATCTGCCCGGTGCGCGAAGTCGCAGTACATCATACATACATAACCGACACACTCGGTATGATGTCCTCACGTGTTATGCAGGGCGTCGCCATGTTCCTGCGGGGCGCCAAGAGCCTCTGTTACTTCACTGTCATCCGCGAGGAGATCGATGTCAAGCGCATCTTTGCACGTACGCACTGCCCAAATGGCATACCGCTACCAGTGCTCTGCTCATGGCATACCGCTATCAGCACACGTGACCCGTACTGACCGTGGCCCATAAATGATGCCCCCTCATCTCCCTCGTTATGCCTTGCCTCGGCATGTGCGTCCTCACGATCATCGTGTGTTCGTGGCGATGTGCTTCCAGACGCCGGCCGAGCTGCAGGGTACGCGCTGCGCTGCGTGTGCGCCGTGCTGCTGTACTCGCTGCTGGATGACGACAAGAGCGCGACGATCGACACGACGGAGATGTTCTGCGTGCTGCGCGAGATGTTCAGCGACTTCATGGACGACTCGCAGGTCGTGGCGCTCACCGACTACCTCATGACCACCGTCGGCCAGCAGCAGGGCACCGTGCGCCCCCTCCCCCCTCCTCCCCTAGTGCTGACACTATTGTCAGCTACTGTGGCGGGACGAGACTGTGTGGGACCTGTGTCCGCTCGTGGCAGGTCGTGCATGCAGCACGTGCACCGCACTGCCAATATTTGTGCACACAGACAGCTGTGGCTCGTCGCTTTCATCCATAGTTCCGTCATTGATGACACGCTGGGCGCCCACGTTCACACGGCACGCTGGCAGTCACAGTGCGAAGGCACACATGCATTAGCAGGAAGAGTATAGCGTCCCGCATTGCGTCCTGGGCCTACCTGGGCCACCGGTATGCCAAACATGGGCCTGGCTGGCTATGAGCCGCCTGGTACGTGCAAGCAAGCCCCCCCCCCCCCCCCCACCCCCTTGCCCCCCCCCCCCTCCTGCTGCAGTCACTGTGCCACCGGATGCAGAAGCATGTCAACTTCATGGAGCAGGAGCTCTCCCGATTTGCGTTCATCGAGCTCTTTACCGAGGACGACATGAACATCACAACGATGCGCAAGCTGATGAAGAACGTGTTCCGACGGGACAAGGAGCAGTACAAGCAGCTGCAGGTGCAGCTCGCCGGCAATGCCCGCGAACTGGTGTGGTCCCTCTGTCCCTCGGTCTGCAATGCATCTCTTCCTCGTCACGGTCCAGCACCAAGTAGATCAGCACGTTCTCAGTCCGCACTGTGCGTCCGGCCCTGTGATATTGGCAGGATGCAAGACACCGGACTGCAGATTGCAATCCGGGCGTCAGCAGGTCTGGCCGTTCTGGCCCAGACCTCTCTGGCCATGTGCAGGGACAGAGCAAGTTTCTGTCGGAGATCTCGCAGCGCAAGATGTCTGAGGCGAGCTTCACCACCGGCGGCGCCGACCCTGGCGGCTCTGTCATGCACTCGCTGCTCTCCCGCCCCAGCACAGCCGCCCGCCTGCACCAGTCGTTTGCCTCTCGCACCAGCAACGACTCACGTTGGCGCGCCCGGCAGCGCCAGCCCGCAAGCGGCGCAGCCGCGGCCGCTGCCGTAGCCACGGACGACGTCATGCTGCCTGTGCCAGGCGCTGCTGTGCTCTTCCGTGGCGGGCCGCACGAGGCTGCGGCTGGAGAGTCGCAGCTGTCGCTTGCGCCGAGCCTCCTGAACTCACAGACCAACAGCTGGGCTGAGCCGCAGGGCCCCGACGCGTTGGGCTTGCAGTCGCTGATTCGCTCTGTGGGCTCATCGCAGTCGCAGTATCCGTCAGCGCGCATTGACAGCCTGGCGAGCGACGTCGGCCCATTGTCGCGGTCATTGGGATCCATCGGCATGGATCCGATGGGCGACGGAGCCCGCTCCCGGCTGCGGCCGGACGCAGGGCGCCCGGCGGCCGCGCGGCCGCGTGTGCTGGGCGCGCTATGGAGCACCGCGCAACACAACCTCAGTGGCCGCCCGGTCGTTGCTGCTGCCGTCCCGGAGCAGAGCAGCAGTGAGGTTTCTGCAGACTCTGGTGCAGATGGTCTGGGCGGTGGTGACCCTGGTGGCCTGGATGCGCGGCTTTTGGGGACGGCGCTGCACGGTACGGGTGCTGCTGTGCGTGCTGAGCCTGCCGCCGCGCAGGTGTTCAGCCTCAGCAGGCTATACATGAGCGGGGTGAGCAGCCCAACACATTCTGCGCCCAGCGCGCAGCAGGAGTCTCCGCATAGCCCGCAGCAGACGTCTCCGCGCAGCGCCGCGGTTGGTCGGGGCCGTGGTTTTCAGGGCCCAGTCCGCGCAGTGACGCCTCTCGGTCTAGCAGACATCCTGTGGCAAGACTTGGTCCGGTCTGGCTCGGCGCCGCCTGCTTACAGGGTGGCTCAAGACGCGGCACCGCAAGCAACTGCGGCTGCATCAGCTCTGGCAGGTTCAGATGACAGCAGCATGGTGGAGGTCGGGGATGAGGACATGCCGCATGTGCATGTGGTCTCTCATGCTGTGGATTTCCGCACCGGCACGCTCAGGCGTGCTGTGGACGGAGAAAGGGGGGGTGGAGGGCACACAGCGCAGCAGACGCAGCGCAGCGTGACGATGGCTGGGAGGGGAGGCAGTGCAGGGAGGGCTCTGGGTGAGGGTGTGCGGCGGCGTTCGTCAAGTTTTGGCATCACAATGGACGGTGGAGTTGGCGGTGCTGTGGTGGAACAGGCTGACAAGCATGCTCGCGCTGGTGGGCCTGCAGATGGTGAGGCGTTGAGGAGAGGGGGGTCCCAAAGAGACTGTAGAGCACGAAGATGGTGGCGACGCGTGAAGCGGCCGTTGGGCACAGAAGATGCTACACAAGTTGAGTGACAGATTGGGGCTAGGCAGCGGTTCTGTGATTCAATCCATCTATTTGGAGGCTATGTGGATCTGCAACATGGCTGACAGCAGTTGGTGGTAACATGCAAGACGTCTGGATTGTGTGGCTTGGTGAAGCAGAGGGCCATGGGGACATATGATTCAAGTCATCCGGACCTGGCGGGAGGCGCTGCATGATGAGGGTTTGTGAAGGTTTTACAGTTCCATGGCCATGCCAATGCAGGAGTGGCCATGGGGTGCAACAGAGGGGTGGAGAAAAAAGGGACAAAGGGACGAGAGCTCTGTCGCATGAATTCGCTCACAGAGAGAGAGCCTTGAGCCCAGATGTCAGGACTCCAAATTTTCGTGAGTTCGCATCTGCGATATTTTGCAGCGCTTGATTACAGTAACTGGTGCTTGGATGGCTTTCACAGCTCTGGTGCTTTGCATGCGGCGTCACAATTGGTGCACGGGTTCCCGTACACGGTGCATGTGTGCATGGAACTCCGTACACCTTGGTCTAAACTTCGCCGTGCACTGTGGCTGAAGGCCGACCGAGCTTTCGCTGTCACGCTTCGAATTCGCTACAGCGCTCACACCGTCGACATGTAGAGCGCGTCACAAGCATATAGGTCCCCCCTGGCCCCTCGCATGCAATGCATATGAGTGAAACCCCTGATTACAACTGGTGACTGTGTAACTCGTTCTGGTGGATCATATCCATTGCATGCAGATGAGGCCAGGGCTGGCTTGGAGCTGCGCTCGCTCGATATCGCGTCCATTCAGTGTCAGCACGCACACGAGTGGCCCACCAACACTGAGGTATAAGGCAACGACAGAGTCCAGTGTCTATCTGTACGATGCTTGCCCAGCTAACTGCGTCCTGGCGCTAACCGCTCCGGCCGTGGAGGACTTCGAGCGCGCGCCCGTGTCGAGCTCCTTTGTGCTTGAAACCTCCGGTTCTCGCTGAAACATCTAGCGTCCGTCAAAAGACTATCTGGGACTGATCTCGTTCTAGATATCTCATCAACGGTGCGAAGTCCTCAACTGCATAGCACCGCGCGGCCGCTAGCGCTTCAGGGCGCAAGTTTGCCCGCATGACAGCTGGCACGTACTCGATACGTTCTGGCCAAACGCGGCAATGAAATTTTGTCGAAATGACTTTTCAGCACCTTTGCAGAGCTCTGCAGATCCGCCTAGCATGCAAATCCCGCCGCCGTTTGCGCTGCAAATGTGTACGAATCCAGGAAACCGCAGTCAACATGTTGCAACACTCGACTGTGCCGTGGCGCATGCCGGTGCACCGCGGCGGCGCGCGCGGTGCGGGTGTGCGGGGGTGTCGCATATGCATGTGGTTTGTGGTACTGGTAAACTTCCTTCAGGTGGGCTGCCTTCAAGTGCCTTACCACGCCGTCATGACGCGTCATCCAGGCCCCTCCACGCTCATGAATGGCCCTGGCGCTGGTGGGCTGGTGCTGGGATGGGCTTGGCTCTGGCATTCACTGCCTTCCGGTGTCTGCTTGATTCTTCGGTGGAGATCTTGTGGGTGCACGCTGCGCTGCCTGGGCCTGCTACTTTGTGTGAGCGGATGGGGTAGTTCAGGATTTTCTGGCACTGCAGGCATTGTACAGAGTCGATTGCTGCTAATCGGTCGGGCTGCCATTGGGGTAATCTTGGTTGATGTGCTGGCGGAGCGAATTTGAGTCCTGGCGAGCAAATTTTCAGGTTGGATGCGGACATCGTAGTCCGGTGGCTGGTGTTGGTCGGGTCATCTGGTGTTGGGTGTGGATGCTGTGAGGTCGATGTGGCGAGTTGCTGGCATGGTGGTGGTTGCTGGGAGGGACGCCGTTGGGCTGGGGTTGTCAAATCTGTCTGCGGGGACAGTTAATACAAGCTACTGACCACTCTATTGTCTTTTGTGGGTCTTTGTGCATGTTTTCTTTTGGCACTTTCCTAAGGTCCTACTTGCCGTGCTGCGGGGTACAGCTGGGCGTGACTCCGTGCGTCTGAACGCGCACGAAACAGCAGTCAGATATTGATACCATAATATTCATCATCTACGTGGGCCTGATTGGCGCGCGGACGGCCGGCCTGGGTTGTCAGGTCGGTCGCGAAATCATCTATTCCACAGAGGTTGCATGGCCGCTTCCTCTTCTGGGCTCAGGGGGCGGAAACGGGGACACGGACATCTACAGTATACACTCAAATTCGTAGTTTTCTTTTTGCATCTGCACGCGCGGGTTCTTTTGGCGCGTTCCTACACAACTCTGCGACGTAACAACGAACATGGTTGTATCGCGCACACTCGCTATTTTTACCAGAGAAACTGCACATACACACTGTAACATAAACACAGGATTCGTTTCGCACGGGGTTTTGTGCGGTCCTACTGGGCCGGGTGGGGTTGACGCTGGTCGGCCACGACACGGAAGAATACAGGAGGATCGGGGGTTATCAAATATGTCGGGGGTGATCAAATAATGGAGGCATACCTAGGCCTGATTTGAACGACAGCACATGAGACACAAAACTCAACAGACCATGGCCAAGACAGGGTGCCGTCAAGTCGGGCGGCAAGACCGACCTGATGGGTGCTCGCGAAACGTAGTCCGTGAAGGCACCAGTAGCCTGTGCAAACATCAGATGCTTGAAAGGCGGCGAAACACACAGAACATGGAACTCTCTAGACCGTGCGCTCATCAAAACACGAGCCAGGGCGGGTTCCAATTTATCTATGCACGGAGCACGAGAGCCTAGGGCATGACACACAACACTACGAATCCACGAGCCTAGTACCTTGTCTTTGCTTACTCGTGCTTGAAGAACGCATGCCAGATGCCTGCCAATATGGTCGTACGGGTGAGGGTGGAGAATGTGACTGTGCGATTGATGATGTGGGGCCGTGCGGACGCTGTGGTAGTGCGTCTAAGGGATACACGCACGGGAATGTTGTCGGGCAATTGTGACCGTGTTACACGGAGACGAACGCAAGAGCCCTGCAGCGAGGGCAACAGCAGGAAAGCAGACAGCCAAAACCCCCCGAAAGTAGACAGCAACAGTGTGCATGGGTGTTACACGGAGATGAACGCAATAGCCCGGCAGCGAGGGCAACAGAAGGAAAGTAGAGTGTGCATGGGTGTATGGCATTCCCTAAACCTTGGTCTCACCTTCGCCGTAGCAAAAGGCATCGCTGTCGCTGTCACGCACGTGTGCACGGTCGACACAGCGCTCACACCTTCAACAGACATGAACAGCGCTTCACGAGCAGGAAGCGCTCCCCTGGCCCCTCGCATGCAGTGAATATAAGTGATATGCCTGATCACCGCTGGTCAATGTGTCACTCATTCTGGTGGATCATTTTCATTGCACGAGGCCCTGGCTTGGAGCTGCGCACGCTCGATATCGCAGCCTTTCAGTATGAGCCCTCACACGAATGGCCCGCCAACGCTGAGGCATAAAACGACTACAGAGTTCAGTGTCTATCCGTACGATGCCTGCCCAGCTAACTGCGTCCTGGCGCTCACAGCTCCCGCCGTGGAGGACGTGGAGCGCGCGCCCGTGTCGTGTTCCTTCGTGCTGGATACCTCCGGCAGCATGTCCGGCAACAAGATCGAGCTCATGCGCAAGGCCAGCCAGTTCTCGCTGGAGCATCTAGCCGCAAAAGACTATCTAGGACTAATCTCGTTCTCCGCAGAGGTGTGATGTCCTCAACTGCGCAGCACCGCTAGCGCTTCAGGGCGCAAATTTGCCCGCATGGCAGAGCTCTGGCACGTACGCAGCTTGCCAGTGCGTGATTCACTGGCACTATCATGCGTGCGCACCATACAGCGTCTCTCGAAGTAGTGTTGTGTCTAAATAAGCAAGGCTCGGCGATGGACGTGGAGTGGAATGTGCGCGGAAGGTGGGCCCTGCAGGCACACAGCTGGTCTGGTTTGCACACCCACCAGCAGTCTCCGGCAACGCTGGCGTTACAGAAAACGTCAATTAAGCAAAACATTACAGCCTGCTGTGTTTCGAAAATCTCCTGAACGATTTCATCCTTGAGTACTGCTGGATCGCCCATGACATCAGATTACCTGATCGTTTGTGAGCCATGTCACATGCTTTCCACCTTCTTGCTCAATGCCATGCGCGACCTGTCCACAACATTGTGCCGCGCGTTGGCGCGCCAAGCCCGCGCGGCCGCGCCCCTCCGTGCTAGACTGGTCGGACGGGCGCTGCTGCCGGGCCTTCCTGTCCCCACGGACGGCCTGCCGGTGCTGACAGGCCATTGCGCATAGGCTTGCGTCGTGCCCCCCCCCCCCCCCACCTCAACCCATCTCGCCTTGCGCCCCCCCCCCCACCTCCACCCACCTGCGCCTCCCTCCCCCCCCCCCCCCCCGCACCCGTCCCTCCTCCTCCCTCACTCTTCCCTCCTCCCAGCGCGCGTCCGCCGTTTCTCCTCTGCCCCCCTTCCCGGACACCGCTCGTGCTGCCGGGCTGGCTGTGGCTGCAGCTCCTCGGACCGGTGCCTCGCGGCCTCACAGAGCGCCGCAGCGCGCGCCGGCGCGCCCGCGCAGACTGCTAGTGTCGAGTCGGCGATCGCTTGTGGGTCCGGCGCGTGCTGACTGTGTGTTTGGTGCGCATGGGCTGCATGATACTGCGCGGTGTGCGAGTGTCTGCTTTCGAGCTGGCGCTAGTTCGTTCTGGCATTTGCTCGTGCGGCGCGTGGCCTTGGTGCTTACGGTGGCCGATTTTTCTGTTTGCTTGTTGCCTGGTCTGTTGCCTCAGCGCTGCTGACTCCTAGATCAATCACTGTGTAACACATGCTTTCCACCACCCACAGAGTGGGTTTCCCACGTACACCACCTCCGAGTGCCCATCTAACCCCTTCACTCTGTTGCCGTGACCATCCCTGGCGGCAGGCCCGGTGAAACCGCAGCAGACAGAACATGCAGCGTCAAGGACTTCATGCAGCAAGTCCAAGCAATTCCAATCCATGGCGGGGGTGCCGTGGCCGATGCCCATCCGGGTGTGACGTGGTGTCCGAAGTTCCTCCCTTCTTTTCTCAGTGGCATTTTATCACGCAACATGCCATGCCACAACGGTCTGACAAACACCGACATGTGTAGCTGAATACATGCAGACCTCCTTATTACAAAAAAAAGCAACAACGTATTGGCGCATGATATCAAAAATATACCCCCCTCCCCCACCCCCCGGCGCCTCCCTGCCTGCAGCCGCCCCTGTGTCCACATGTGCCCTCATGCGCACAGAGCAGCGGCCGCCTCGACAGCTCGGCAAGTCCCGATGTCATGCTTCACCTGCATGCTGGACCACCGCAGCCTCGTCGTGGTACGATGGCGTTGGCCATGCAGGTGAAAACCCTGGCGCCCGTGCGCCCCATCACCCAGGAGCATCGCGCCGCTGCCAGCCTCGAGCTCGAGAAACTGGCGGCCATGTCCCGGACCAACCTCGCGGGGGGGCTCTTCGAAGGCATCACGCAGCAGCTCTCTGCCTCGCGCTTGCGCATGCATGCAGCACCGGCCGCCGATGGCCCACATGATCCTGGCAGCGGTGCAACTCAAGAGGACCTTTGCGACGCCCCCGGAACACCCCCGAGAACACCCCCGAGACTCCCCGAGCCCGGCACGAAGCCCCCGGAGGCCCAGGCGGCAGCGCCAGCGGACCCAATTTGCAGCGTCTTCCTCTTTACCGACGGCAAAGCGAATGCGGGCCTCTGTGGCTGCGTCCGGATCCTGGAAACCATGGAGAACATGCTCGCGGGACGAACGGCGGAGAGCCGTGCTGCGGCTGAGGATGCGGAGCTCAGCGCAGCACAGCCGCAGAGCGTGTCGCCCAGCATGCGCAGCACGCCTCCGCGTATAAGGGTGCACACGTTCGGCTTTGGCAAGGACGCGGACTCGTACGTACTCTCCGCGATCGCTGAGAAGAGCTCTGGAACATACTATTTCATCGACAACCCTGACGACATCCCGCCCGCATTTGCGGACGCGCTGGGGGGCATGCTGTCCGTCGCAGCGCAGAACGTTGTGCTGCGCATCTCCCCGGTCAATGGAGCACGCATAGCGTGCGTGCGCTGCGGATTTGACGTGGCCGCGGAGGACGAGGGCTATGTCGTGCGGCTGACGGACCTGTACGCGGAGGAGGTCAAGGACATCGTGGTCGCGTTTGATCTGCCAGCGATGCATGGTGGCGGCGCCGAGGGGGCAGAGGGTGTGCTGGGCGCGGAAGAGGAAGAGTTTGTCGCAGCGGAGGTGCGCGTGGAATATATTGACACGGTGCGCGGCGCGCCGGCGGTGCTGACGGGGGAGATGCGGGTGCGGCGGGCGGCTGAGGCGGCGCAGAGTGAGCCAGACGCACGCGTCCACGGCCAGGTGGCGCGGCTTGATGCGATGGAGGCGATGCGGCGGGTGTGCCTCGTGTCTGCTGCCTGTCTGCATGACAGCATGCGTGCGTGCATGCAAGGTGCCTCGGCGTTCGGTCTGCGTGCGCCGGCATATTGTCTCCGCTTGCCGCGTGCACGCACACACGTGGGGCATGACCCACAGCATCATGGAACAGCAGCGTGTGTTGTGGAAACGCTGCAGGGTCCAGCTCCACAGCAGCCGGCAGAGCAGGACACCGGGTGATGTCGATCAGACACCTGAGCCCACAAGCGGCAGCCGCAGCCGGCGGACGTGCGTCTGTTGCGCATGTCTCCACACAGCGCCCTGATCATGAAGGCACTGCTCGTTCATTTCACATACTGCATCTTTGTTGCCTACGTCAACTCGGTGGATTCAGCATCGGTGCACTCAACACGGATGCATGCGCAGGCGATGTCGTTGGCCGAGGGCGGCGACTACGGCGCCGCGCGCGGCGTGCTGCGCGGCGTGGACGAAGATCTGGAGTCGCTCGGCGCGCTGGAGGCCCCCGACGACGGCTCGGAGGCCTCAGCGGACATCGCGAAGACTGTGGTGATGGTGCACCAGCTGCGCCGCGATGTGCGCAACCTGGCGCGGGGATACCGAGACCGCAAGGCATATGCGTTCGAGGGCGGAGCCGCGCACACGCGCATGCTGGTGCAGTCGCACAGCATGCAGCGCAGCGCGTACGACGGAGCGATGTGGCGAGACCACGTGAGCACCAGGTGTGCCGCTGCGACGCTGCCGGTGCTGTCGGAGAGCGTGGTGAGCATGAGCCGGGCGGGCCCGGACACCGGGGGTGCCAGCGGCGCAGGCGCGTCGCCGGCGCGGCAGATGCGCATAGTAGCCGCTGCCGTTAAGATGTGGGTGAGGCGGTGCTTCGGCAAGAGTGATGTCAATACGACACCGCCAGCGGCGCAGGTGTGGCCCCCCAGCCACACCACATGATGTGCTGCTCGCGGCCTGTGTGCGTGTGTGCGCGCGTGCGTGCGTGCGTGCGCGTGCGCGCGTGCGTGTGCGCGTGCGTGTGCGTGTGCGTGTGCGTGTGCGTGTGCGTGTTTGCGCCCGCCTGCGCCTGTACGTGTGCGTGTGGCACATGTGTCCATACGCCTTGCTTCTCAGCATGTGCATGCATGTAGTGCCTCAGAGAGGTGCTGCGCGCAGCAGCGCGCAGCTGTGGCGTGCGAGAGTGTGCACAAGCTCGAAGGTCATGCGACATTCGCACAGCACCGTCAGGAAACACAGAGGACAGCACATCCCCAGCGCCAGCTCAAGCTGCTTGTGATGCCATGTATGGAACGCTGGGTCATGTGCATGAGTTGATGCATGCAGCCTGTGGGACGTAGCTGATGATCACCTGGGGGCGAGAGGGTCATTGGCCATTGCCACATCACTTGTTCGACGGAATGCGATCATGCCGCGTCGGCAAACGGTCGATTGGGTATGCGCTGACTGGACCTGCCCTGGTGCAGGCAGCGGACACAAGCGGAGGCGTGCGCGCTGCAGCACCGACAGCGCCGATGCTGCATCCTACTAGTGCGCCAAATGATGAATTCAAGATGGAGCCCTCCGTTTCAGTGTACAGCAACGCACTCCAGAGCAAGCTGGTCCACGAGTCTAGGTCTAGATCGGATGCTGAGTAGCGATGCCGATCAACAAGCCACTGTTCGTTGAAGATATGTGGATGAACTGACATTTGTGGACTGTAGTGTGGCCACAAGTGGGGCGATGGGACTCCAGAAAGCGATCTAGCAAAAGCCTTGTGTTGTCACACCAAGAGTGGCTGGCCAGTGCCTTGAAACTGTACGATGGTGTGAACGATGAGTGTGCTGGGGTTGTGCTGGATGGGGTCAGCGTGACCATGCGAGATACAACACCTTAATCTACTGTAAGACGACAATACATACTTGACTACAGCTGTGGCGTTGTCTGCGCTGCGCAAGCATGGGGTAGGCGTGCAAGTCGATAATTTACTGCCAGACGAAGTGATGCATCATAATGGCGCCAACAGGCACTGGCGCGCTGACCACCGTGGCTGACTACCGGTGCCCGTCTCCGACGACTGCAACACTTGTGCACTGCACTGACTGCTTTTTATGTGCTCGGCGTGGCTCACTGTGTCTCGCGGCTTGTGGGTGGCTGGCCCGATGTTTTACCTGATACGCGTAGCATGCGAGTGCCCCCGTGGTCACGTGTGCGGGCTTGGTTGCTGAACAGTGTAGTCAGCCACGGTGGTCAGCGCGCCAGTGCCTGTTGGCGCCATTATGATGCATCACTTCATCTGGCAGTAAATTACCGACTTGCACGCCTACCCCATGCTTGCGCAGCGCAGACAACGCCACAGCTGTAGTCAAGTATTGTCGTCTTACAGTAGATTAAGGTGTTGTATCTCGCATGGTCACGCTGACTTCATCCAGCACAACCCCTCATGACCCTATTCCGGCCTACCCGGGCCACCGTTCCGTATTGACTCGTTTGAGCTCTCTGAAGCTAAATCCTCCTTCCTGTCCGCCCCTATTCGTAGGGACGCTGTGGCCGATGCCGGACTGGGTCTGGCGTGATGCCCGATTTTCTTTCTTTCCCTTCCATCTGCAGCTTGTGTTACGTAACACAGTGTACTATGTAGTTCAGAACGTACGTTAACCTAAGGCAGTAAATCTGTACGCAGGATTGCGTCATGCATGCCACTGGAGCTAGTGAGCGCTCATTAGCTCGCGCTGCTCTAGATGATCGTTTGACGCGCAGTGGGGCGTGGGGGCCCACCGGGGGGGGCGCGCGGGGCCTCGAGAGCGCTGAGTGGGCGCCGCGGTGCCGGCTGTCACCAGTGGCGAAGGGCACAAACGCGCGCTCTGGACATGGCAGTTCCTGCGAAGCTCTGTGCTGCACAGCTCTGTGCTGCACAAAATTTTGCCCAGAAAACTAGGTGTATTTCACATCGCACGTGTATATTGGACGAAAGCCAACCCCGGCGTGCATATCCTCGTACGCGTACTGTGGCTTGCGCATTCGATGCTGCCTACGCAGCTGAAAACATGCTAGACCATCACACTTTGAGATATACGACTACTCCTGAGTATGATGAATATACTTACAACGAATGCTCTGCAAGCTGTGTGCTGTCCCTCACAGCGCCAGACGTTGCAGACAACGAACGCGCGCCAGTTTCATGTACGTTCGTGTTGGATGTCTCCGGAAGCATGTGCGGGTCGAAAATCAATCTCATGCGGAGGGCAAGCAAATTCTCACTGCGTCAGCTAGCTGTGAATGACAGCGTGGGCCTCATCGCGTTCGACAAGGAGGTGTGCCTCGGTCATCGCCCAACGTGTGCGCGGGTTACCTCTCTGTCCATGTACGCAGATTGGCTGCAGTATTTTGCGTCTGTCGGATGCGCACCGCCTTGACTATGGTCACCAGCAAGACTGGACGTCCGGTGCTCTCCTGTCTCCTAGCCGTGCGTCACGTCATAGGTGGCCCATGACCACTGCGCCTGCCCAAGAGGGCCCGGCATGCTCATCGCTCCCCACGCTCATACTGCCTTGCAAGTGTCCCCTATAGTAGTGGTGTGCAATGCTGTAGCGCTGGCGAGCCCATGCTGCAGTCCTGCAGTCCCTCGAACTGCCTTTGGTGAGGTTCCTCCAGCAGATCACACAAGGGAAGGGCAGAGTCCCTGAAAGCTGGATTCTGGTGCAGATTCACACGATTCTGCCTCTTGGCCCCGTTACATCAGCAAACCGTGAGACCGCCAACAAGGAGCTTGACAACCTACGTGCTCGATATACGACCAATCTTGCTGGAGCTCTGTTTGAAGGCATCTCACAGCAACTGTCTGCAAAGCTTGCTGTGAAGCCTGAATCAACTATTGGGACAGATTCAAAAGCTGTCACACCTGCAGCAGACTTGGTTAATTCCGATGCTGGAGCAGTTTTGTCCAATAGCGGAGATAATGAGCACACAGATGTGCCATCCAAGCCAAGCCCGATTTGCAGTGTCTTCGTCTTCACCGATGGGAAGCCAACTGCTGGCATCACTGAATCAGAAACGATTGTCAGCACTGTGGCAGATATTCTTGCTGGGCAGACCACTCTCGTGACAAACGAGACTGATGGCGATCACGTCATGGATGCCACAGAAGTGGCGCCAGAGGCTGCTCAGGCCCAAGCAGCACCCCAAAACCCTCATTCAATCAAAGTTCACACGTTTGGATTTGGAAGCGATACCGACACCAACCTGCTCACAGCCATTGCTGACAAAGGCTCTGGATCGTACTACTACATCAACAGCGCAAGTGACATCCCGGTCGCTTTTGCTGATGCCCTTGGTGGCCTCCTGTCCGTTGCAGCACAGAACATGGTGCTGTACATCACTCCCGTCAATGGTGCTCGCATCTGCAGCGTGCGCTGTGGCTTCGGCGTGCGCCCTGAAGGCACAGGCTACGCCATACGAGTGTCCGACTTGTACGCGGAGGAGGTCAAGGACATCGTGGTTGCGTTTGAGCTGCCGTCGTTGCATGGAGAGGACGTGCCAGAGGATATGGACTTTGTGGCGGCCACGGTGCGGCTGGAGTATGTCGACACCGTGCGCGCCGCCCCGACGGTGCTGGCCGGCGAGATGCGCATCAAGCGGTCGGCAGAGGCGGGAGAGGCGCAGGCGCCGACTGCAGCCAACACGCACGTGCGGGCACAGATGATGCGCCTTGACGCCATGGACTCCATGCTTCGGGTACGCCCCTCTGCCCCGAGCTGCTTGAACCGACACGCCAACGGCCGCAAGATGTCGATAGCTGTGGCACGGTGCCCTTTCTGGGCTTCCATCGAATGCTTGTGCCCAGGTGCAACACCATGTGCCGTGACCCACACGCGCATCAGACTGACCTGTTTTGCCGTGCTCGCTCGTGGCCAGATGATGCGCCAGCACTGCACCATCATATGCTGCCGAAATATCGTCTAGTGAAGCGAGATGCCTCGGCGTGTTGCAGGCGATGAACCTGGCGGATGGCGGGAACTTGGGCCAGGCGCAGCATATACTCCACAGCATTGAGCAGGGCCTGCAGTCGCTGATGGTGTCCGAGGCAAGCGATGACACGACCGTGGCCCACCCCTATGGCTCCCCCGCCACCAGGCAGCCCTCCGCGGCAGCGGCCGCGATGCTTGGTCAGCTGCGCTCAGACGTGCGCTCCGTGTCGCACGGGTTCTCCTCCATCGAGCAATACTCCCAGGGCGGTGGCGCGTTCGCAAATATGGTGACCCGATCCCATGCAACGCAGCGCAGCACCCTCAGCGTGCCGCAAGCGCCGACTGCCCCACCCGCTGCGGCTCCCGGAGCATTCACGCATGCGGCCTCGGTGCATCCCGCCGTTCCACAGGGTCTGCGTAACCACAATATTGGGGAAGTGCCTGGCCCTGCTGTGCCACAGAGTGGCTTGGGCTGCATGAGGCCGCTGTTGCCGCCGCCATCTCCGCCACCGCCCACGACAGGAATCTTCTCGGGGCTTGCTGTCTCTCCGCTGAAACCCCAGTCCATGGCCGAGCAGACCCGGTCCCCTGGTGGGCCTCGGGGCGGGTTTCTACCCAGACAGAGGTCAGCAACAGGCGAGCCCCTGGAGTCTCCCACCAAAAGGTATCGACCCGTTCAGAGCCCACGTGCAGATACGAAGTTCATCTATGGTGCAGCTTCAGTTGCCCTCGCTGAACCCAGCGGGCTGCAGTCTGTGTCAACAAGCAACCCATCCGACCTGCCTGCCAGCGCCCACACGTCCCCACAGGTGCTTCCACCGCTTAAGTTGTGTGCCATGCCCTGCTTACAGAATGTGCAAGTCCCACACAAATCCCCCCAGATCTGTGCTGTCCAGTATAATGGGTCAGAGCAGCGGTGCTGTTCTGGAGAAATCAGTGCAGCGTGCGCTATTGCCGAGAGGAGATTGAGTAGCACTCACTATGATTTATTCGTTCAACATCTGCTATGTCAGCTGCACCCTGATGCAGCTGATTTACACAGCAGTGGCAATTGTAGGGTACACTGCCAGTGCACTGCATGCATGGTCCGTGCTAAAGTCGTTAGCAGTCGACGCTGCCGGCATGTTGCGTATACAGGACACAGCCTCTGCAGTTGCGTCATCGGGATTCAGCCGGCCAGCATGATATCAAGACGGCATCAGCTGCCAGAAAACACATGGAGAGCTCGCATACGTAACATCTCCGTCTGTGCTCCTGGCCATCAATGCACTGAAGTGTGCTGCAAAACGCCACAACCCAACACCTACATGGATGTACAGGCACAGCACCCGGCAACCGCACAGCGCGGTGGTTCCTTTGCCCATGCTCAAGCTGCAGCTGCTGCGATCCCGCGGCCCAGTGTCCATTCCCTGGCGCCTGATTCATTGGCTGCACGCGAGTCCAGCCCACTCCATTCTGTGCCTACCAACACCGTCTCAATTTACAGCAACAAACGTCAGATCGCGCTGGTCAACGAGTCTCGCACGGCCGATGAGTAGAGATGTTGCCAGATGTGGTAGTTTGTGGGTGATGTGAGCACATTGTGCAACAGCTGTGTCGCTTGGGCATGCTGGTGCAAGGCCCACATGGCCGTCCTCAATGTGTGGGATGCACCTTCAAGCCTTGGTACGAGACGCCCTTCTCCCAGAGGTACTCGAAGACACATCAGACTGACACGCATGTGCGCATGCCTGTGCAATTGGCATGATGCGTACCTCAGCTAAGGCCGGGGTACGCATCATGTCAGATTCATCCGGTTGTCATCCGGTTGTCTGTAATCTGGCATTAGCCAAGTCCAGATCATGAGATGGCCGAATGGAACGGCGGGGTTCCATTGGAGATAGGACTGGGGCATGGAGGGCAGAGGGCGGTGGTGAGTAGGATGAAATGGAGTCAATGTAGTGGTGGCTGATATACCCGGCATGCAGGGAGCTCCAGGGAGCTTCAAAGGCCTCATGTGGGAAGGGCATTGTATGGGGAATGTGTTGGATCACATTGAATGGCGAGTCAACGGATGGCGTGGGCGGCATTTCATTCAGCACATGTGTGAGAGCAAGCAGATCAACAGTACAACAACAGGCATGCAGCATTCGGCGCAACCGGATGATCATGCATGAACAAGGACCATGGTACAACTCTGGAGTAGAGAGAACATGACGAGCAGAGGCAGGAACATGGTGGGCACACAAGTCATAGCTGGGTTGTCAGCACGCATTTGTGAAATTGGCACACGTAGACCTCTTGATGGCGTTGTGACAATTACACATTGCTTGATGGAAAAGGTGTCAACACTCACCATGTATGTGTCCCTACTGCAACAGGCTCCGTCTGCATTGGCAACAGGGTCACATCAAAATACAGATCTGTAGCATGGCACAAGTACTGGACACATACTGGCGCTCTGGGCTTGCATACAGACCGGCTTGTCCCGCAATGCTTGTTCACAGTGTTAACTGCATCGCCTATGCACTGCAGGTACAGCCTGCATGTCCCTTTTGCAGCACTAGCATGGCACTGTTGTCATACTGGACTTGTGCGGAATTGTGCACATTGGTGTTTGTGTGCCTGTGCTCAAAAGGTGCTGACATGCAGCGTCAATCAGTCAGCATACACAAGACTTCAAACTGGGTTTCTTCGAGGGCTTGACCTCCCAGACTCATCAAAAGTCTGCCCGATCTGTCAAGGACAGACCCAACATGGCGGTGTCTTGCATGTGGCACACTCCTTCCGATGAACAATGCCTTACCTGCAACACTGTCCCAGCCTCCCTGCACAGCAGTGCTGGGGAAATCGCCCCAGCATTGCACCCATCCTATGTGAGACCCAGTGGAGTCTGTGGCGACGAGGATCTCTAGACCTGAAAACTCTGGAAAAGTGAACTTGACGACTCGATCAGATCCAGCGGCAGCGAAGAGGATGAGCCGGCCTCGTTGCGCCACCACTCTACCCACCAACAGACCCCACCGAGCGTGCATTCCGCGCCCGACATACTCAGTCAGGAGGCCAAAGCGGGAAGGCACAGCATGCGCTGGAATGTATGCTTCACCTTGTGCATTGAGTTCAGCTGGCCCCCACCGAGCAACGGGCATCGCTACACACTAGCGGCAGTACTGCAACAAGCATGTCAAATGTACATATTTGGCGACAGCATGTGAGCAATGGTTTTTACATGTCAAATAGACACGACAAATGCGACAGCTGCTGGGTTGCAGAGGCAGAGATAAAAGACGGGGTGATGCAGCAGTATTGTTGTGATAATCCAATCGACCGATTTAGACACATCTTGCTGGACAAGAATCATGTCGAGTTTCGCCTACCGCGTTGAAAGAACACACTGGGTTCACCCCTTTAAACACGCGCGGGCATATGCATTCACGCAGTGGCCACAGGCTGCAAGCGGCTTCACAGCGAGACAGCGCGCTGCCGCGCAAGGACACGCATTAGTGTACGAGAAATGTCTAATGCCCACTTGTCCCTGTGATCTGCATCTCGATGCGCTCGTTGGTATGGTTGTGGTCTTCGCTTACTGTGTTTACACTGTGAAGCCTTCCATTTAGCTCTGAATACTACGCTCCATACTGTATCGACAGAACTTGCCTATACACATCAGTGGGGCTGAAGGCGGCTGAAGCTTGTGATGCGCTGAGGGCTCCAGCAACCACAGTGTTGGCGCAGGCATGAATCCGTACAGTGCGCCACAACCCGGTGCCCGGCCAGGCGGTGGTATCCCACCACCATACTATCAAGGTGAGCTACGTCAGTGCCCGTGCACACATGCGTGCGGGACAGGCCGTACCCGGCCGGCCCACGCCTCCAGCTGTCGTCCTGCCTGACACATTAACACGATACGACATGAGAATTCTTTCGATTGGTAAATATGTGTTTCTTGCCGCGTCGGGGCCATGAGCGCAGGCCCCGCGTACACCGAAACGGCGAGAAACTGTGCAAGCCCTTGCACATGCAACACTGGCGATCGCATGTTCACACAGTTTTCGTTAATGCTGCAGGTGTTCAGCCCGGTGCTGCACCTCCGATGGCAGCGCCGCAATCGCTGCCAGGACCGCCTGCTGCTCGACCAGCCTTCACACCTCCTCTGTCCTTTCCTCAGCCCTCCCAGGCCGCCAAAGCTCAACCCAGCGCTACTGCACCACTGGCGCCTCCCAAGTTGGCGCCTCCGCCTGCTTTAGCTCCACCTGGACAGCCTCCACCAACATTGAGCGCTCCCGCCACTACAGCCGCAGGCAAGCCTGCTCCTGTCAAAGCAGCAGAACCGCCGAAGAAGCTTATCGCAACGATCAGCCTCATCGCAAATACCGTTGACAATGAGTTCATGGAGAAGCTGCTTGGCGTGTTTGGGGCTGTCAGCTACTGGAAGCGACCTGTTGACCCTTCCACCAAAGCTTTAAAAACCTTTGGCTTTGTAGAGTATGAAGCACCAGAAAGCCTGATGATCGCTCTGAGGGTATGTCTCTGCTTCGTATTGCTCGATGATCGTGTCCAGCTCGATGTGGGGCATACCCGTGGGTGCCAATCCGCTGTGTATGCACCATCTGTCTGCTCTTTCACTATGGTCTCATTTCAGTGTATGATCCGACTTCCTATGCCTCACCTGCGCGGTCAACACCACCTTACTCCGATGCATGTCGATGCCGCTTCCTCCTGCTCAGGCCGGGTGCACCTGGGCCTGCTGTATGATACTGACCAAGCTACCGTGCTGACTGCATCAGATTGATGCCCTCGACAGAAAAGTCAACGATAGCTGCATGCTCCTGCATGAGCCAACAATAAGCCTCGCACAGGATATACCTGGCCAGGTCGTAGCTGCCACAGAGCCTACCTGACTGAGTCCATTGCCACCGCGTGCAACCAGTAGCGCCAATGGCAACAACACAGCAGCATCTCCCGCCGTTTCGAGGAAACTGTTGCGCGTTACTGAAGCTGTTGTGTGTCAGTTTGCGTGCGGCAATTGGTCATGGCGAATGTGTTCGATGCATTGCCATGAATCGTGCCTGTGTGTTCTACCACCTTGTGGAGCGTACCTCTGTAACGTATATCTCACACAGCAGCATCTCCCGACGTCTGCCATCCAGGTGGTTGATCCCTGTTGTTCCACCTGGACATCTGCCATCCAGGTGGCACCCCAAACTGACACACATACATGAGAGTGCATTTATGCGGGGACCCAATGCCGCGTGCCACACAAGCATGGGCTGAGCAACCAGGAGGTCGAATACAGAAACCAAATCAGGTGTCCAGGCATTTCTGTGCATGCGGCAAGATACATGGGCAACGCACACCGTACAGCGTACACAACATGCTGTGTGTTGGTATCTGTGTGGACCGGGAAACGAGAGCATGAAGCCGCGGTGCCTGCAGGTGCTGCAGAACTTCACGATCGACAACAAGGACATCAAGATCAAGCCCTCGACTCCGACGGCCACGTACCTTGAGTGGTGGGAGAACCACGGGCGCAAGCAGAAGGTGGCGGCGGAGACGAAGGAGGATGGCGAGGCGCAGGTGGACGACGACAGCCGCGAGATGGAGGCGACAGAAGCGGCGCTTGACCTCGTGGCGCAGCGGGAGGGCCGCGGCGGGGCCGGTGGGGGGCGCGCCGGGGGCGCGATGGACACGGACGCCCTCATCAGCGGCGTCGCCACAGACATGCGCAGGTGCGTCCCAGTGTGGCCGTGCGTGTGACAGGGTGTTGCGTTGGTCATACCAGTAGCACATCCGGCGGACTGCCTCACAACTGAGCAACCAGGCCAGTCATGATCTGCAAGTCCATCCTTAGCAACAGCGCGTTGCTTCTACGCAAACCTACATTCAGCTCCCGTTTCGCATTGGGCATGTACTGCGCCCTGTCCTGCAGACCATAATCGGCAGCAATGTCAGCCAGATACGGACGTGTGTGTTTGTGTGTGTGTGTGTGAATGTGGCTGCCACTGCAGCAGTGGCATTGCGCATGCGGGGGCTCGATGGCCGGTTCGGCACGCAGAAGGGGCCAGGATTTGCCTGCCTCGTCTGGGGTTTCAGTTGCGCTGACAGGAGTAGCATGCCCGCTATCTGCGGCTGTGCTGCCGGCTCGCTCTGGCCGGTCTGGCCGCTGGCTCGAGATGGCACCGCGAGCTGTGTTGAGTTGGTGGATGGACCCGGAGGCAAGACGTGGCGTTGCTGTGCAGTGCGCGGGCGCACGATCGGCAGAACCGGCTGGAGCAGGAGTTTGAGGCGGACCGCAGCCGCAAGGAGCACCAGAGCGACGCAGAGCGGCGGCGCGAGCGGCGCGACGTGGAGGACCTGCTGCGGCAGGTGCGCCACCTCGAGGCCAGCGCCGCGCGCGACCGCAAGAATCGCTTGGACCGGCTGCGCAGCATGCGCGACAAGCGGCAGCAGCGGCTGCAGGAGGTGCGCCCCTCTGGCCGCGCGCCACATGCACATGCACGCCCGCTGTCGCACCCGAGATCCCTGTAAAGTGTGATGTACACCAGTTTGCTGCAAATCAGGACCAGCTTGTGGGCCCCCCCCTGCTGGGCGCTGTTGTGCGTACCCTGTTGTACTTGCTGTGTGTCGTGCAAGTGTGGAGATGGTGCTGTGCTTTGCTATGCATGCGGGCAGTGTGCGGGTGGTGTTGCAAGCCAATGTCATGTTGCAGGACAATGACTCGAGTCGGCGAGATGAAGAGGATGATCTAGACAAGTCGCGGCGCACAGATGCGCGGCCGGAGCGGCTGAAGGAGATTGAGGCGGACGAGAAGGACCGCATGCTGGAGCTGGAGGAGGAGGCGCGGGCGCGCGAAGCGGCGGCAGCGGCCGCCGCTGCTCGCCTCCCCGCCAGTGAGCCCGCAGGTGCTGCCGGGGCAGGCCCTGCCGGCGACAGCGGCACCAACGGCGCAGCGCCCGCGGCGGCTCCCGGGAGTCGGGGGATCACTGACCTCAATGATAACATCATGAAGGCGATGCTGCAGCAGGTGTCTACTCCTGACACCGGGGGGAGCAGCGCTACGGTGGGGGCGAAACGGGAGCGGCCGGCGGACGAGGGCGCGGAGAATGGCGACGCAGGGGGCTGGTCGTCGATGCCGAGTGCAGGGGCCGGCGCAGCGGGGGGCGGCGCCGCCGCAGCGGGGTTGGCGGCGCGGCGGGCGGCACCGGCGGTTGATCCGGTTCGGGCGGCCGCGACAAAGAAGGCGTTCTTTTCGGACACGCGCGAGGAGAAGAAGCCGCGGCCGGGGGAGTGGCTGGTGCGGGAGCGAAAGGGCGAGCTGGCTGCAGCGGCGGCTGCGGCGGCGGCCGCGGCGGAGGAGGGCACGGCTGCGCCACCGGCGGCGGACCGAATGGCCGCGTTTGAGAATGAGCGACTTGAGGTGCGACTGGCAGTATGATCCATATGTGGCACTGCGGGCTAGTAGTAGGTGCCAGTGCAGGCACAATTGTACCCCCACCTGGTGCTTGCTAGGACTAAATACTGCTTGCTTTTGTCCGCGTTGCTGTGCTGCTGCGGTGATCTCCTTCTGAAGCCCCCGCTTGGTTCCCACATACAGTTTGGCCTGGCGGGCAGCGCCCTCATTGCCTTCACGGAGGTGCCTTGATGAATCGAATCAAATCACGCAGACGCTCTGACGCGAGTCACGCAGTGGCCCCACAGATGTTGGTCGTGCGTGACTGCTGCAGTGGGTGACTGACGCGGTTGTGTGCAGCTGCTGGCGCGGATGCCGATGTCCATCAGCGACGCGGCTGCGTGGCCGCTGCAGCTGCAGCCGCTCAAGCTGGACGATGGCGCAAATTACAAGAACATGCAGGCGCGCGTCGCCAAGTACGTGTCTGAGGTGCTGCCTGAAGACGAGGAGACCATCGCGCGGGAGGTGCGGACCCGCCCTGTGCGCCGCATGTGGCCCCCGCACTGTGTGTGTGCTCATGCGCAACTTATGTCAGTGTTCACGATCTCTGCAGGCTCAGCCTGTCCGTGAGCACCTGCTGTTTAGCTCTCTACCCCGTTGTAGAGCTTAACACGGCGATTTCTTGCAGACGCATAGTAGTCTGTCCGTCTTGACAGCTCGTGATTGCTTGCTGCGTGGCCAAGACCGACAGCATGCGCCTGTGGTGAGTGTGCAACCAGTGTTGAGCGAGGGTGCACAGAGCAAGCCTGGCAGTATCCGGGTGTCACGTGGTGGCCACTGTGGCCATTCCGCCCTCATTCTGCAGCATCCTGGCCTCTTTGCGTGTTCGCTGCTTTTTTCATTGCTGCATACCGCACTGTCTGTTGCATTGGGGTGTGTGTTCATTGGTGATGGAGATGCATGGAGTCGCATCGCTGCGCAGGTGCTGAACATGGCAAAGCGCGGAGAGTCCCTGAAGAAGGTGCTAGAGTTCTGCAACTTCATGGGCCAGGACGCCGAGAGCTTCACGCTCAAGCTCTGGCGCATGCTCATTGCGGAGAGCGAGCTGCAGCAGCTCAAGACCAAGTACGGCATCGCCTGACCAGCCGCTCTTCTCGAGGCACGCAATCGGCAGCAGCGGGTTCGAAGGCCTCATTGGCAGCGCCTCATCAGCAGCGCCGTCGGCATGTGAAGCAGCCTGGAGCGACGCGTGGACTGTTCTGCCTCTTCCCTGGCTCGTCCCTGGCTCTTCCCTCGCTCTCGTTCCTGGAGCTTGTGGCGCGGACTCGAGAGCACAAGGGGCTGTATACGTACAGAGGAGGCCTGGCTCCTGTCAAGCCTGCGGGTCGCTGCACACCTCGCAGGCGCGCCGCCCCCTCCAGTGCTGTCCGCGGTGCTGTGGTGCTGCTGTTTGCTGCATGCTGGCTGCCAGGTCGGTGGCACGGGGGTCCTGAATGCATTGCAGCGGCCCCGGGTTTGCTGGCAGGCTTTGATGGATGCAGCAGCGAGGTGTGGCGGTCGACGATGCAAGGCGTGCGAGGAGGTGGGAGAGAAGGGAAGGTTTTGGCGTAAGATGCCATGTGGAGGCAGCTGCTGATGTGGCGTGAAGCAGAGGGGAGAAGTTGGGGCAGCTACTGCAGCAGCCTGATTGGCCAGCTCCGCCGCCAACGCCCGCAGTCAGATGGTGCATGAAAGATGGCCTGATCCTGTAGATGCCCTCACTGCGGACAGCTGTGGTGAGGAACGTGCGCAATTGACCCAATGAGACACTAGCCTAACCTGTGTGGCCTGCAGGGATGTGTGCCTGTGCGAGCTATGTGCAAGGGGCGCATGTCCCGTCAGATTTGCCCGCGAGTCCTGCACAGATTATTTTTTGTAGCGGATGTGACTCATGACATATAGTATACACATACGTGACACATCGTGGTGCAAGCCATCTAGAACGCATGTTTCTGTGGCAATGCCACAGATGTGTTGCTCACTTTCATTCATCATTGTGACGCACTGTCGGACCCCAGCAAGCATGTTTCGATCACTTTTCTCCGACTTGTCCTTGGTCCCTGGTGAAGCAGAGCTGGGGCATCAACGCTGTGGGTGTAGGGCATGTGGTTGGCCTGAATTGCCCGTACAGAAGCAGCCTTCACGAACGGCAAGCACGTGGCGAGAGCAAGGCACGGGCACGCATAAATGTCAATTCTCGTAACAGGTTATCAGCTCACGCCTGTGATGGTGAAAGGTGCGCATTGCAATGGCAGCCACTACTTGACGTCGGGCCACAATACCCGCGTACTGATCACGATTCTGAAGGTTCGCAAGTGTATACAATTACAACTGCAAGCAATTCGTGACATGCCGCGTTTCGTGATGCTCGTTGCTAAATATAGGCGAACTCGTCTAGTCCCATCCGAACTGTTGGCGCGCCAGTCCCGATGTAGCAATTACAAACCCGCGGCTTGCAGCTGCAAATGATTTACACGCGCTATAGTCCTTCTGAACTCCACGCACCATAGCCTCCAGCCATATTGACTAGATTCGCGTAGCCGTCTTCTTGCATAGCCTGAATGGCCATGCTACTTCGCCTGCCGCTCTGGCAGCCAACGACAAGCTGGACGCCCTTGTCGGGATAAGCATCTCTGACTTGAGCCAGAAAGTCTTGATTGGGGACCATTCCTGCGTCTTTCTTGAACATGAACGGGATGTTCTTGGCGCCATCTGCGTGCCCACTCTCGAACTCTTGTTCGGATCTCACGTCCAAATACTGGTGCCCCGCGACCAGGAGCTCCTTGCATTGCGCAGGAGATTCTTCCCGCATCGTAGACATTCGACGTACTAGACGTTTCGAAGAGGCTCTAAATCGTTGCACGACGGCTTGTCGATACACAGTGTTGACTTGAATTGACTGCATCATTGCTTCCTCGATACGTTCTCGCCACTTTTATATCTTTCAGTTCTTGACCAGCAAGGATCGTAGCATGTCCATTGCGGTTTAATTCACTTGTTTTCTTCGCATACGCGAATCGCGCATCGCTGACGCGATGCATGCCGGGCCTCGACGGTGGCTCACGAGCTCACCCGATCGCTGCACCGGACGCACATATCACGATGTCGACCTCCTGCATGGCTCTGATCTATGATCACACTTGAACACGATGGACCATTTTGACACCATGGATGTCGTGGTCGTTTGGCGCCGTCCGCTGTGTTACGAGGTGCAAATTCCACGTGCGGGTTTCCATCTACCGCGGCCGTGCACTGCTTGGATCCGTTCCGGAGCACAGGCACCTCGTTTCAGGCCGTAATCAAGCAGGCGGTCCTGTAGTGGTGGTTACAGTTGAAAGCTAATATTTTCTGAGAAACGTCACAGGTATGCCCCACACGGTGGTAGGGCAGATGCAAGCAAGCATGGCGATGCATTGGACACATGAACCACGGCCGAAAACGGTACACAAGCTAATATATATTTGCAGCCTGACAGTTACATCAGGTGCCCTCCACACTCATCAATGGAAGCCGCGCGACCTTCTGAGAATAGGGTGGTGAGCTTCACTATTCAGCATTAGTGCAATACTGCATACTCCATTGCCAAGCATCGTGTCTCGCATTTTTAAGCAGCTATCACGCCTGAAAGTCTTTCAGACGTTCTAGGTGCGGTCCTGGACTGGCCTGTGTATCACACCAGGTCGTCAGCAGCCTTTGATCCAATGAGTCTTAGATCATGGGCAAGCTTCACGTCGCACTTCACAATGAATTTCACATGTGGCCCACACAGTCTGGACGGGTTTGTGCGGTTGTCCTTCAATCCGCCACAGAAGGACTGCACCCCGGCCAAGCATTTCCACGTGCCCAACTGTTGATTTGATGCAATTGCAGCAGCAGTGGAGTGGTCGCTTCTCAACCCCCTGCAATCTGACTGCATCTAAGCAGGGCAGTATGTTCTTGATAGAGGCGCCGCGACACCAGCATGTGCAAAATATCATGCGCAGGTGTGCCTGTCACAGCTCATTTACAGGCGGCCTGCCTAAGCGTTGCGAGTCCTTGTTTCCACTGTGCGTGCTGCACTGCACCGCTTGGAAATACATGCCAGAGCTTCCAGCCGTGGATGTGGCATGAGGATCAGTTCTGTGAATCGCACCAGCGCTGTGCACGGCTGTGATCAAGGCGCCAATCGAGGGAGCATGGCAGCCAGGCTTGACAGTCCAGCTGCTGATGATCCAGTACATGTGATGTTGTACGAGGTGGTTATCAAGGTCCCATCGCTTTATAGTGCAGTTGCGCTGCATGCATGGACATCCCCAAGAGGTCCAGGTACCACGGTATACCAGGTTGGTGGCAGAGACGGAAGCATGCAAGATGATGGTGCGGGGCATCGGGTTCTGCAGTATTCTGCTGTGTGACTGCTGTGTTGCAGTGAGACGTTTGGCTAGGCTATTGGTCTGATTTGGCCAGGACAGGGTGATGTAATCGGACTGCAGCTGCACACAGTTGCTCACACACTGAGGCTACGAGCCTGGTAACTATGCGTGCATTGATACTCTTCGTTGGCACTTGTCCAGTGCACCTGTTTCTCTGTGGCTGGCTTGTCGGTTGCATGTTTGACTCTATCATGTTTGCACCTCACGCCTATGTCATACTGGTTCAGTGCACTGTAGATACTCAGCATGTCGAGGCAACGCAGCTTAGCTGCTTGCGTGTTGCAAGCATTCATGACTGGTCAACTCGTATGTTTCGTAATCGAACTGCAATGCCAGTGCCTCCTCATGCGAACGGCAGCCACCAGTGGGGCTGACTTGAAGTTGGCTGTGGATGCACATCTATCTCGTGTCAGAACGCCTGTGCGACGTGTGATGCCACCCAGTGTTAAGATGCCTTGCCATTTGCGTGGGTAGATATATCGACAGCCTCAGAATGCTGAAGAATGCTACATGTGCAATTCACACACGAATGTGTGAAGTGACATCCTGCCTATTCTGCAAGACAGGCTTTCTGAGGCTCTGGGATGAGTGCTCACGCTCCCTCTGGTATTTTCTTTTGAAACTTGACAGGGCAATACCGGGTCTCTCTGGGCGGCTGAGGTAGTGGAGATTAGGCTGAAGGTGTGGCCACAGGTGGTGCCGTTGATGGCTTGCTGCGCGCTGAAGGATCGCTTTGGCGCGCAGCACAGTGTATCACCCACCATGGTCGCAACGCCAATGTATGTGGATGGTTCCTGGCTCATGACGCGGTTGTGCTTTGCTGTGCGTGCAACTGGGTGGCACGAGCCGAGTCAGGTTGAACTCAGTGTGTGCACGGGTACGGGAGCGGGCGTTCTGGCTCAGCTGATTCAGTTTATTGACAACTGATCCCAGTTATAAAACATGATGTGGTACTAGTAGTCTTTTCATCGCATGTCCCTTGCCAAACTGTTTCCACCGCCAGCTCCGATCGGAAGGTATCGTTCACCATCACGTCAGAGTGCGGCAGTTCGAATTTTGACGCAGAGAGTGGCAGCATACTCCTCATGCTATATAACATGCCAATGCTGGATATGCGAAGGCTCTGGTCGCTGCGCTGTTGACGATCTGTGCAGCAGCTTACTCCGTCCTCGTCTGAGCGTGCGACATTCGCCTCTAGCTCGGCATGTTTCGGAACCATGATCACCCCTCGATCTGAGCAGCAACTCAGATCTGTAACTCTACGTGATGTGTTTTGCAGGATGTTGGACATGTACGGAGAAGTGGCCTCAGGGCTGAAGGCATGCCTTGAGCACATGGGCCCTTGGTCGCTTGGCGACCTGGTCCTCGGCCTGCGGCACGTTAAATCACGACATGAAGCGCATGACGTTGCTGACAATATCCCAGGTCAACCAGTGTCCCTGTCTGGCTCTCCCCAGACATTTCAGTACCTGCACCGGGAGTGCTCCCTCGCTTGTGCAGCCTACTCCATACCAGATGTCGGCAAAATCACGGCTGAAGCCAACATCCAGGGCAACTCGGACATCCTACATGTGCACGAGGCCACTGCGCGCTTCAAGCCGGCGTTTTTCGTCATGAAAGATGCCGAAGCAAAGCTCTTTCGGGTGGTTGTGAGAGGCACCAGTGATGTCAACGACATTCTCACAGACATCGCGGGACACTGGGAGCCCGTCGAAGGTGGCTTCGCCCACTCCGGCGTCCTACAGTCCGCCGAATGGCTGCTCGACCAGACTGTGCCACTGCTGCGGGACATCCCCTTCCAAGACTCTGCCCAGTGCGCCCCAAATCACACCCCCTCAACCACACTCAACCACCACATTCCCAGGAATCTGCACAGCATGATCATCATGTGATGCCCATGCACCACCTGGCCCACCACCCCTGGAATACGGCTGCAGTGGACCAGAGCATCCGCCCGTTCTCCATCTGGTGTGGCGTCACACACACAGACACACCCACACCCACCCAAAACACAGCAGCAACCCATGCCATGCGTGTGAGGTGCCTGCCGACCGCTTCGCCGGGTTGTATCCGCTGAGGGGCTGAGTGGCGGCAGAGTGGCCTGTGAATCAGAGTCCAGCGTCTAGCCGTACACATGCTGGACTGCACGGCCACCCCTCAATGTCAACGTATGGTGCATGCAGGTTTGGCCTGCGATTCAGCGGCCACTCCCTCGGCGCCGGCACGGCCGCGCTCGCCGCGCACATCCTCCACACCCAGCCCGACCGCTTCCCCTCCCTGCTCGCCACCTTCCCCCGCGCCCGCGTCGACTGCTTCTGCGCGTCGGCCCCCCCTGTCCTCTCCCTCGCCCTCGCGCGCTCCTCCGCGGATTACATAACCACCCTCATCCTCGGCCATGATGTCGTCGCGCGCGCCAGCATCGCCAACTTTGAGCAGCTGCGCCTAGAGGTGCTCACCAGTGGCTGGTGGGAGGGGCTCGTTGACCCTGTCGTCAAGTCAAGCACGTTCCAGAAGGTTCAGGAAGGGCTCGAGAGCGCCGGTGCCAAGGAGCTGGTCGAGCTCGCACGCAGCGCAGGCCAGGCCATCTCGGAGCGGCGCGCGGCGGCCGGCGATGGCGTCCCGCCGGCCTCCGTTGTCGAGTCTGCCTTGCAGCGCCTACATGACGTTTACACGCTGCCGACCGTGCGTGCCCAACCCCCCTCCAACCCCCCTCCAACCCCCTCTGTTCCCCCTGTTGTGTGCTCCACCTCTGTTGCGACTCTTGTGCACGCTTCACGCACAGCACGCGGCACGCACAGCACGCGCGTGCGAATCCCACGTCAGCCTTGCGCGAGGCAAACGCCTCCACCGGCCATCTGCACTTCATACAACGTATGCATAATAACAACGGTGAGCCCAGTGTCTGCACGCGCCGGCCTGTGCCCGGTCCCGTGTCACGCGCAGCGTGCCTGCAGACGAAGCGCAGCGCGTCGGCACACAGCGCGTCGAGCAGCCACGTCGGCGCCGTGATTGAGAGCCTGCTCGCCACGAGCCGCGAGCGCACACGCAGCGCCACCGAGGCGCTGCTGGACCGCGTGGCCGTCGTGTCCAAGAAGTCGCCCTCGGAGCTCACCTCTCTCGCAGCCTCCGCCGCGGCGGCCGCGTGGAAGGCGGCGGCCGCCCACGCCGGCACTGCCGCCGTCGCCGCCGTTGCCGAGAACAACAGCGCCCGGCAGGCGTGCAAGAGCGAGCAGCTGCCCGGCGTGGCTGAACAGCGGAACGGCGGCAGCGGCAGCGGCGGGGGGAGTGCGAAGGGGAAGGAGGCACAGGTGGTGCGTTCGTGGCTGGGCGGCTTCATGTCGGGGTCACTTGCGGCGTGTTCCGCAGCGTACTCGGTCGTGTCCGAGGCGACGAAAGAGCATCAAAGTGCGACGAAAGATGGTCCAAGTGCGGGGCGTGCGGCTGCTGGGGGTGTGTCTAGACCTGCCACCTGTGCTTCTTTGCTTCACCATCATCGTTGCACGTCCTACAAGTGCCTCAACGTGCCTCTGATGGATGTGTGCCGCTGGATTATGTGCTAATGTGCTGCTTATTGGAAGTGCACTTCCGTGTGTGCGCCGAGTGATTCCGTGTCAATACCACATTCAGTGTCAAAATGCGTGCGAGAGACTGTCAAGCACCGAGTGCTTTGTCCTGTGCAAGGGGCGCACGGCGGCCTGTTGCGTGTTTGCTGTGCATGGGCTCGCCTGTTACGCTGCCGTGGTCTCAATAGAATTTTGCTGCCTCCTTTGTTTGTATTGTTTCTCTTGAGCTGCGTTCCATGTGCCTCGCGGTGACAGGTGGAAGATGTGCAGGCGCAGCCGCACAGCGCAGCATGCCTGCATCTGGCAGCCCTGCCGCCGCTTCCACCAGCACCCGCGCTCCTGCGCCAGGCGGGCGCGCTGCGTGTGCCACGTCATCAGCGCCGGACGCTAGCGCACCGGGCGCTCCCGCAGCCGGCGACGGCGGCACCACGGCCGCAGATGTGGCCAAGCTGGACATGAGCATCACGGCGGAGCGGCTCTACGCGCCGGGCCGCTTACTCCACCTCCGCCGGCAGCCGCGGCCAGACGTCGTCCAAGCCAAAGATCCACCTGACGGCGCCCCAGCATCCCGGCCGCCTGCGGCGGCGGCAAGCGGCGCGAACGCGCTGCCGGCGGGCGCAGTCAGGAACGTCGCAATGGCGGGGCGCACGAGCGAGGAGGACGGAGCATGCGCAGTACAGCAGGCGGAGGAGGGCATGGTGCTGGTGGACGGGGACCCGATGGACGCACGGTTCGAGTTCATCGCGGTGCGGCCGACGTGGCTGGCTGACCACTCCCTGACGGCCATGATGCGTGCTCTGGAGGCGGCGGAGCGGCAAGGGTGATGCGCATGCCGCACTGCTGAATGCTGTGCGAGAGCAGGATCGTCGTCGTAGTGGATGGATGGATGGTGTGATGAATGGTCTGAGTGATGAGCGAGGTGATTTGATTTTATTTCGGTGATGCTGTTGTGCTACACTTTTGGGCATGGAGACTTGGTGTAGGGCATGGAGACTTGGTGTAGGGCATGTTTGGCTGACTGCTCGGCGGAGCTGACAGCAGGCAGGCGTGATGGCCTTGAGGTGGATTCAGAGTATTATCTCGATTTTCAGATAGGTATGGCGTGAGATCAAATGGGAGCAGGAGTGTCGAGAGATTGTGGGGTGCTCAGCGACATGGCTCGTTCAGTTGGTTCGTCGGTGCAATGCAAGGGATGGATGAGCTTGGTAATGAATGTGTGCTCAAGCCTATATCATTTGCCGAGAGGTGCACTGCTCAAGCTGTCTTCAGCGGGCCTTTCTCATTGCCAGTGGATCGCATCCTCAAGCTCTGCACAGTGCCACACGGTCATTCACTACTCCTGCCAGTACGCAGCAGGCCGTGATCGTGGTGTGGTGGCATGTCGTATCTTGCCAGGCGCTGCCGCACAGCCCGCATACGGTCATTTCGCGCCACAGGTGTGTGCCATGCTCCGCGCGTCCAAGCTTTGCGGCCTTGTGCCGCGCAATGCCATGCGTCTGTCGGGTCTGCGACCAGGTCAGCCATAGTTCAGCCGATCCTCCTTGATTACTATGCCAACCAAGATTGCAACGATAGCATGGTCAACAGATCCTGTGGCCACGCGTGGCGGCACCATGACGAAAGCATCTCGCAGCCAGAGAGGCCACCTGCACAAGCCCTTGGGCCCAGGCCTGCAGGACCAACCAGCCCGGCGAGAACAAGGTGCGGGCTACAGCGCATCTGCCTGCCCCCCGCCGTGTCTGCCGCTCCAGGAACCATCCCGCTCACACTCGCTCTCCTGTTCCTCACAGCCATCATACAAGCTGTGCATGGCCTCCTCCTGCCCGTCACCGCACTCCCCTCCAGCCTGACCCTCGTTGCCCCTCCAAGGATCCTCCTCGAACTGGAGTGCGAAATAGGAACCTCCTGCTTCCATATAACTGCCATGCTGCCCTCCATCCAAGCCCACAGTTGCATCCAAGCCACCATTACTGCCGTCACCGCTGCCGGCTCCTTCGCCAGAGCCTCCACTGCAGCGCCTGCCACTGCCCTCATACACATCTCGAGCCGTGGACACATCGCAGTCACCCCCAGAGCGGCCACGCTCCTGCTCAAACCAATCGCCACCCGGTCGCCCCGAACCATCACCCATCTGCCAGCCAGTCCGCGCCTCGCCTGCACCGCGGCCTGCCGTCCTCGCCTCCCTGTCATGCTCCGTCGGCGGCCGCACCTCCCCGCTGCCTGCACCAGTGCCCGCCTCCATTAGCCCGTCCCCCGCCCCATCCTGACTGACCTCCCCATCGCCTGGACCGAACCAGTGCGCATCCTCCGCCTCCCGAATCACCACCGCAGCCTCCCCCTCTTGCAGTTCCGGGGGAGCGTCGGCCTCTGCTGTGCTGTGCAGCGGCCACAGCCCAGACCACTCCTCAGGCACACCCTCCACTCCAGCACCACCTTCCACAGCATCATCTGCTGCCTTGATTGCCCGCACGCATCCCGTCTGGCCGCAGCGCACATCGCGCAGCACGCCTGCAGGGCCGCGCTCAGACCATGATGCATCCGCGCCCGGACTTGCCGGCGCTGCAGCTCCGTGTTCCAGCCGAGACACCGGCGCAGCGCTGCCATGCTGTGGAGCGCTTCCAGACGCGCGTTGCAGCCGGCCCGTCTCGTCGTCGCTGGCGCTGCTGTGGGCTCTCCGCATTAAGGCGGCGCACTCCCAGGTGCTGCTGCGGGCCGATGACGGCCGGAATTCCCCGGCTGCGCCCTGCACCATGAGGCCCTGAGGCGACCATATGCGCATGCAGCATCAGGCCACCATGCATGCAACACGAGGCCGCTCATCCCCATGGAACACCATGCATGTGAGAACAGAAGTCGCAGCAGATGGTGCAGTCAGGCCATGCATACAAGACCAGAGACGCAGCACCTCAGCACGCAGCAGAGGGAGTGGAGTACAGGTATAGGTTCGGGGTATCCACAGGCCACCACAGGTCTGACCCACATCAGCCGACGCAGCCATAATCATCATGCTGGCAACTGCAAGCCAGCATGATCGGCACGAGCCACCGCCGCTCCGCAACAGCGGCCCACCAACTGGACACCAGGAGTCGGGCCCTGCTGCTCGGCTGCCAAACGCGGGCCCCGCTCGTAAGAACAAGTGTTGCACCGCACATGCTGTGAAAAGACAAGCGTTCGACACGCACAGCATGCTCGCCGATGGCTGCGCACCTGAGTGTTGAACCGAGGGTAGTTCAGCACAGCAGCAAAGCTTGAGGGCTGCCGCAGCAGGCCGCCGCCGCCGCTGCCGTCTACCACGGCAGCCGCTGCGTCCCCGGCCGCGCCGCGCGGGCCCTCGTGCGCGTGCACCAGCGGCGAAGAGGCCACGCGCAGGCCCGCGGCGGCTGCGGCGCCGCCGCCGTCGGCCGACCACGCTCTGCCGAGCTTGCTGACCTTCCGCGGGTCCAGCGGCGTGCTGGGAGTGTAGAGCCTGCACAGCACAGTGACCTCAGCACTCACAGCGCGTTGCTGTGGGCCTCCCGGCCAAACCTGGAGCCGCATGGAGAGCGGACCCCTCAGGTTGACTCGCTGGGATGATGACTCTCGGCCGGGAGTCGCTACACTCTTCGGGCCAAGGTGACACTAAATCACAGAGGGGATACCATCATGCACCTGGACTGCCGGCTTGTTCTCAAATCGCATTCCCGTGCCGCTCGAGGCCATTGTGACAACGTCGCTGTGCTGACGTGCAGGCAGGGCAGCAGTGGGCCCATTCACGGCAGTGCACCGTTCCTGGAAGACCCATACATGAATGCTTCCGCACACACGTGCAGCCTCATGCAAGATCGCTGCAGCGCCAGCGCACAGTTGTAAGCATTCTGAGCATCGCTGAGCAACAAGGCAGCGCAGCCATGGCAACAGAACGGGCCACAATAGAGCGAGGCAACAGAGCGGGGCAACAGAGCGGGCCACAACAGAGCGGGGCGCGCACGTGCTGCAAGCACGGGCAGAGTGCGGCTCCAGCGAGGCCTCCTCGACGCGCTGCTCCATGCCGAGCGCGAAGCGCAACGTGTAGCTCGGCAAAATCCCCTCGCCGGCCGGGCCGCTCGCAATCTCGTGTGGCGCTACACGTGCCGCCGCAATACCAGCCGCCGCGGTGCAGGCGCGGCCCCGCGCCGGCGCGCTGTGGATCTGCCGCGGCGGCGAGACTTGGCGGTCATGCATGTGCGGGGACAGCCTGGAGAGTGCGCTGTAGGTGAGCTGTGCACGGCTGCTGGCAGCACGCGCGTCGGGGGAGGCGCTGCGTGCTGGGGGGGAGTATGTGGTGCGGGCGCGCCGGCCGGGGCTGGTCGCTGGCCGGGGGGCCCGCGGTCGGGCCGCCGCTGAGGCGTTGGTGTCTTGGACGCGTTTGACAGCGAGCTCGATATTGGTGCATGCGATGCGGTCTTTGCCCGCGGCAGTGCTGGACGGTGGGCGGTAGGAGGGGTGGCGGTGGCGGCCGTTGTGCGCGCTGAGAATTCGGCGCGGGGAGGGTGAGAAGTGGTGGGCTGGAGCGGCAGAGGCTGTTGCCGGCCGCCGGGACGACGCTGGGGATGCACGGGTGCTGGGGCCAGCGACGGTGTTGTGGGTGGGCTTGTGTGGGGGGTCGGTGTGTGGTAACGTGATGGGTGTGGCTGTGGTGCGGGGATGTGGCATGGGGTACGAGTGGCGCGGCCTGTGCGGGGACGAGGCCGGGCAATGCACGGAGAGAGCAGCTGTGAAGTCGGCGGAGGACTCTTCGGCAAGAGAGGTGTCTTGCTGTATGAAAGAGTCTTCTGGTGCGAATGTAGGCTGCATGCATCCCGTGGCTGTGTGGTGTGTTGCTTGTGGAGGCTGGGAGTTGGATTTACGGGCTGGCCTTCGAGAGGGCGGTGCTGAGCGTGGTGGACTGGTTGCAGCAGACGTGGATGAAGCATATGCGGGGTCTTGCATGACATAGGCTGGGACATGTGCTGATGTGCAGCGTCTGGCAGTCTGAGTGGTGCCAATGGACTCGCTGGGGAGCATAGCATTGATTGGTTGGCTGCGAAGCTGGGAGTCAGAGGCAGGCGCTTCTGGCGGGCGAGAAGAGTTATGGACTGTGTTGAGTCTAGCTGGGGACTTGCGGCGCTTGTTCTGAGACGCCTTGTGGGAGCGTGGGTTGAATCCACCCCCTAGGCATGGTTTACGGTGCGTGGGAATGAACGCTCGCATGCTAGAGACAAGGATTTTGTCTCGCTCTTGCGTGAGAGCGAGGATCATCTGCGTGGGGACGGGCTGGCCTGCCAACTTCTGCACGAGTATGCACAGTTGGGCCAACTGCAGTGACATCGCGCCCAGCATATCGCGAATGCATGTATAGAGTACTTGATTTCCCGATCTACGTTGCAACGTAGAGTTGTGAGGTTGTGTAATCGGCATGCATTACTTTACCTCTAATTTATGGTGCAAGCACTCCTCCAGCATGATCCGAGCCCCGGCCTTGGACACAGATTCCGTTCGCTCGGGCACCATAGCTTCTGGACTGAGCCCCGATACGATAGCACTGAAAGCATCATCGTACCCGTGAGAGCCTGGACGTGCACTATGCACTTCCATAGGCTTGGCTCCCGTCATGCAGTTCAACGCTTCTATACGAGGGCAGAATTACAGGCTAGCGCTTGAAGGATCTCTCTCAGTACGAAAGGGACACCCAGTAGACGGTAGATCTACTCCATGCGCGTAAGATGGTCACATCCACACTCTGTTAATTACGCGAACACCCAGGTGCGTCGTCTGCCGTCTTCGACGGTGCAACATTGTTGTGTCCAGACGCCGTGATGAATGGGCGATATTCATAAGAACGAACCTGATCGGAAGTCGTTGCACTACGGTACCAGCTCAGTCTGCGTCGACTGGCGCCGGGAACAAGCGCCCTTGCGTGTTTGTTGTTGGACACCTGTAGCCGCATCGAAGCAATTTCAACTGCTCGAATGAGCATGCTCCTGTGACCAAAAGCCAAACAAATGCGACGTCCCGCAGTTATGCCCAGCAGGGAACTCTAGACAGGTACCAGTTGCGCAGTGTGCAAGCTGTATCTGTCCTGAGGGCATGCCGAGGCTGGCGTGCAGAGTGCAGCGGTGGATCCCGTCCGCTCAGGGGTAATCACGAGAGAAGATTTCTTTCTTCGACCTGTGGTTCAACCTATCGTAGTACACCGCTGTGCCGCAAGAGTGTACGTAGGCCCACAGGCATCGATGACGGATATCGCGCGATGTTTGCACGTCGCGTTTGCGGACGCGGAGACCGCTCTTGTTGCGACGGCCAAACGTGTGGTGCGTTCAACACCTTTCGCGAATCTCTGCTACTCGGTTCTAATTCATTTGCGCTGTAGCGTATTCTGCGTACTCTGCAGGACGATCGGGGGATCAACCTGAAGCTTGCCCAACGTGTCGCCGCTCCTGGAGAGCTGTGCAAACCTCGAAGCTCATCTACTCAGATCTCCCTTGCTCGAGCTCTGATTCTAGGTCGTCAGCAGCATGCTCGGGGCCCACTGTACCCCCGTGTCATAACAGAGCTGCGTGGGGCAGGCTACACTGCGGGTCTCCTTGCGAATGACCATGTATGACCCGTTTACAACTATTGCAGCTGCCTCGACTCAGAATTATTGGAAACTTGGAATGGTGTTAAGACTGTTGCCATGGCTGCAGCTCAAAGCGTACGTCATGGGGTACTTGGCATGGCCAAGGGACAGAGTGTCGCCACACGAGCTGCAGCAGCTGCTGGCTGGCACATGCCAGACCTTTAAGCTGGGTGACTGTGAGGACGTTGTGTCAGGCATGGACAGCTCTGGCTTCCTGTCCCGCGATGGTGCACTGCATGTGAAGGTGCTCCTCTGCCAACATGCCCAGTGCTCAGTCGACAGTCACACAGTTCGCGCTCCAGTTGGCTTTGAGGCCCGAAACGACAGCGCATACACAGCATCACAGCCAGATGGCATTGGACAGCTTGCAAGCATAAGCAATGAGGTTTCTTCGCCTGTCGCGGCTGAAGGAGGCATTTACCACGTGTTCTGTGGAGACAGCAGGCCCGACGCTGCAGGATTTGGAAAGGCTGTTCAGACTCTCAGAACATCCGACAACCTCTTCCTTGCGACAACTCAGCGAGGCCATGGCCACAAGCCCACAAGGCATCAACTTGAAGCAAGGCGCTCAGGATGCCACCACAAAGGTCAAGGCTCCCCCAGCCAGGCCAACCCACCGTGTGGCTGCAGCATCCGGAGCAGACTCTGTCAGGCACGCACGTGAGTGTCAGGCCACGACAGCAATTGTGAAGCTGTTGTCATGGATTCGTGAGCAAGGTAGCCTGGAGCTTGCTGAGTCATCTCGAGCACAGTGCGCTCCGAAAATTCGGGCATTGTTCCAAGGCTTGCTTGGTAGGGCTTTGCCTGTGTGACTCACTGCATGCCTGTGTCTATAGACGTTGACCTCATGGGTGTCGCTATTACAGCCATTCGTTCTCCATAGGCATGTGCCCTCCAATTGGAAAGGAGGGATCAACACATTGCACGGGCCGTCTGCGTCACTGTGCATCTGCCTCATTGACCGCAACGGTGATATCGATCACAGTCTGTGATTCACAGACTAGCAGCCACTGGCAACTCTGGCTACTGAATTTCCTGGCCACTGAACTTCCGTCCTTATCCTTATCGTGTGGGTGTGTGTGTGGTTACAGAGTGTTATTATGCGCTAGTCATGCCACATACGACGCACTACCTCACAGCTCAGCAACCGGGCGGAGTCTGCCCGGCCATGGCTGCCTTTCCAGACACACCAGTCATAATCTGCAAGCCAACAACAGCGCGTTGCCTCTACACAAACCTACACTCGGTTCTCTTTTCACATTGGTGATGTACTGCGCCCGTTCCTTTATGCCACACTCGACAGCAATATCAGCCAGATAATTCGCATGCGACAATGCACCCTTGCTCAACCTGCCAAACGTCTCATGCATGTGTGCGTGTGCGCGTGTCTGAAGTGATGTAGTTGATACTGATAACAGGAACCATAATGGCAATGCAATCATGTCACTTGTACTATTGCACCAGTTCATGCTTTAATTACTTACTTAGTATTCACAGGAAATCAGTACACATCTTGATCTTGTCATCGATCGCGGCTCATGACAACATCCCTGCAGAGCACACCACCTGCACTGTGAACTCACTTAGTCATGGCTAATACCGCCCCATTCCTGCATACATCCCATGTTGGAGCCATGCCAAGCGGCCTGTGCAGGCATCAGGAGCGAGCCAGAGTCCGCCTGACCCTGGACCCTCGCGGCTTGATCTCGGTCCCACTCGGCCATGCGCTGCACACGGCGGCCTGCAGCCACCCAGGCACACCATCATCGCCGTTTACACCTGAGGCCTCGGGTGCATCTGAGGTAGCTGCAGCCCAATCTGCAGAAGGACAGTGCGGGGCTAGAGGCCCGGAGGGCGAGCCATGGCTGCAGGTTGCTTTGGAGCTTGACGTGCCTCGGCCGAGCCCCGCCGCCGCGTTTGCGGCCCTCGACGAGGGCTGCACGGGGACGTGCACTGCGCTCGAGTGCCAGCTGGCGATGCATGCAGCAGGTGTAGCAACCCATGCATATGGCGTGCACACGCGGCTCTGCCAGTTGCCACTCCCTTCGTCACACTGCCGCGTGCTCCTTGCTGGGACCAGGACGACCAGACTGCCCCACTGGCGGTCCCTTGTGAAGGCAGCTGTTGGTCTGCGACCCATTTCACACACATCCAACTCACATGCTTCCCATTCTCATACGTCCAATTCACATACATCCAACTGGTACCTGTTGGGTACATGCCGGACACGCAGGCCCGAGCGCTTGGCGCCGACCACATGCATGGCAACCGCCGGGCCGCGATTCGAGTCCTCAAGCCTGATGCCGTTAGCCCGGGAATGCAGCCGCACAGCAGAATCATGCTGGTGTCAGCCTGCCGCAAGGGCCGCGTTTGTGACCATTTGGTGCAGCACATGCAGTGTGCTGTAGCTACAGCATATTTGGCGCAGCACGCGTAGCACGGGTGGGTGTGCAGGCATGCATGTGGAGCTGCGGGAGGTGCTGCTGCTCGCGTCGCGGTACCGCGTTCCCGCTGCGGCGCACCCCTGGGCGGCGCGGCTGCTGTGGCCGGCGCTGCTGCGCGACCTTGGCCTCGTGCCCGGCGCTGTGCTGCCTGCTGGCCACGCTGCCGCGTCCCCTGCGCGCGTACATGAGCTCCTCCAAACTCCACCGCAGGTGCTCCCAGAACGCGCAGCATGTGATGTTCAGTTGAGCTAGTTTCCCAGTATTTCTGAAATGTAGAGGCTTTGCAAGTCGCAGCAGGCAGCCAGCGGCACCTGCACCGGCACCAACTGCCAGTGGTGTCGATGGTGCACCATACCAACCACACACCTGGTAAGTTGTGTGCTCATCGCATGCTCGGGACTCACTCTTCTTGAACGTTTGCGCCCTAGGAGTGACCGTTTGAAAGCTGGCTCAGGGAGCAGATATACGTTACAGGTATATGGGGTATGCTCCACAAGGTGGTAGAACACACAGGTACGATTCATGGCCATGCATCAAACACATTCACCATGGCCGAATGCCATCCGCAAACTGAAACAAATCTGCTGCGGTCCGGCTCAGGCAGCAGGGTGCAGCCGTAGTCATCTGCTTCCACCCACACTTAACTACCGAGTATTTAATTGACCTATACGATATACACGGCCTCGAACGTCTTGTTCCGTACTAAAACCTGTACTACTGCATAATATGGCAATTGCTAGCGCTTCTCGGGCTGCTGAGTGGCACCCAGCATCATGACGTGGCTGCACCGGTGCAGCCATGGCCATGTCAGTCACGTCAATGGCTGGTCGCGTGTGCAGGCGCACCTGTCGCCGGTGCAGTGGCGGCAGCTGGAGGCGCAGCTGTGTGCATGGGAGCGCAGCGCGCGTGCCGCGCTGGAGGCCACCTGCGGCCACTACACTCGCGAAGAGCAGCTGCTGCCGTACCTGAAGCTCCGGCCGCGGGGCGTCCACCCAGCGCGCAGCACGCAGCGTGCTTGCGTTGCGGTGCCAGCGGGCGCAGCTGATCGCACACACACCACCGCCGTTGCATCCGGGGCGCTGCCTGGCAGCGCGCCTGCCTCGGCCGAGCCTGCTGCGGACGCAGACGCTGGCGTGGCTGGAGGTGATTGCGCAGCGGCAGAGGGTAGCACGGGGCCGGCAGCGCCACGGGCTCCGGCAGGGCCACATGTGGCGCTGCGGATCGAGGGGAGCGTGAAGGTGTTCCTTGTGGCCCAGGAGGCGGTGGGGCGGCTCGGGGGCAGGGTGTGGCTGAAGCTCGATCCAGGTGTGTAGGCCTTTGACGCCCATGTCTGCTGCGTGTTGGATGGCGCAATTGCGCGTTATCGCAGTCATGGGGATTCTGGAGCCCTGTAACCATGCATATGGTGCATGCATGTGCATGCTCTGCCACCCGCGCTGTATCCCTGGCTCCAGGCCAACAGTATCCTTCCCGATGTGGGAAAGATCGAACGCGTCTGAACTGAGTGGCTGCAAAGCCCTAAACATTTGATACAGGGAGGAGGGGGACACAGGGGCACGTGTGTGGTAGGGGGTCTCCGCTCGTCCGCATCGCGATGCACATCATCGCGCGCCTGCCCTAATTGCTACTATTTGAGCAACACTTGTTCATAGGTGCTTTGTCAATCCAGTCACAGCCACCCTCCCAGCACCTGCATCTGGACTGCCGTGGCAACGATGGCCTCATAATTACGATCAGGCAGTCGCAGGCTCAACTAGCGGCAGTGGATGGTATACCAATCGGCCAGGGATCTCAATTCCGTGCACATCCGGAATTCTTGGTGCATGTTGCGATTGTGCCTGGTACCATGTGTATCAACGTTCATACATACGGCCCCCGACTCTGCTGCGCTGTGCAGGATCACCCCCCCCCAGCGGCACCTCTCGCCCCGCAGCACGCAGCACAGCAGGCACGCCGCACCGTGGAAAATCGACCCTGCCCGCGCAGCCACACCCAGTCTTTGACCTCCCCGCCCTGCATGCATGGGCCTCCGCGCAGCAGCTGGGCCTGCACCGCTGCCTGCGGCTGTTCCGGGCCCTGGACACCGCCCTCACCGCCACCTGCTCGATCGAGGACTTCCGGTATGTGGTGATGACCGCGCTGGGCAAGGGCGTGCTGAGCCGGGGCGAGCAGCATGTGCTGTGTGCTGCGTTCCGAGCGGCGCCGCTGCGAGACGCGGCCGCCCGAGCCAGCGGCACCCATGAGCGTGTCGCGTGCGACTCCCAAGGGAGCTTCAGCCGCGCCTGCAGGCTTGTACATGCCCTGCTTCCATACCCGCACCTTGCATACGTACCTTCCATACCCGCACCTTGCATACGTACCTTCCATACCCGCACCTTGCATACGTACCTTCCATACCCGCACCTTGCATATGTACCTATTTTGGTACCTAGTTTGGCGTGTCAACTGCCCCGCGACTGGTGCAGCCTGTCAGAGACTTTTGGTCGTCCGCACAGCGTGCCGGGCAACCGCGCGCAGCATGCACATCTGGCCACGTGGAGGCTACGTATCCATCGGCCACTGCGACCACCGGCAATGCCACCTCTCCCCAGTAGTACCCCACAGGGACCTGTGACTCATCGGCCATGGGCCATGGCCGTGAATGCTGTGTTCAGGCTACACGCCAGCATGCACAAACACCTGCACGCACCAGCATGTGCAATTCCACGTGCGTAGACGTTTGGAGCACACACGTGCACATGACACATGACTAGCACATAGCAAGGCCATGTACATCACGGCACACACACACACACGCACACACGTGCGCGCAGGTACCTAGCCTTCCTTCATGCTGCCACGCCAACCCTCGCGCTGCTGCACGCGCAGGCGGCCGCCGTGGCAGTACGACCAGCCGACGCCACCTGCGCCTGCCGGCTCATGTGCCGCGTCGCGGCCCACGTGTTCCCAGGGGTGGCGCAGCTCAAGAGGGCACTGCTCACTGGCGCAGTGCAGCGCTGGGACGGCCCTGTGCTGCCTGCTGCGGCATTCGCGGAGCGCATGTCTGCGAGCTTTGGTGCACCCGGCTCGGAGCCACATCCGCTCGGGGCTGGTGCGGCAACCCCTCCATATAGGCCCAGGAGCTGCCAACTGGCGCTATCTGCGCAGTGAATCGCAGCCTTGCGCAGGCTGCGCCCGCAGGCGAGGGTACTCAAATCGGGGGGAAATCCAAACAGGGATGCACGCAGATAGATGTTGCTGTGTTCAGGACCCATGCATGCACGGATGTGTCCGCCCAGACGAATGCGTGGCGTGCATGCAGTGGCGGAGCTGGCAAGAGTGTGCCATTCAACAGGCTGCTCTGGAGTGGCTGTGGGGGATGTAATCACACTGGCGGCAATCGTGCTGGAGAGAAGGGCGGAAGCGCTGCTGCACACACGCTAGGTGCAGGTTGGTGGATCGGCCATGGCGCACAGACGGCTGCATGCGTGGATGTGCAGCACATGTCCTACACATGCGCATGTGCAGCATGCACTGGATTTGCGGCTGCGCCTGTCGCTGTGGACGTGTGGACGTGTTGCCTGGCCTTTGGGACCATCAGGGCATGCTACGGTACAATTGTGACGGTAATCTCGTGATGTGTGGACCGCAGCCGGCCCTGCGGTGGCCACGGCGTTGACAGTGGTGTTGGTGTTGGTGTTGGCACGTTGAATGCAAACTCTGGAGACCGTGGCTGCGCACAGGTCAGCAAAGATGTGCGCGAAGACTGTGGCATTCCGTGTTGAATGTCAGTAGCGGCAGCTGGTCACTCTACAGCAGCGGACACGGGTAGCTCAGCATCGGACAACGCACTGGGTGTGCTGCCTTCAACAGCCGTAGCTGCAGAGCCGTGTACAGAACTGAGGGTTTGGGGCATGGTGGGCTCCTGGGTGCTGGTTCGTCAGAGATGTCAATGGCCTACTCGGCAACGGCAAGTGATTCAATTTACACTGTACACTTGACGTTCCTGTGAATCGCGATCACGTGGCTTCATGACGTTCAAAGAGGCCGCAATGGACAGAATTGATATCACACCATGAACTTGGGTGTGGTCACCATCATGGTGTGGTCCAGAAGGACACTGGTTCTCAGTGCTGTGTTACACGGAGCTGCTGTAGCAGTTTGACGTTGATAGAGCAAGGCCCCAGTGCCAAGGGAAAATGTGTGTCACCACATGTGGAGTACCACCATGACTGCCTCACACTGTCTCAGGCTGCTGCAGTTACAGCAGAAACAAAACCATGGAAATAAGCTTGTATCTTCAGATGCAAGGCAGTGCCATGTGCTTGTGTGAAGCATGTCACACAGTTGCAGGGCATTTATCTGCATGTTGCCTGGTCTGTTGCCTCGGCGCTGCTGAGTCCTAGATCTATCACTGTGTAACACACAGTTGCAGGGCATGGACCTTTTTAGCCCTGCATGGCATGCAGACTGACATCTGTCCAAGTCATTGCCATGTGACAGGGCCCTGTGACAGGCCTGGCCAGAACTTGGTGACCATGTGCGCACGTGCTGTTGCAACATGTTGCTACTGCCACGGCCACAAGTACTCATAGCGAGTCTGCAGAGAGCAAGCTGGATCGGGCATGTGCATGCTGCCAGCTGTGAGCTCTCACAGGCGCTCTGCCCCAATTAGGCCCAAGCTAGGCACTGCGCCGTGACGCTGCACAATTTGAAGCAGCTCTGGCAGCTCGGTTCGTGCACGCGTGTCAACTGCCAGGTCAGGCTGGCGCAGCATGCCGCAGCATGCCGTTAACGTTCGCCGCTTGTACATACTTCCAGAAGGTAGTTCTGGCCGGAATCGCTAGTCCTGAGACGCAGCTATTCATGCATACCCGCAGAAAGACCATGGCCAGGGTAGCACGGCTCACGGGTGCGCAGTTCGTGCCAAGCCTAGGTGATCGCCTGGCCGTCTCGCATCTGCTGGGTAGCATGTGAGGCTAGAATCTAGTAGTACATTCGCTTGGTGCGTTGGCTCGGAGCCCCTCGATGTAAGAGTGCATACCCGCAGCGTCGTATCCCTGTGCTGACTAAACTCTGAACGAAAGTTTGGCACACTGTACATGTTCATCTGTGTGGTTGCAGAGTCGTTATGCGCTAGTCATGCCAGTGGCACATCCGACGCACTACCTCACAGCACAGTTCATCTGCGTGTGCATGCACACGTGTGTGTTTAAACACAAATTTGTTTTCGTGCCGGTGCTAGTTCGAACGCATTCGTTCTGGCATTTGCTCGTGCGGAGAGTAGCATTGGTGCTTGCGGTGGCCTGTCTAGATATCTGTGTATTTGCGTGTTGCCTGGTCCTGATCTGTTGCCTCGCGATAAGGCTACCGAGTTCCTTATCCCTACCGAGATAAGACCCGATCGGCGCTGCTGGGTCCTAGATCTATCACTGTGTAACACACTGTTCATCTGACCCGCGACTAGGCGTCGGTCAACATGCAGACCGCGCGTCCAGCCGAGGTGCCTGCGGTTTCGTAAAACGCTTTCTTAGGATTCGACCAAAACACTTGTCTAGATATCACTTGGAGAAGCCGCAGAGGTGCCAGACTTGCACAGAGTGCAGACACGCTTATGGTGCACATATGCATGAAAGTGCGATGCCCAGCAGAGCAAGGCAAAGGGGGCCTTATTGGCTCCCGCTGAAGGCTGCGTGAACCAGCTGGGGTTTCGGTGATTCTATAGCATGCTCGCACGCCTGTTGAAGTGGTGTGGCCGCATGGCAGTACCCCGTTCAACCCCCTGGTAGCACAGCCTGTCGAGCTGGCTACAGCCCACCGCGATCGAGAATACCCACTTCCACGTCAACAAGAGTTAGAAGCGAGTGTGTGACGGCACAGTGTGGGGCCGGAGGCGGGGCCGTGCGCGCAGTGCCTGCGGGCTAGGACCAGGCCGTGTACCAGCGTGAGTTTGGGAGGACACACAGGCTGGACTTGCTGTGGCTGTGCTGGCGTTTCGAAGCAATCCGCTACGGTACCACTGGTCTGCAGCAGCTGTGACATAGCAGCGTCGGGCAGTTTTTGGGGGCAAGCCGGGCTGAACGAGCCTTAAGTGCGCGTTCTGCAAAAGCCATGATCCACACCTCTCACAAACCTGATCTTGCAGCCAGAACAAGTTGAAGTGTACATATGTTGCTGTTGGTCGTGGGGTTGGGCAGTGCTGTGGTGTGTGGTCGTACATGGACCAAGATTCACTGGATTGAATCCTAAGATTTATTTTGATGTGACTGCCTGTTGCGCGCATGCAGGTGCGCACTCTCGTAACACGAGGGCCATCCGAATATTCGAATGCCTGTGATGTGCACTTGATCATACATACGCTCAGCAGCGCATCCTCTCCGCGGGGTCGACGTCGGGATCCCTGGGAGACATGCGCAGCTGAATTTGAAGGCCATTGCAGGATGTGATCTGGATCGATTGCGTTCAAGCCATCGTGAAGCATGCGTTCTCGATGTGAAGGGCTGGTACTTGGTCCCGATCGACGAGTACGCGGCCTACTACCTTCCAAAAAAGCGACGTCGTAGTACTACGACTAGCACTGCGACGACAACCGCTGTGATGCACTTCCGGACGCGGCCAACGCAGCTGTGCCTAGAATTCACAGCAGCCCGTCTATCTCATACATATCCAGAACTTCCACGTGCCTGACACGCACGTGCATCTACTGCAGCTTTCCAACATGGCCGTGTGATGCATTCTGCACACTCTGACACAGCGCAGTGACACAGCGCACACAGTGACACAGCGCAGTGACACAGCGCACACAGTGACACAGCGCAGTGACACAGCGCAGTGACACAGCGCACACAGTGACACAGCGCAGTGTCACAGCGCAGTGACACAGCGCACACAGTGACACAGCGCAGTGTCACAGCGCAGTGACACAGCGCACACAGTGACACAGCGCAGTGACACAGCGCAGTGACACAGCGCACACAGTGACACAGCGCAGTGACACAGCGCACAGTCGCGCGATATCTTCCTACGAGTAGCTGATAGCAGACCTGCAGGCACCCAACACGCACGGCCATGGCGCCACCGGTACCGGGTGCAGTTCGAACAGCGAATTCGATGTCGACGCAGATGTACACACTGGCAGGCCTATATAGCTATGTGCACATCATGTAGCACAGCATGCAACTGCAGGTCGGCTCGGCAAAACTATATATTTATTGGAATGCTCTCGTGATCTCTAGTGCAAGGGAGCCTCAAGCGCTTTGCTCCGGATCCGGAGCACTCAGCAGAACCATACAAGTGCAACGTGATGGCGCCTGGCAGCTGCGTGCGCGGTCATGGAGCGGACGAATGCGACGTCGACGGTCGCGACCGATCGCGACCGTCGACATCGTCTGGGCCGTGCGCACGTGCCGAGAGCTTGTAGAGCACATCGCCGCTTTGAACCAATCGCAAGCAGTAGAAGCACACCACCACTAGCTATAGTAGAAGTGCTTCGTATGCGTTTCTCTTCGATTTCAGCACATGCACGTGCGAATTGGTTCACATGGATCGACTGGGGTGAATATTCGAATGGATAAAACCGTGCGCTGGGTACCGCGTTGAATGCACGGGTATGTGGATGGATATGTGCACGTGCACCGCATGCGGGGCTGGCAGCACATGTTCTCGGAGCGGCCGATCAGACTTGGACGTCACGTAGAAGCCAGCATGACTGTGGGGGTCTGCGTCTGACAGAAAGCAGCTGCCCATCGTCCACACCTTCAGCCAGCCCCTTGATGTGTATTATTGTGGTTCCTCATGATCAAGCTCCAGAGCTAGAACTGGCTCGAGCGCCTCTCTAGCGATCGGAGCCCACGCGCTTGATTCGAATTGGTTCTTGGAGCGTTCAGAACCATGCGCACGTGTTCCCGTCCACCAGCTGGGTATTATGGGTTGGGGGGGGGGGGGGCGGAAAGTGCCTTCAATTGCAAGATGCTTCGCCCCAGCGCTGCGCAATTGCACAATTAATTGGGGCACTCCATGACCACGTGCACGCGCATATGCATGTCGTGAACGTTTCACATCATCAATTCTGGCTCGCCTGTTCATGTATAAAGTAGCTGTCGAGATTGATGTTCATGCGTACGTACACGTATACGACCAGTACTTAAGCTTACTGCAGCTGCGCATGCCGTGGTCAGTGTGGAATTCAATTGCAAAGGACGGCCGGAGGTAGACCTGCGCGCTGCATGTGCGACTTCCGATCGATGCCGCGAGTAAAAAGCATTTCAAATCTGAAATAGAATCAGCGTGCGCAGACAACTGCACGATACGCTGAGGGCCCGGCTGCTGTGAACACGCGCTGTGCATGCACCTCCGCAGCATGTACATACCGCCTTTGTGCACAACAGTAGACTACGTACGTATACCTAGCTGTTGCAGATTGCCGTCAGCGCTACCATGCGTGAGGACGTAAATTGGCTCAGCAATTGAAAACAAACTCGCACATGTGTATGCATGTACTCACGCCGTGGCGCGAGCATGCAGTGCATGCAAACCTACGATGATGCATTCACAGAAACTGCGACCCGGATCTGGAGGCAATGCCGCGTGACAGGGGTGCCACGGCCGCGTTGGGATCGCCAATGCGGGGCGGCGCACGCGCGTACGTAGATCCTGCTGCGAGCACCCTCACGAGGCCTGACGAGGCGTCATTGTGCGTCAACGGCAGCAGGACAGGGGCACGATATCGATAGCAGCTTCAACAGCGGCGACGGCCGCTCCAAGTGCGGGGGTTTGGCTGAGTCGGCCTCCGAGTCGGGGCGGGGGTTTGGCTGGCGGACTCTAGAGATCTCTTCATCAGGCCCTCTGTAATGTATCTCTTGGCTTTGAAGAATTCAGCCACTTCTGAAGTGGTCACGAGCTTCTCGAACTCACTCACCTGCGCACGGCGCCCTGGGCGCCCTGAGCGGAAAGTACACCTCAGGTTTCACAGTGGAACAGCAGTGCTACACAGCATATGAGCCCGGGCACGCCGCAGCTCTGGGCTTGTTTCAAGGACATGGGCAACTCCAAGCGCTAGCCGAGTCGGCTTTGAAAGAAACAGCTGAATCATCACTCTGAGGGGGTGCACAGCACTGCCCACTCCGCCACCGGATCGATGGTGACAAGGGAATTCATGGATATCGATGTCCATGAATCCTGTGAGCAACATTCACAGCATTGGAGACAGCGCCACTGCGCTGCTGGCAGGGCGCCGGGCGTGGCAGTTGGACTGGCACACACGATACCGCAGCAGCCCTCACACACCAGCCACCCAGTTGCAGCACGGCAATGCGGCCTGCGCTGGTCGCGGCGTGAGAAACGATCATCCGCGATGCGCCACACAAAAATTTTGGAAAAAAATTACGATTTTGCCAACGATTTCCGATTTCGATTTTGCCAACCCGCCACTGTCTTGCAACATGCTTTCTAAAAACTAGTAGAGCGGAGTGCACAAGCAAGAGCCTGATGGCCATTTTTGCATGAGTGCCATGCTGTGGAAGAAGCTTCTTCTAGAACAGCAAGTCACATGCCCAGCACGGACGCAGACGCTGTCAAGTCATGCACGCTTTCTGGTGCTGGCAGCCTTGTGAGGACGATGCATGCACGTGTGCACTCTCACGCAGGTTCTGCATCATGACGCAGAGCAGCTAACAAGAGAATACCAGCAATGACTCGTCATGTTGTACAATGAACACCAGCAATGTATCGTTACAATGAACACCAGCAACCAGCCTCTTGCACTGCCATTGCAGCAGCGGCGCCTGTGCTGGGCGCCAACTCACTGCCAGCCTCACTTCACGGTGTAATTCCATATGCGCCCACAGCCTGATGAGCGGTGACCCTGATCCCCGCCTGTGCAGCAGCACAGCAGTATACAGCCACAACATCTCCCGAATCCTCTTGGACAGCACATGTACAGCTCTCTCAGCTCACAGAAGTGTCGACAGGCCGTTTGCCCAACCTTGTAACCAACTCTCGCAGCGGGCGCCACAGGCTCGGCCGCGCAGCAGCAGAACCTCCCACTCACATCTCAGAACACTCACAGCCACAGGGCGACATATGGCACAGGCGCGCCACGCCCGGGGGCGCCACGCCCGGGGGCGCCACGCCCGGCAGCATGCATGCATCTGTGCTGGTGTTGCTCTTGCGCACGCGCATGCTCTCGCGCCGCTCTGGCCCCTCGGCGCAGATCCCGGCGCTTCGGAACGCGTCCTCTCAAAATCGTTGGCAGCGTGCCAGCGCGGCCGTGCCGCCGGCCCCTGCCCTGCCGCACCCTGCGAGGCCACTCATCTTGTCGCAGCACACTCCGACTGCGGGGCACATCCGTCTACAGGCACTGCAAGTGCAGCCCCTGTGCGGGGTGCCCCGCAGCCACACAGCCCGGATGCTCCCGGACTCGCACGCCGCATCACACTGGCGCCAGCCCTGTGAACTACAGCCCCACACTCTCGGCGAGGCTCGCCGACAGATGCTGCTGCAACTGCAGCATCGATCGCACACGAAATGGGCAGCACAGGTACACAATCAAATCGGGAGCAAATCACATTCTTCCCCTCTGGAACCTTGACAGCCCCTCTTCCCAGCGGGCCCCAGCACCTGGATCTGTGCAGCCATGCATGCGCACGCCGCGAGCTGGACTCGGCGGCTGCCCCATGCATACGGCGCAACAGGCCACGACACGCCATCCGGCCTAGTACACTTAAGATGGAAACAATCGGCCCCGCCTCAACTAATGAATGTTCGGCCCAGCCGGGCCGCCATCTCATCTAGCGGCCCTGGCTCACAACTAATGTGCCAGCGCATGAGGCGGCGCCGGCACAGCACACAGCATCATACGGGCTGATAATCATAATAGTATAACAGAGAAACAGGGGGTGGGATGTGTCGTGCGGACGGCACCGCTGTGCATGCTGTGCATGCTAGTCGGTGCTGCGCGAGGGTGCGCGCTTGGTGACGGCGCCGAACCACGCCGCCGCCAGCGCGCAGAGGCAGCCGCACGTGAGGAGCATGGAGTAGAGGCAGAACATGATGACGCTTCCATCCCAGGCCATCGTCTGCAGCGCTGCGGTAGGGTACATCACGATCACGGCATCAGCGACCCTGGAGAGGACGTCGCGGTCAAACAGCGCCACTGCGAGCGTGCCGTAGCCGGCCAGCGCGCACAGCATGGCGAGGTAGAACTCGTGGCGGAGCCACACGGAGAGGATGGCGAAGGTGCGGGGGCCGCAGCTGCCAGCGCCGCAGGTGAGGCGGGGGGCGGCGCGGGGGCGGGGCTTGTGGGTGGCCGGCAGGAGCGGCCGGCGGAGGTCGGAGGGGGGCCGGCCGGAGCAGGTCTTGGCGACGGTTTCAAGGCACGCCGTCGCAAAGGCGGTCGGGGTGAGCGGCGGGGGCGGGGGGAGGGGCGGCGCGGCGGGGTGTGCGGGGACGCGGCGCCGCCATCGGTTACTGCCTGAGGGTCTGTGAAGATCGTGAATCCGAAGCGAGGCGTGGCGGCTTCGTGGAGCAGGTCCTGGGAAGCTGCCGCGACCGCGTATGTGTCAGCAGCAGGGTCGGCGTCGAAGCAGCCACTGCGGCGGGGGACGGGGAAGGAGATGGGGGACGAGTTGGCAGAGCTGTGCAGGTGGGCGCCGTCGGCGTCAGGGTCGGCCGCGTGCGGCCAGGAGAGCAGCGCGGACAGCGCGCACAGCGCAGGGAGACACCACAGCGCGAATGGTGCGGCGACGAGTAGCATGTAGCGCAGAACGGTGATGAGGTCTGTCCGCGCGACGGAGAAGCTGTAGGTGCGGAGCCACGAGACGGCAAACCAGATGACGCAGATCATTGACAGGAGGTGGAGGGCCATGGCACAGCTGCCGTAGAGGGCGGCGCGGCGGGCGGGGGACGTCAGGGTGTGCAGGAGGTAGCGTGCCGCTTCGCGGAGCTCCGGGAAGATGCTGGAGTGGCCATGGGGGGCTGTGCTGGGGGATTGGCCATTGCGGGTGGGGGGGCGATCGCATCCGGTGGGGGAGCGCGAGGGGAGGGAGGGGGTGGCTGGGCCGCAGGAGAGGGGAGGGCTCAAGGGGGAGCTGCTGTCCTGGGACTCGATGTCCAGGTTGCTTATGGCGAATGGGGTGTGCGCGGGCGGGGCGAGGGCGTGGCCGTGTGCCGAGTACGCAGCGAAGTTACTGCTGGGGATCTTGATGTGCATGCCAGGCCGATCGAGAATGAGGGAGGGGCGTGGTGATGACGAGCCCAGGAGCTTAGTGCGTTCCGAGGTCTTGGGCGACTGCTCGATGTCCAGGTCTGGCTCGGTCCCTCGTAGCATGGAGCAGACGAGCGGCGCCGCGGATTGCGTGAGCCACATCGGCGGCGCGAGTTTCGGTTAGGGAGGGTGGAGCGTCGGTGTGATGCGCGTGGCCGCGAGGCTGAGCGACGCGCGTCAGCAGTGCTGTGGAGCGCGTGGTGAAATTCAATCTTGCGCTCGCGACGATCGGAATGCCTTCACGACGCACAGTGCGAGCACCGTTGTTAAAGCGACGATGTTACACCCTGCATGCCAGATTCCATATTTCACGAAAAAGTTGTGTTTGGATCCAGTACAGTGCCGCGCACGGCCACCCACGACTGAGGATGCGAAGTTGCGAACGAAGCATATGTCTGCTACGATCAAGCACGCGCAGAGCGTATACATCCTACCACGGAACACGCTTATGTACACGAGAACAACCAAGGCAGATCAGCAGCCATTACAGTTGCCGTCGACGGTTGATGCGCCTCATGTTCATCGCGCTCCGTGGCGCCCTTTCAAATGTGCTGACGTACGCAGCTACTGCGACAGATCCAATCCACTCCACCACGGCGAAAACAAGCACCACAATTCAAAAACCTGTTTTGAGATCATTGCTGTAACACTCTTGACAATTTGTATGGCTCGTGTAAATGCACGAACCTCGTGTGGTTCCGAGCAGCGCATATGCAATCGTGCACGGCAGCAGCTGCTGCAAGCAGCTAATCCACGGCTACACCGACACTGAATTGCCACCGTGTGACACTGAAGCATGCCTAGTCAACGGCAAAGGCAATAATACATACCTGGATAATATAATCTCGCGCTTAGAGGCTTCAAGTTGTGCGGAGCTGGCCAGGGAAGAGACGTGCTTGGCCGCGCTGATATCAATCTAGCAATAGAATTAATTATGGCGAAGTGGCATACGCTATTGTACGCCAGTTGATATGTACAACTACAATCATATGTCAGGTGTTGCATTGCGCCTTACTTTAATGCGCGGCCGGCAGAACAGCACCGCGAGGTTGGGGGCGCAGGTTCTGCATCCTCGCGCGGGGGCTTGCTCGAAGGCGCGTGTCGACGTGGTAACATTGGCAGTGTAATGCATGGGGAGTTCGAAATATCGAAAAGGCATGTGAGGGTTCCCGCGGGCAGGCAGACGGGCAGTGCCTGTGCTGTGGCAGCGGACCTGCCAAGAATGTACATTCTGTGGCGCACATGCGTGGAGGTGTTGTAGACCTTGCGACCAGCACGGCGCTTGGTCGAGCTTGGCTTCGCATGGCTGACGGCCACGACGCACAGGCCGTGCAGCACATGCCCTTCACAGTAGACTGCACAAGTATGTAGACGCCCGAACGTTGTGCGCTCAGGGCCTGGAGATGGAGATGGGCGGACAGGATCCCGTGCCAATCACTCTGGTCAGCGGCTTCCTTGGCGCTGGCAAGACCACCCTCCTGCAGTCTGTGCTGAAGAACAAGGCAGGCATCCGATGCGCTGTCCTGGTAAACGACTCGGCGTCGATCAATGTTGATTCGGAGCTCATAAGCAGGTCGAACACGCTCCAGGTACGCGGCTTGCCTGTGTTTTGAGTTGACGGCGCGCAGCCGTGGTCGTCGTGCACTGATCCGGACACAGACGACTCGTCACTGACTCTTTGCTTTACGGACGTTCGTGCTTACAGGATGGTGATACGCTTGTTCCCCTGGAGGATGGATGCGACTTGAGCGGCGCGGTGGTAGAGCAGGTCACGAAGCTAGCCGAGGCTGGTCAGTATGACCACATCATCATCGAGCTCTCCGGTCTGGCTGAGCCACAGATCATGGCTGATGCTGTGGCACCAGCTCCCGCGAGGCTCAGCAAGTTCAAGCACCAAGCTGCGTTGCTGGGTGCGCCGCGAACTCCGCTGCTAAGCACCTGCGCAGGTTGATCGTTTGTCCGGAAAACTATTATCATCGTTGTTGTCAAGAGCGCTTGTTCGTGATCTGCGTGACTGGCGCAAGTGCAGCCTGTGAGTTGCATTGCGATCTGTCAACTGGCCGTCGGGTGCAGACACACTGGTCACCGTCGTCGACAGCTCAATGTTCTTTCGCCACTTGCACTCGGTCAAGCGGCTGCGGGATACTGCCCTGGCGGACGACACCGAGGCAGATGAGGCAGACGCACCAGTGAGCCAACTGTTGGTCACACAGATCGAGTCTGCTGACGTGATAGTCCTCAACAAGACAGACCTCCTCGAGGCCCGCCACCTGGACACGGTCAAAGCCACCTTGGATGAGTTCAATCCTGCTGCTCGTGTCATTCCCTGCGCCTTCTCCAAGGTGTGCCTTCACCCCTTAACTCAAGCCTGTACGCGTCCACCTCACACGGGCCCGTATTCAACCGTTTGACCTGTTCGTCCAGTTCACCTCCACCTGTTCACCACACTGTTTCACGGATTCTTAAGGGCATGACGATACACTCATTCACCTGCTGCCTTCCTCTCGAGACAGCCATGTCAGTGAGAAGCGTGATGCATTCCGACCCTTCCAGTCCCCGGTGCTTCCACATGTGTGTTGCACCACACAAATGTATGTGACATAAGCCCTCTGCATGTAGGCGCCCTGCCTAAGGCTGTGCTTGCCTGTGACAGCCAGTTCCTGCATGCATGCAGCGGCGGCGCTCGTTCTGCTCCACTCCACAGTTTCTCACCTGCCAGTAAAACACACAAACAGCAGTTGCTCACACCCCGTTCAATGCAATGCAGCACCTACCTGCTCTTGCAAGACCAGCTGAGGGTAAGACCACAGTGCCACACGCAAGACCATGCCTGCACATCATGTGTCTCTCAGGAAGAGGTACTCTGGCCATGAGTGCCTACAAGCCGTACCAGACACACATAGACAGCGGGTTTATTGTGGCCAGCTCCTTGACAGCAGTACCAGCTGCCCGCTATGCTGCCTGCTGACACAACCACGGCCGCGCTGCCTGTCATACGCCATGCATCGCGCCGTGTTGCCTTTCCACTGACCTGGGTGTCCCGCATTGCCAATGCCATGTTCATCTGAAGTGTTGGAGAGCAACCGAATCGGCATCGTGCAGGTGGATGTGGCTGATGTGCTGTCAACCAATGCGTTCTCCAAACAAAAGCCGCCAGCAGAGGAGGGCTCTGGCCCGGCGTCACGTGTGCCGCATGGCCCGGGCGGGGGCCTGAAGGGCGCCGTTACCTCGTTTGTGTACTCAGCACGCATGCCCTTTAACCCAGCACGGCTCCACGCCTTTGCCACGCGCTACTTTCGCCTGCACCAGCAAGACTGCGCATCCGCACGTGCCCCCAGCGGGCCGGAGCGCGCGGCCGCTCACCTGCGGCAGGCTGCCGCAGCGGCGGCCGCCGCCGCTGCTGAGCTGGCGGAGCACGGCGGCGCCGCGCTGGCCGCGGCGCGGCTCGCCGCCGATGCGGCGCGACATGCTGCTGCCCTGGCGGCAACGGCCGACACTGCGGCTCTGCCACCTGCCGCAGCACAGGTGGCTGCGCCGCCGCCGCCGCACGCGTTGGCGGATGTCCGGGCGGCAGAGTTCGGCGGCGTGCTGCGGAGCAAGGGCGTTGTGTGGCTCGCCGGGTCCGCGCGGCATGACCACTGCGGCCAATGGAGCTCGACCGGCGAGATTTTGCGCGTGACCACAGGCGGCCCATGGTTTGGTGCCCTGCCTCTGCAGGCCTGGCCCGGAAACCCAGTGACCCGGGCGGCCATTCTCCAAGACTTTCTTCCCGGCACTGCCGACAGGTTCGGTCCCCTGGCGAGTGGGAGAGTGCCCTCCCACACCTGGTTCGCGAGAGTACTCGATTGTCATATGAGCCATATGACATGACCGTATGTGGGCCAGTGTTTGCTGTGTTTCGCAAGTTGCAGGCAGCACATGAAGCCGATGATGCCAAACTATCTGGTAAGTTTATGATCACCCCGTGATTAACAAACGCACGTATTACCTGAGGCTTCAGCTGTTTGCATGTAAAGTGTCCAACTCATACGCGCCTTCACTGCACAGTGCACCAAGAGTCCATTTGAATCCTCCCACCCCAGCACGCTCCTGCTTACACACACACACACACACACCCATGCATCGCTCGTGTCTGCCTTCTCCCTCAAGGCGCCTCTCTCACGGTGCCGAGACATCCTTGCGGTTCCATGTATTACATTGTGAAACGCTGTTAAACATTGCACCAGTACCGGTACCAGAGTTGTATGCGGTCGAGTGGACTGCAGGCGGCAGGAGCTTGTGTTCATCGGCACGGGCATGCATGAGCCGGCCCTCCGCGCTGCCCTTGACGCTTGCCTCTGCACCCACACCGACCTTCTGCCGCCCGCAGCCCTCCGCATGCCGGCAGAGCCCGACCCCTTCTCACCGTGGCCGCCGATTGCGGACTTCCTCAACGGCGCAGGTGAATCGGAGGGTGGAGCGCCGGCTGTCGGCAAAGGACATCTCGGGGTTCACCGCGGCGTGCATGCTGCGCGTGCTCCGCGGGACGCTCCGTACGACGAGGCGGTGGCGGCCACATCGAGTGGCATGGCTGGCAAACCGGCCGACGAGACTCGTCAGGTGAGGCTCCATCCGCAGTGGCTACAGCACACTCGCGTGCTGCGGCAAGCTGTGCCAGGATTGTAGACATGCCATGCCAGGGTTGTAGGTTGATTGGCAGCTACGCCAGGGTGCGATGCCTGCAGTATATGCCACGTGACACGTGCCTGGTTCAGTATGCAGCTCGTGTGTGTGTGTGTGTGTGTGTGTGTGTGTGCGCGCGCGTCTGTGTCTGCAGTTCGCAACGTGTGTGTGTCTGTGCCTGTGCGTGTGGGATCCATGCTGCTTGCTGCCAACAACCCTGCCTGTCACCGTCCTCGTCCTCGTGCCGATTCTGAGAGATGTCTATGGAGTGGTCAGCCGCACATGCTCCCATCTGTCCATTGTGCTGTCTGGCTGCAGCAACAGCCTGTCTCACCAAGGTCACATCAACAAAATGGACTTTTTATACTGCTGGTTAGCACTGCTGCACGCCACCTTCCTGCTGCCTTCCCTGGCACAGGTTTGCATCTGACAACTGGATAATCCACTCAGCACCTCATGCAAGTTGGATAATCTTGGTAATTGCAATTTCAATTCAAAGCCAGCTGTGAAGTGGGATGCGTATACCCTGGAGTTGATGCATGCCTGCAAAGTTGATGCATGCCTGCAAATTGTCGACTAAGATATAACTTCACATTTGCTGGTGCCCCCACTCCACCTGCTCATCGCCAGCAGAGCAATGTTGCAGCTGACAGCAGAGCAATGCATTGCGATGGTGCCTCACCAGACTGCCTCACACCTTGAGTGTACCACTTACAGACATTGTGTGCCCACCTCACTTGTGATGAGACTTACAGCCACCTGAAAGCAAAAATCAGGTGAGCATACATGGTGTATGCTCATGTTTGCTCAACTGGCACGTTGAGGATACAACCGTGTTTCAATCCCTTGTTTCAGTCAAGCTTTTCGGCAAGGCAACACTTCTTCTCTTTGGCTTGCAGTGATCTGCACACCAGCTTTGCTGGATATGCTGGATCCATTCTTAGTCATAGTAAGTTCAAACCCAACAGGGAACAAAGCGTTCCAGGCTCGATAGGTAAGTCCAGCTTCTAGGAACTGGACCAAACAGACCTGAAACTCAATCTGAGTCAAGTTTCTAGAATGAGTTTCTAGATCGAGTTTCAATTCTAGTCCTTCAGGCTGCTTATGTGATCCATTAGCAGTAGTCTCCCTGCATCAGTAATTATTAAGCCATTGCTGGGTAATCTGATATTGTCAGGACTCCAGCAACTCAAACCATTGCTACATACTGTTGTGAGAGGCCATTGTCAAATGCACATAAAGAAGCTAGAGTGAAGGCTATGGCCAACCCAAACAGCCTCGGCACACAAAGGCTCCACTGACACCATACACCAAGGACAATGGCAACACTGATACACTATTTGGAGCTGCTGAATCTCCCAAACCTAACACATGTTGGATCTTCATCTCCTGGATCTCCTAATCTCCTATATTTGTGATAGTTTCAGATGCTGCTGCCCTTGTGCTCTCTGCGACTAGTGCTATAGCCTAGCTTGTGATTGCTTGCATCAACACTGTCCCGTTTCCCGTCTTGCCTCTCCAATGTTGAACAGCTCTGGCAAGCACCATACTGCTCTGTATGCCATGCCACAGGCATGAGCTGCGGTGGCACCCTTCCCAGACTGCCTGCACGACCAATGGCTAATGCATGGGCTGTTTCAGGTCCTGTGCAATTGACAATTGCATGCAATGGTAAAACTCGGCACACCAGTCTGCTCACTGCACAGACCATGGCAAGGCAGCTGCTGATGTGACAGCCACAGCAGCAATATAGCAGCACAACATCCCATTGCTGCCCTTATCTGTGCATGTGTTTGTAATGCCTGTCATACAGCACTCTGCAGCCATGCAGCCACTGCTTTCACAGTGCCCTCCTTTGCCACGTGGCCTAAATGCGTGCCAACTGCTGCCATGTGGACTATCTACTAGTACTAGTGCATGACCTTTATGAAACCCCTGTATGCACTCAAGATCTTGCAAGAGGCCTGTGCCCACCTCTGCCCAGCCCGCATGTGCATGTTGATAGCTGGCCATTGAGTATTGTAGTCTTATCAGGTCCTTGCCTTGTCGACCGGCACAACCATGCTTTCATCTGTTCACGTTTGTTACAGCAGAATGCTGTTTGGCTGGATTGTCACCCTGCCACCCGACAGTGGGTGCCCAGATCTTTCGCCAGCCCAGAGCAAACACAGACTGCTGCTAGCACAGGCTCACACCGTTGTGAGGTCGACCGCATCATCTGCAACACTGCCACCCCATGCTGTCCACAACAGCCATCCCAAATCCCCCAAATCTACGTCACCAGTTTACAGGCCTTGTCCACAACCTACTCCTGCATGCATGCTGCAAGCAATGCAGCAGTGACTCACTGCCAGTGAGTATACTCAGAAGTCCCCATGAAGCAGTGAGTGCATGACCATTGATACAAATCCTGGTGTAAGCACAGACAATCAGGCACCATGCAATACTAGATTTCTGTGCTGTTGCATGCACATCTGCACTCCACTGCACAGACAGACTCAGCTCACAGTGGCCCTTGCTGGAAGCATGGTGGGCGCTGCTGCATGCAGGAGTGGCCAGCAGATCCTAAAGGTCACAGGAACCATGACACATTGTGGCTTTATCTAGAACCCCATCAAGTCATCTACATATACCTAATGTGTGCTGCACAGCTTGCCAAAGTCCCCAAGTGTCGCTGCATGGCTTCAGCCCAGCTTCAGCCAACCCCTGCAACTCAGAATTCCCATCCTGGCACACCTGATTGTGCCTTGTGCGCATCATCAAGCAGAGCCACCACCTGCATCAATCCAAATCCATATCTAACACCCAGGTCCAGTTCTGACACACTATGGCTTACAGTATGGCAAGCGGCTGACATATCCAAAGCCAGGAAACAGAGGAACCCACTTGCTTGCTTCACTTGCTTCACAAGGGTGTAACACTGCTCAGCCAGAACAGATCCTGTTGCTGCAAGACGTTGTTGATACCCTTCATAGCGGTGGTGCCACATTGTCTTCCTTTTCTGTTGTGTCTGCAGACCAGCATTCAATACTGTTCTGCATCTCACAGCCATGTGGGGCCCATGAATCGATCTGCTGCGCTCTCACCAGTCATCAGGCAGATGCTGATCCACACCTAATCGTCCATGTCTACATCCCATCGTTCACGTCTAACCATCCACACCTAATCATCCACAGCGGTGGCATGCAGGCCAGGGAGCAATGCGACACCTCTACGGTAGCAGCATCCACAGGCGTGCTTTCAGGCAGAGCCGCCGCCGCCACCGGCGGCATGGCACAGGAAGACCGTCTCACACCACTCGAGCAAAACGACGACAGCCAAGGTCAAGCCTGCACTGAGGAGGTAGAGCAGGGAGAGGCCTCCCCGACTGATGCTCTCATGCCACAGGAAGACGATGAAGAGGAGGAGTTGGATGTGGAGGAGGCGCAGTGGATGCCGGGAGAGGTACTGGATGTATACGCCGGCGGCGCGGAACTCACGTCCCTCCTCGACGCCGCCTGCGACATGGGGCTGCGTGCTGTGGCTGTGCTGTGGCACGCGCCGTGGATCGAGGCGTCGGTCGCCGCGGAGGCGGCGGTGGCGGCGGCTGCGGCAGCGCACCCGCATGCGATGTGCCTCTGCCTCGTGGTGGATGCTTCGAGCGACAACAAGCGGTTCGCAATGGAGCAGGTACGGCCCCTTCGCCTCTCTATTATATTGCAGTACTTGCAGCAGCAGCTTGTTATGTATAACGCGATCCAAAACAACAGCGCCCGTTTCTTCAATACGCAAGTGCCGCCCCCCCCCCCTTGCCCCCTGGGAACAGGGCGCCCTGTGCCACCAGCTGGCTGCATGCGTGCATTTACCATGCCCCTGATACGAAACCTCCGGGTCCCGCTTGTCGTGCGGTGCTTGTTGTGGCTTATGCCTGGTTTACTCTCGCCTGCGCGCGTGTCTGCGCAGTTCGGACTGTTGACTGAGGGAGGCTACGCATATTCGCCATGCGATGCCTCGGTGCGGCAGCATACCACCGAGCATCCGAGCGCACCGCCTCCAGAGCTGCCATGCCGTGCAGGTCATGGCTCCGAGCAAGTCGGCCCGGCGGGGTGCGCTGCCGGTGCTGAAGAGCGGAGGCCGCTGGCCGTGCATCACAGTGCACGAGCCGCCGCTGCTCCAGCCGGCCGCCACCTTCAAAGGCGACGCTGCGGCCGCTGACCTGCTGCTGCACCTGGAGAGCCTCCCAGCACCGGACGACGCTTCGGACGGGTCTGCCAGTGACGGTGGCAGTGACGGAGAGTCCGCCGCTGATGGGGGGCCGCAGGCTGCGGCCGCTGCGCCGTCCACGCCGCTGACAGACCGCGCAGGTGTCGACGCCAGCGACCCGCCGCAGAGCGGGGCCGGTGCCATGCCAGGTGGACAGGTGCCGCCGATCAGCGCGCGCAGTGTCGGTGTGCTCGCCTTTTGCTGGATCATTCTGCATTTGCTGGACGAGTCCTGGGGTGAAGCGTCCCCTGGGCGTGCTGTGTTGCAGTTGCACGGCATTGCATTGTGTGGCGATGATTTCAAAAATTTTGGCAAGAGCGGTGGCACATGCTGCCCCGCGGTGATTGCCCATGGTGAACAATCTATGAGCCGCTCCACCCGCACACACAGAACTCCTGCCGTACACACCCCAGCAGACAGCTGCTGCTCCATGCCCACGTTTTCCCTCTGTCTGCACACCCGAAATCCCATCCGCATGTACATCCATACCGCTCCCGCTGACATGGCATCGTGGCACACCCTGTCCCTGCCAAATGACAGGGATGCTCCCGCATCCTTCCGCCGCAGCACCGCGGTTGCACCCCTCAGTGTCAAAACCCTCACCCAGCCTCCCCGGGAGACCTTGCAAGAACATGCATGTAAGCTTCGCACCCCATACACAGCAAGATTCCACAGTGCCGCTCCCCCCACACTGGCTGATCGCAATGGGGACCACTGCAGAGGGAAAACAATGGGGAAACAATGGGGACCACTGCAGAGGGAAACCAGTGCGTGCGTCATGCAGGGACAATCAATCGAGGCGTGGCGGATCTCAAGTCGCTGCTGGCTGACCCCGCAATCGTGGCGGGCGCTGCACTGCTGCTGCTCATCGAGGATTTCACCGTCAGCACATCTGGCGGCGACACGCCCAGCGCGCTACACGAGACATGGCGCCACGCGACCACCGCGCACGAGGACGTCGTGTTTGCCATTATGGACACCTCCGCATCCGAAGCCAACAGGTGAGGCCCTTCTTGAGCTCGCTGCGCAGCATGTTGATGCATATTGTATGCAAATCTGAGATGACACCATCACAGCTACCGAGTTTCACAGTTACATTGAGGGGCTCCGAGCCCGCACACCAAGCTTATGTACAGCTGCTTCGCAGACTCATGTTCACACGCTCCCCAGCGAATGTGATCCGACCAGGTGATCAAACGGCATGTGCGGCAGCAACTGCACACACACGAGCCGTGTGACCCGGACCGGAACGTGTATGCACTCTGTGCATGCTGTGTCCTGCCGCAGCTCCATGGTCCCCATTGCGATCAGACCTGATGCAGCTTGGGTGGGGCTCAGATGTTAGACAGCTGGCCTGCGCCCGTGGAGCTTCACCTGGCCATTCGTTCAGATGCACAGCCACCCAGCACAGCGCGCGTGCAAAATCCAGCCTGATTGGTTCGCTGTATAATGCTGGTGTGGATGCTGCACATGAAGCAGACTCTTTCTCACACCCTGGAAGCTTCGTGCGAGCACCTGGCCTGTCGTCCCCGGCTCCAAGCACGGCATCGTGTGTGCCCACTGGCACACCCCCATGCCATCTCCCAGCCAGCCACAATCCACCTGGCCCTGGGAGTAGTGCCACCTTAATGTAGCGCCACAATCCCAATACGGCCATGGAAGTAGGGCCCGCCACTGCCCAAGTCGAGATGCCGTGTCCACGATCGAGCTCGCAGCAGATGTGTGTGTGCAGGGCGCTTGTGAAAAAGCTGGGCGCCACAGCCTGCCCGGCACTGCTGATCAAGCACGCCTCCAGGACTACCGTCATGTGCAACCTCACACCAGCCAACCTCACCTCCGCCCTCGCCCGCTGCTCCACCACCCCCGCGGGGGCCGCCGTCCCTGCCACACGCGCCCACCCACCCTCCTTCAAGCCCGCCGCTGCCGCAGCCCCCGCGGCGGCCGCCGGCGCCAACCCCCGCCCCAAGAAGGCGGCAGCGTTTGACCCACCGCAGGGCAGCGCGCGTCGCCCCGGCACGAGCAAGGTGTTCGCCGGCAAGGGCGAGGCGGTGTACTGGCCGCGGATGCCGTGCCTGCGGTGCGGCTGCCCGTGGTGGCTCGGAGAGGACTGGGACGCGCTGTGCGCGCGGTGTGGGTGGTGCTGCGAGGCGGAGGGCTACGACAACGACTCGCAACCGCTGCGCAGCGGCGGCTGGGCGGAGCGGTACGACGAATTCACGTCGTACCTCAAGCGTGGAGAGACGGCGCCGTGGCCACGGAAGGGTGGCCGTGGAGATAAGGGCGGCCGCGGCAAATCATGAGCGCCGTGATGCGCACTGTGTGTTGTTGCAGAGCTTGAGTGTTGCGTTGCGATGTTGGGGCTGAGGCGCTGAAGAAGCGCCCAGGCCTGTGCTGTATGCATGGCGAGTGGCTGTGCAACGAATCATTCATTTTTACAGAAATGTAGATTGAGATTTAGGCTCATATCAGCAGGTGTTTTGGTAGTCCAGTACGACAGTATCTGCATCAAGACAGATTCTGTGACAGCTTGTGCTCGGCTCCCGTGATGACCACTTTGAAAATTTGCACATTTTTCAAAGTGATGACCACTTTGAAAAATTTTCTTAAGCGCACATTTTCAAATGACTGTCCTGGTGTGATTGTGGATCGGTGCTGAAACTGGTTTGTCAATCAATCACGCATAGAAATACACGTTGACAACAACATGCGATTTTGGTGCCCGAAATTGGGTTGCCCTCTCAGGCAGGTGGATATCCTTGCATCTGCGGAAGTGGCCTGACGTCACTGATCCGTCATGGTCATGTTACAACGATGAGGGGACATTGGCAGCACTGCCCGAACAGAACAAAGTTGCAGTCACATCTCGGGTTGAGGGTCAACTGTGGCAACACGCCTTCAATGCTTGCAGATGATCCATGTTCCAGGTCTGCTTCATTTAGCAAGACTAGTGAGTGGCTGCTCTTGCAACCATCAGTGCACACCACACCGCTGGCATATATTGTCACAGGCCGCACTGACCTCGCAACACCTGATTTCCACATGTGGAGCACATCCTCACAAGTGCACGAACTACTTGCCAAGAAAGCTGATAACTGTGGATCAGGCGAAACCCGGCGCTGTCACTGAATGTCTGTGCAACCGTGCAAGGATGGTCGGGCCAGACTGCCTGAGCCCTGACCTATTGCGTGCGATGGAGATACACTCAGATGCACGTGCAGTTGAAACATGTGCGCCGCTCCTTTTGTGAGGGGGGAGGCTGTGATGCGGCCACGACAGCCTGTGTAGTCCCGTTTCTGTTGGACCCGTCGGCTGCACTGTCCGCTCCCTGTGTGTGCGATTGGTGATGTGATCGTTGCTGGTGCGGCTGCGCGACTGTCCAATGTGTGTTTGCCTGTGCGGTGGGGGTGATTTGCTTGCCCTCACGCTCGTGGTTACGGGTGACGGGTCACGGGCTTGGTGTACTGGCTGGTGCGCCTGCAAACTTGGTGCTGGCACCCCCAATGTTCCTGTTGCTGTTTCATCAAGTGACTCCATCGATGGACTCCACCAAGTGACTCCATCAAGTGACTCCATCGATGGACTCCACCAAGTGGCTCCATCAAGTGACTCCATCGATGGACTCCACCAAGTGACTCCATCAAGTGACTCGGACGCACACACACGTTGTTTCAGTGTTGCCCCTTTTCCCACCCCTGCTCGCAGTGGTGCCATGGCCGACGCCCGCCTGGTTATGGCGCGATGGCCGATTATGGTTTTTTTGTTCCGTTGTTATGATTCGATTTCTTATTATCTGCTTGTTGCTCTTTGTGGCACCTTGCGAGCCACCTGTGATTGAATTTGATACACAGGCAGTCGACCGTCAGTGATCGGTACTCAATTGCACACAGAAGCATAGCTTGCAGTATCACTCACTGGCAGATGATTGAGAAGCAGGTGGTGAAGTTTGTGGTTTTGTTATCATGAGTTGGATAGAAAAAAGGGTTGGTGTCCGAAGGCGGTGCCCGCAGGCTACACCAGTGGTGCCCGAGGACACATAGTGGTTCATAGTTCATGCAACCTTCCCCAGGGGACGCCCAGAGGTGCCCGAGGACACATAGCGAGGATCAGCTATTGACGGGCTTGATCCAAGGCCCTTGGAACCTGAGAGGACTCATGTGCCCACCACCTGGACTCGAACTAGAGTGCCCCAGGCGCAAGCCCAGCTCCCTCACCACTGACGTGGCAAGACCACTGAGCTGCACAGACAGGTGCACAAGTGTCCTATATACTACATCATAACTCCTGCACAAAACAGCCGGTCATCCACGCCTGCAAGAATCACATCATGCGCACGTGGAGTTGAGCATCAGCCATTCATCGGGGTATCTGATCACGTCGCGAATTCGACGACCGCCATGCCGCGCCACGATCGATGTTGCCAGTGGCCACCGGATGCACGCGGATGGAGTCCGAACTAGTTTCGCGATGGTCTAAGACGAGCACTCTGCAGTGCACCCGCCTGACTGTCTCCAAGACAGAGGTGCGTAGCTGCTTGCATATTACCGTGTGCTGGCCTGAACTTTGAAGGTCTGTCCAGATAGTGCGCTTGCTGGACTAGACATACAAGCGCGATGTGGTGACATAGAAGCAGGATGCGGTGGCTGGTGCAGCAGATGCCTGCTATTCGTGACTGCGCTGTTGTTGCATCACAGTAGCTGTCAGAATGCTATCTATTCATTACGCACGGCTGGGCCGGACGCTTTCGGAGTCGTAGCAGTAGAGCATCCGATTTTGGCGAAATACTCACATGCTGTAGGAGCCATCCCGAGTGAAAATTAAACATTATCTATTCATTACGCACGGCTGGGCTGGACGCTTTTGGAGTCGTAGCGGTAGAGCATCCCGTTTTGACGCAGACTCGTCTGTACATAGGTGCCATCCCACCTTGTCCGTCCACAAATAGCCTTCTGCTATGGATCAGTTCCATATGCGTACGATGCTCAGTGCGATAGACGGCGTTCCCTGGTCCTATCGGGCGACACCACTTGAAAGCAGCAACTGTACTCAACTGTACTGAATCCATGAGTTCCCCTGTCTCACCTTATGCCAATAGTCATGGCATTCTTTATAGCAAACAACGGATATGCGGCACTGTGGTCGCAACAGGGCTGAAGCTTGCATATCTCATTGATTTCCTCAGTCATGGTTTGGGCACTACACACCAAAGCAGGCCACATGTTTGTTGCAGCGGAATTTCAAACCAAGTCAGCACACCTGAGCAACGGCCATCTGATGGTGTCGTCGTGTATCGCGGGAGTGCTGACTCTGGCCTTCAGGAATTTGCCTCACTTGTCATTGCATCTGCTCACCAGCCAGCAATGTATTTGCAGCCTGGCAGACTAAAACTGACAGCCACAGGACTGATGTAAGTCAATGCACTGTAGCGATTACAGAGAACCATAAAGTTCCAGGGCGGTGCTGCATGCCATCCTGAAGCATGCTCACATCGCGAAGCGCAGTTTTCCACACTTTCCACACAGCGCTCATGCAATGCTTGCAATCTCGAGGGTCCATGATATTCTGCAGTAGCAAACCTACACGAGTTCCTGATGGCATCTTGGTGAATATGGATCTTGCAATCGGATTCTGAAGCAATCCAGGGGAATCTCAAGCATCATCTCAGGCAAGCCAAAGCATCGTGCATCCCATTTCTCAATCACAGACATGGTAATTCGAGAGCAATCATGCACTGGGCTGGCTGCCCACACCATTCCCCAAGAGCTGCAGCTACTTCACCTCCCAACACATGCCTGTCAGGCCTGCTCATCATCTGAAACGATGTGCTAGCAATGATGAGCAGAGCTCTCCCCATTGCAAACACTTCTAAACTCTCCCCACGCCACTCCCTCCTGGTCAACGTGAGTACCTATCTGCGAATACAGTCAAGTTGTGTCTGCAATTATTGTGTGAATGTTTCTCCAAGGTGTTATTGGAACTTTGCATACCATGTTGATGTGTGATGGGCAAAGTATGCCAGACAACATGATGCAGTGCCACATGGACGTTAGATCTCACCAGACGATACGTCACAATGGCAGGCTGCACATTCGAGATCAGCATCATGGCAAGCGTACGATGCCGGAGCTCTGCGGGTGCTACGGGGAGGGCAGCGTGCCGGCTTGCTCGACACCATGGCTTCATGATGGTTTGCCTGTGAAACAAGCCCTGCTCCGACCAGACACAACATGACATGCCAACCAGGCACAACATGAAATGAGAAACAGGCCACTCGTTGCAAGAAGGTAGATCTAAAGCGTTGAATACCGTACTGGCAGGCTGGCCGCAGCTGCAGTGCAGAGACAGTCACTATGTCAGTGGTCGTGGCAAGTGGCAGTGGTTGTGGCACGAGCATCTGGCGCAGGAGTGCACCACTGGACATCAGACTGATTCACCTGCATCTGTTCTTTCTCACCTACTTCTGTGGGTTGTGCAAGGCATGATTCACGTTTTCCTGCCACGTACAGATCAAAGCTTGTTGCTCGAGATCTACCCGCAGTCACAGTCCAGGAAGGTTATGTTCAACCACTGACATACTCAACAGATTTTTGTTGGGAAATGAAAAGGTTTGTTGCCCGAAGGCGGTGCCCGAAGGCCCGCCAGCGGCGCCCGGGGGCACGTAGCGGGGATCAGCTATTGACGGGCTTGATCCAAGGCCCTTAGCTCCCGAGAGGACTCGGGTGCCCGCCACCGGGACTCGAACTCGAGTGCCCGAGGCGCAAGCCCAGCTCCCTCACCACTGACGTGGCAAGGCCGCTGAGCTGTACAAAGAGGTGCACAAGTGTCCTATATACTACATCATAATTCCGGTCATCAATGCCTGCAAGAATCACATCATCAAAACGTGGAATTTTAACTCGAGTGCGTTGACCAGCCATTCATCGGGGTATCCGATCACGTCGACGTCGCGAATTCGACGACCGTCACTTGTTTCTTTCGCGCCATTTCCGAGCCTCTGTCGATATACTCATCTCAGAGAGACAAGCTTGCTCACCTGAATCACTTAAGACCTTACTAGATAGTATCCTTCATGTTCAACGCCCTGCACGGACAGCACAAGACAGCATGCGCACTGTCCAGTCATCACAGTCACCAGAGGTCTGTGCGAACGCGTATGGCCTAATGGCATCGAAACAATCTCAAAAGGCTTTCGATGCAGGCGTTGATGTTCGTAATAGCGCGTCCGTAGCGGCATGCAGGTGTTTGCCATACGGATGCTGCGATGATACGGATGGCTCTGTATGATGGCAGAACCACTGTGCACGCAGAGTCCAATGCGAGACTGATGGAAGAAATTAGTAGTTTCATGAGCCGTGGCCGGGCAAGGTTCAGCATAGCTGGCATAACCAAGCACCAACTCAGCGCTGCCAATCGAGCTCCTCCACCATGCTTGAACCATGCAACCAAGAATCAAGCATATACATGGACAAAGGATATGCAGAACCGGGTCATGAATGTGAGTCATGAACGTTGAATTACTGGCTATGTCTTCACTTTTTGATTGGGCAGCAAGCGCTCGTACGCCTCTGCCAAATGGTGTGCATCTGTTGCTGCACAGCCTGTCAATCGCCTCAGACAGCAATGCTGAGGCACAGCTGTGAAGCTACGTCGTGAGACATTGTGGTTTTCCTGACCGTGACCGATCTGGATGACACTGGCCTGCTGTTGAGTTGAGCATGCCAGTGGTACATGCAGTGGATCAGATCCGAGAGCCATGTTACGAGCCCATGCACTCACACTGACTGCAATCCAGTACAACTCAGTTGCAATGCGCTATTAATAATAGCCTGTGATTTACACATTCTGCATGCCTGAATGGAGGTAGTACTGCACCTCACACTCACAGTATGTCATGCTGTGGGTGCATCCGCTCGCTGCGGGTGCTCACAACCGCAGCGCACTACAGCGTTCATGTTTTCTTTGCACAGATAGGAGGTCCGGGACTGTTCAGCCCGAGTCATGTGTTCGGGAAGTGTGCAGGTTATTGCCCTGTGCTCTCGTGCCGGGCCATCCATGATGTACCCACACTGCCGACACCGTTGGTGGGCTGGTCATAACCCGCCATGGGCTTGTCTTGTCGCTGCACAAGCTCACAGCTGCAGCGTCCGCTGCGGGGAGTGCGGCACTGGACTGGCACCATTTATGTGACAGCCTCTGCGGCGCCGACGACTTCGATGTATTCTGGTGCTGCAGCATTCACAGTTTAATGTGTGAAACACACGCACGGCAGTGTGAAACACACGCCGCCTCCAACCGGCCCCCGGCCATCATGACCATCACGGCCCTGCCACGCCTGAGCCATTACAGCCCCATCACGAGTCCCCATGGTCGCCATGGGTGGAACCCCCCCCCCCCCCCCCCCACTCCCGTTTGCATGCCAGTGCCACGCTTAGTTGCCACTCATGCTAGTGCCTCGGCGCTGCTGGATCCTAGATCTATCACTGTGTAACACATGCTAGTGCACCCTGCAGAGGCCTACGTTGCCGCACCTGCTGCACCTGCCGTTACCCTTCCCTCTGTCCCAGATCATGTCGGGAGGCCGCGGCTGTGCTATTAGTGTTCATTGTGCCGCTTGCTTACCTCGCTTGCTTATCTCGTGCTGCTGCAGCTGAGGCCCCGGTCTATCCCGGTGTACCAAACAGCAGCAGGCTCCGAGGAGGGCCTGCTCAATAATGTCGTCGGGGTGCCAGTGCGTATGCATGCACACCGCCACTGACTCACACGCACCGGCGGCGCCCCTGTCTGCAGCTGCCAAAGGGGCAGATGTGCATACCACATGAGGCACGTTTCTGTGGACATTACTGGTGTTTTCGGGGACACAAGTCACAGTTGTTGGCTTCCTGTGGCATGGCCTCAGACCCACTGCCTGCCTATCGTTCACTCAACAGCGTTTGCAGCACGCCGCTCGGCCGGGCACGCTCCAGCCAGTTTGCAGCAGCAGCCACTTGAAGATTGGCGGCGCCGCGTACGTGTACACACAGCACACGGTGGGCTAGTGCTACACAGCATACAGTGGGCTAGTGCTACAAAGCACACAGTGGGCTAGTGCTGTGTGGTCACACTGTGCTTGTGAAGCACTTGCGCTGCAGTGTGGCACAGCTTACTTTCCTCACGCTTCAGTGCCCCCGAGGCTCCCTGCAGAGCCTCAGGTGCATAGAGACATGTACAGAGCATGCTCTGTCTCAATGCAACACACTTGGCTGAGTTCGTTACTGCACAACATGCTGTCCAATGCGCTCAAGGTAACACATGGCCAGCCCGGAATCCATTGCGAGATGTTGCAGCATGCCGAGTCAATGGGGGGTGCACACAGGTCATCGAAACAGCCAAGGAGGATGACAGCATGGCTCATTAGATTGGTCTCTTCGGTGTTCATCCACAGCCACTCATGCTGCATTTTGATCTGGACATGGTATGAGTCACACTGAAGGCATTGGCAGCAGCCTGCGAAACACCGCACCCCGACTGCGATTGCAAGCGCAGGTGTGGCGCGCAACAGTGCACTGTAGTGCTGATGCAACAACGCATACGTACAGACGCAACTGCATGATTGATTTGTCGAGGGTGTGGATGTGACATTTTCGTACCCTGACATGCGATCACGTACGTCTAGGCACGAGGATGCGCTGCGAAGTGCTCTGCAAAGTGAGCATCGGCAAGTTCTCTCGAACTTGCGCTGGCTGACAGACCGCACTTCGAGCACGTGCAACCCCACGGCCGCGGGCCTGCCAGTGTGCCAACTGCAGCGCGGGCATGGGCGTATGCTGCATTGCGCAAGGTCGGTGGAGTACGTGTGGAAGTTCGATGGATCATGAATAGACATTGCCATTCAGTTCTGCTTGTGTGATGGCGGCGCCATCCATGAGCGTGGAAGCATCGCGCAGCCCTTGTACCTGTGGTTCTTGTGCACAGCGCTGTCTGCAATCTTGAATCCACCTGTCAGATGACGTTGACCGCTGGGGGGGTCAGTCCTTCCGCGTGGCATCTTATCATGTGACGCCAGATACGAATTCTCCTGGGAAAGCCATGCATATTTGTGTCGCAGTACGAACAAATTGGACGCTCCTGAACACCTGTAGCCATACAGTAAACCACAATAACCCGATCTTCGCAGCTGACAGCCCAAAGCAGCTCACAAGGCACGAAGTCGAAGTAAATATACGTGCCGGAGCGATTGGCGAGGCTGGTAAGAGACAAGCAAGTGATTGTTAGCGCTCTGGTCCACCAGTTGAGCCAGCTTCCAACAGCGATGTCGATGAGTTCTTGCTTTTTCTGAGTCCCCGATTCATACGCCGCTTATCAGACTGATATACCTGATATTTTTTATTGATCGACGACGTTGTGCTGATTCCCGGTTTTGGCGCCGTCTCAGATCTAAACAGGTGGGACACTTCCAGCAACCGAACCTCGCACTGCCAGCGAACATCACACCCAACGTGCGACACCCTTCGCTCAGGCTGAACTCCTACAATCGAATGCGCGTTCTGCAGGGGCCCGAGGCTCACTGATCGCTGAACACGAGTTGGACATTGGGCAACTCGAGATGCGCTGCCGATCCGTCGTGGCGACCGCGTCGGTTGGAATTTTGGCGCTTTGCTCGTTTGCCTCGGCGCTGTCCACATTGGCAGGTGTGCCTTCGGTCTGCGCGTTGTTATCTCCCACCGCCAAGCGCTCGGCTGGTTTGTCATGTCCAGTCTTCATCGCACACACAAGCACGAGTAACTACCGTACACAACCTTCTGTTGGAAGTGTGCTGTCTCGATTCTGACTGTTTACAAGCTGGTTCTGGCAGGGCTGCCTCTCGGCAAGGTTCAATCCCAGCACCATGGATATCTGTGGCGAGCTCCACTGGCGTCATCTCGCCTCGTCTTCCGTGACCAGACGCCGCACCACAGCGGCCCACCGCGCACACTCTGCCCTGCACCACCTACTTCTGCTGAACCTCACCCGCGAAACTGAAATGCCTGCATTCCTGGCCCATGTACAGTGCCATAGCCCTCACGCCGCCCAACAGCTGCATCCACATCCACATTGACCACTTCCCTCCCCGCACCAATCCCACACCGGATCCCGATCCCCAAAATCCCCAAAAAAAAAAAAAAAATCCCCATGGCGTGCCGCACACCAGGTTGGCAGCCATGCATGAGTGCGCATGTTTCTGCATGCGTTTCGCAGCTGCACACCAGTAACACAAACACGACGGTTTGCAGATGGCGACTGCTGCCCAGCAGACACCCCCATCTGCTGCAGCGGCGACTGCATTACCGCAGAAGCTTCCGCCTCCCGCGGCTGCCTTGCCGGCGCGACGTGCTGCGATGACACCCCACCTTCCCCGCCCCTCGTGCCTGTGGAGGAAGAGGAGGAATGCTGCCCAGAGGACCGGCCGATCTGCTGTGGCACGCTGTGCATCACCCTCGAGGAGGCCGCGCGCACGACGTGCCTCGCTGACGGCAACGCGACGTGCTGCGGCGTTCCGCAGCCGGAGCGCTGCTGCCCCCTCGGCTCGTTCTGCTGCGACGGCGAGTGCCTCCCGGACCTCCTCGTGCTCAACGCGACCTGTGAAACGCCCCCCGACGCGATGTTGATGATGAACGGCAGCGCGCCCCTGAACGGCACCGCCGGCAACATGACCGCGCTGACGTGCTGCGCTCCGGAAGAGGAAGAGCCGGAGGTGTGCTGCCCGGCGGCTGCACCGGTGTGCTGCAGCGGCGAGTGCATCACGCTGGGGGAGTCTGCGTCGCGCAGCTGCTTCGCTGACGCGACGTGCTGCAACGCGCCCCCGGATACCGGTGACGACTGCTGCCCAGCGGGCCAGTACTGCTGCGACTTTTTCTGTGTGCACCCTGACTTCTACCCGGAAAGCCTCTGCCCGGCCGCCAAGTCATGCTGCGCTGCGCTGTCGCAGGTTGACGACTGTTGTGACGACAGCCAGGTGTGCTGCGACGGCGAGTGCCTCGCGGCGGGCTCGGCCACCCTGGCAGCCTGCGGCAGCGCCACTTGCTGCCCGCCGCCGCCGCCACCCCCTGTCTGGCCGCCCCGCACTCCACCCAAACAGCCAACCCCCCCACCACCCCCGTCCCCGCCTCCGCCCCCGGAACTCATGCTGTCCGTCGAGGACCCGCTGTGCTGCGGCGAGCTGCAGTGCTGTGACGGCGCCATGTGCTGCGATGGCTACTGTGTTGACGACCTGCCGGCTGGCACGATATGCTCCACGCTGCCGTGCTGCGTGCCGGAGCGGCCACCGCCGGTGGTGCCGGAGGGCTGCTGCGAGACCGAGTGCTGCGATGGCTTCACGTGCTGCGGCGGCAGCTGTCTGCCGGAGCACGAGGTCACCGACGAGACAGAGTGCCCCAACTTTGCGTGCTGCTTCATCCCCACGCTGTCATATTGATGCTCCTGACTCGGCTCTGCAGCATGCGCAGCAGCTACGCTGTGACGGAGACGGTGCGGATTCAGCAACCTGTCGGGGGACCGTGCTAGGACGCGCAGCCCCGCTGTGGAAGTGATTTGCTGTGATCTGTAGCGGGGGCTGCGCTGGAGACCGTGCTGGGCAGCGCAACCCCGCTGTGCTGCGGTGTGGCCGTGATCTGTGGTGGGGGCTGCGCTGGGGAGCGTCCTGGAACGTGCGCTCCTGTGTGTGCGTGCCTCTCTGAGCGAGTGCCCGTGCTGGCCATGCTGAGTCGGCAGTGCTGGGAGAGTCACGCTGCGTTGCAGGCACACCGTGTCCCATGCTGCTGCGGTGTGTGCTGTGCTGTTCGGGGCTGCATGCATGCAACTCCTCCGCTTGGAGTGTCGCGACTCACACAGCTTAGCCGTGGAGGTTCAGGCGGTCCGATGCGGCGGCACAGCCTGTGCAAGGTTTCGAAGGGTGGCCGAAGAACAGGCAAGTCAGCAGCGATCGTCAGGAGGAGATTGGCTTGCGTGATCAGTCCAGATTGTGTTGTGGTGCGGTGTACGAGCCCCGCTGTGCTGCCTCATTTGCTGGTCGTGCATGCTGTGGCGGCAGCAGCAGCAGTATGTGCGGAAGTAGTTTTGTGGCAATTGGCAGCAGTTACGACCTCAACAGCTCGTCGCGTTGGCAGGGTGCAGCTTGTGGTTTGGGGCAGCGCACCGACGCTCTGCTGTCATCTTGACCGGCGCCTCCTGAATGGGAGCTAGAATGAGAGCTAGGATGAGCCGTGCTGCTGTGTTCGTGTTCGTGCGGGCGCTGGGACAGACGGACCGTCGGGCAGCTTCACATCATGCAGCCAGCTCGATGGGTGCATGCATGTGTTGCTACGGCAGGAGTGCACCCGGGTGTGATGTACGTGGCGCGCGCATCAGGTACTTGAGAGATAATGCCCATGCTAGAAGGGCCAGCAGTGCATGCTAGCAGGACAGCACAACTGCCGCCGAACCAGTGGCTATGGGATCAACACCGTGAGATGTCTCAGCGTTTGCGTTGAAGTGGCGTGGTGTGGCGAGGCCAGTGCGGAGAGGGCGGAGCGTGCCATTGAGTTTGGGGCTGGTGTTGGCAGATCAAATAGAGCAGTGCCTGCGGAAGACACCTGCTGCGCTGTGTGTGCTGCGCTGCGCTGTTTGTGCTGCGCTGCGCTGTGTGTGATGTGCTGCGATGTGTGTGCTGCTCTGTGTTACAAAGTGATAGATCTAGGACTCAGCAGAGCAGCGATGTGTGTGCTGCTCTGTGTAGTGCTTGATGTATGATTAGGTGCCTTGATGAGAACGTAGGATGCGTGTTGTACGATGCGAGATTCCATGCTGTAGCAGCTGTAAGATGTCCCACTGTAATAGCTGTTTCATTGGCAGGGGTTCCACTCAGGCCTCTACAGGCCCCTCTCACATCACCTGGAACCCCGATTTCAGCACCTGGAAACAATTCTGGGACAGGAGTCTGCCTCATAGATCGAGATTCCGGCCATCAAAATGGCGGGGTTTGATACAGTCCCGGTGTCCCATTCAGCCGCATCACGGCTGCCCAGGATTTCACATTTCTCCAGGATTTGTGGCTCGAAATATGTTTGGGTTGTAGAGGCCTGGTTGCACTCGCTGCTGCCCTTGGGGGGCCACGCTGACTGCTGCCAGTGTACGCACGCGTCACTTCCATTCAAACAAATTCTTCACCTACACGCTGCCTTGTGCCAAGCTGTCACTGATGTCTACCATGGCATCCCGCAGCTGCATCAGTGTTGACATCCTGCACATTGATCTGCCGTCTATCACAGTGTAGCACATCGATCTGCTCTTTGACAAAGCTGATGGGCACATGGGGGCTGAAGCCATTGATTGGCCACACCTGTGATCCGAATGACGAAGCATTTACACTGCATGCACCATGGAATGTCAACACTTACAACAAAAAGAGTGCATGAGAATGTAAGTTGTGTTGCACCATGAGGTGCTTGCAGCCTCGCACATGTCTTGAGCCACATGTGTTACACAGTGATAGATCTAGGACTCAGCAGCGCCGAGGCAACAGACCAGGCAACAAGCAAACAGACAGACCGGCCACCGCAAGCACCAAGGCCACGCGCGTATGTCAGCAGCATCACGTGTGTCAGCACTGCAGCAGCACCTGTATGCTGGTGAGATGTTGGACACAGCTGTGCACAGCAGACGTCAGGACTAATCAGCACCGAGGGGAAAAGTTACCCGGGAAAAGAAAATTGGACATCACGCCACACATGGGCGGGGATCGGCCACGGCAGTCCTGCAAGCAGGGGCGGGAGAAGGCATGACACGTGCAACGCGCGACACAGCGACCTGATCAGCAGGATCAGTAGCACCAGGAACGCGGGCACTCAAGCCAGCACACCAAGCCACAACCGGGACCACGAGGGTGAGCACATCCCCCGCAGAAGTGTGCCGAGCAGCGCCATGTCAGACTGGTTGACCTCTGACATCAGAGAGGTGAGTTCAGAAAGAGTGCCTGCAATGCCCTGGACTCCGGAACAATCAGAGCACAACCTGACTGAGAGCAATGCATGCCTGTATCTGCCGCGGTGTGTGGCCATGTGGAGCCTTTAAACGAATGCCGTGCAACGAGACAAAAGCCCAGTCGTGTCCCAAGACTTGAATACCCGAGTCCTGTCAAGTGCCACCAAGTGCAGCGTCCCATCAGTGCGCGTCAGCAGCATGGATTCCATGTCTGGAATGGCACCATGTGTGTTCATGCATGAGGCCTGGGAACATGTGCCAGGTCTGGCCAGGTTCACACCTGAATTTGCAAACAGAAGAATCTGGAGGAAGATGATGGTAGCATGGTAGCATGCATGTGATCATGAACAGGCAGCCTCTTGGGCTTCAGCTACCTCTGTTTGGAATGGCACAGGTGTACTGGTGGCGAGCGAACCTGTGCACATTGCTGCTTGCTGCTTGCTGGAGTTCAGTTGCTTGCTTGCTTGTTGTTGCCCTTGCTGTTTGCTTGTTGTTGCCCTTGCTGGCAGGCTCTCACGTTGTTCTCTGCGTGTTGTTGTGTGATAGATCAAGGACCCAGCAGCACCAAGGCAACAGAGCAGTCGACTGTTCTCTGTGTGACAAAGGTGTTACACGGAGATGAAAGCAAGAGCCCGGTAGCGAGGGCAACAGCAGGAAAGCAGACGGCCAACACCCCCCGAAGGCAGACAGCAACAAGCAACAACTGTCTCAGGCGAAAAGTCGAAACAAACCGACACAACCAACACAACCACACCCACGCATCCAATCCACACACACGGGCACTCCCGCACCCCACCACCACGCACGCCATTGATAGTACACGCACGCCCCGCACCCCACCATCCACCGTGACAAAGGTGCATGATGTGCGCCCAATGACTGATGCTCAGTTCAGTGAAGGCCCCACAAAGGCAGCTGTAGGCTCGTGCATCCCAATCTCACCTTGAGCCCCACTGCATGCAGCTGCATGTTGCACATGTGGGCGGTTGCATTGGACCATTGGACCGTGTGACTCATGATCAGTGCTGCACAGCTGGATGTCTGCAGCTGCCAGGCAGGTGCAGCCTGTGTAAACAACCAGAAGTTCACACCTACAACCTTGGTGGCCTTGGTGGCCTTGGTGCTTGCAGTGGCCGGTCTGTCTGCTTGTTGCCTGGTCTGCTGCCTCGGCGCTGCTGAGTCCTAGATCTATCACTGTGTAACACACCTACAACCAGGTCTGCAGTCATGAGGCGACCAGGGCACCCATCAACAGTGTGGCGTCACACAGCTGATCACAGCTAGGTACAGCCAGGCAGTCAGGCATGGAGTCTGGGGGTGCATCAGTTTTTGGTTTTAGTGCTTCTGGTGCTGCTTATCACCGGCTGTGGTGGTGCCAGCTTTGGCCAATTGGGCTGCTCAGAAGTCAGGAGTCCCTCACTTTTCTCAGAATAGGAGGAAATTGCATGCGTGACGAATGCTGCTGTGTTGGAACTCTTGAGAAGTCCATGCCCTGGAGTTTTGTGCCAGCGTGATGTGGAGAGGCCAGCATACTATACAACGGAATTATGAGCGCCCATCGCGGCTCGTAAATGGGCGTTTTACCAATTAAGAGCCAAATGTGACGCTCTGAATCCTGGCTCTTAATTCAGGCAAGTATTTAAGTACGTTCGCTTGGTGCACTGGATCGGAGCCCCTCGATGTAACAGTATTTAAGAGCCACCCCTTGCACAGACTAAGGTCTGGCATGCGCATCTGGCAGCCTGAGGTGGGTCTATGCATGATCAGGTCGCTTCAGCATCAAGTGCACCATCAATCGCAGCCATTTATGTTGCAGTAGCATCTGCAGATGGTAAGTGTTGCACGGAGATGAACGCAATAGCCCGGCAGCGAGGGCAACAGAAGGAAAGTAGACGGCCAGTGCAGGGAGCTCGGCGCGATGCAGGCCTTGTGGACGCCCATGGGGCGCGCGCCGGCGCCACTTCGTCCACAATGGCCATGCATGGCCACCGATCGGGCTGTCAGATGTGACATCACAACTGTGGCCGCGCCCATTCACTGACTGTTTAGTGCAGTAGTAATGTGAACAAGCTGCATGCATGCCACCACCGCAGGCCGGTCGTCTGTGCGCACAGCCGTGCAGAGTTGCGCAAGCTCGTAAAAACTTCACCCGCTGGGCGTTTGATTACTTCTTGCAGACTGCCAGAATTGCATATGAAATTCACGGTGCGCGAAGCAGTGACACACGTGGCTCTGGGCAGTCAAATTCGTTCAGAAGCCAGTCGCAGCTTGGTACCTACAAGTGCTTGCGCTGGTACACATACGAAGCTCCAGGCACGTCCTGCCCTCTACTCCTTGGCGGTTTCCATCTTGTGCATTCCCTGACACTGTCACCCACCTCCAGGAGCAAGGAAAAAGCATGTGTTGGCAACGGGAGCAAGTTGTTTTGGCTTTCAGTGAGCTTGATCACCAACCACTTTCAGGAGCCATTGCAGTGGCAGGGCCCAAGCAGTGCATGCAAAGACACACATGAAGTATGTGTACTCAGGGCAAGGCACAGCAAGGAGCTACAGCTAGCATACCATGTGAAGCCATTCCGAAGGCAGCCTGTGCAGCAGATGATGGCTGGGCTTGGGGAGGCCATGGGGAGGCCTCAGGCTAGGTCATATCAAAAGTCCTACATCCTACATCGATGTAGGATGTCCTCCTTGGTCTTCTCGCAATTGGGTCTTACTGGTCGTCAGACCAAAAATATGCAATATGGCACGCTATGGTGGCATATTATGTGGCGTGCCGCAGCGCCCGCCCTGCAGCTGTGTTTTGCACTGTCAGGGTATGGCCACTGTAGATGCATCCTTGCCTGGTCAATCTATGGCTAGCTGCATCCAAGTTACAGCTGCTCACTAGTAATGCTGCTTACTTGCCTGCTAGTCGCACGTCTGTGTACTGCAGTGCAATGCAGCATGCTCACACTGCTCTTTGCTTGTGGACGGCTTGCACCATGCCTAGTGAGCTTGGTGAGAGCAACAGGTATCTCGTGCTTGAGATTTGCTGTCAGTGGTTTCTGCACTGTGCACATGTTGCACAGTGTCCATAGCTACTGCTGCAAGCAGCACAACTTGCGCTTTGAATTCAACTGAATTGAATTGGAAAGGTCACGTAGTCTGAGACTTCAGGCCGTTTTGTGTCATGCATGAGTGACATGTACAGTTGCCTAGGAGTAGGTACCAGAGCCTCTGGGGAGCAACGTCCTGCCCAATAGTAGGAGCAACTGCCCAGGAGCAATGGTTGCTTGAGATAGACACAGCCAGATGCCCTAGGCAAGACAGGTGCCTCATGTGATGTGTTACACAGTGATAGATCTAGGACTCAGCAGCGCCGAGGCAACAGACCAGGCAACAAGCAAACAGACAGCAAACAGACAGACCGGCCACCACAAGCACCAAGGTCATGCGCCGCACGAGCAAATGCCAGAACGAACTATCGCCAGCCTCATGTGATGTGTCAGCTGTTGCTGCCAATTACACATGCCTGGCCAGGCTCTTTGTCACTTCTTCATGCAAGCCATCTGTATTCACATTGTGTAATCCTTTGCACCAACTCAATGACTGCACCTAATGACTGCTATCATGTAGCTGATTGTGAATTGCAGCATGGTCCATACACCACTGTGCATTTGCAATCCCATTCTGTTGGGACCGGGAAGGACTATGATCATGGGAGCAGCTTGTGCAACCAGACTCAGGAGGTATGGAGATGCAGACATCAGGAAAATGCAACCTTGCAGTAGTGCTTGGTATTTTCATGCACATGGGACCAGGTGTGTATGTCCCAAAGAGACAAGCATTTTATGTGTACCGACTGTGCGGCCATCCTGCAGCTGCAACTAGTGACTGCAATGCCCAAGACAACATACCATACCCGGGTATGACTGCCATGGCAGAGAGCCTCTGCCATGCACCCGACCAGTCTTGACAGTCTCATAAGGTCTCCTGGACACTTTCTCTCATAACTCTGAATAGCGGTTTGTGAAATTGACAGCTGAGCATCCTGTAAAATATCAGCAGAGTAGAGAAGGTCAGCCTGTGGCCTTGACACGCTTGGTCCCTTGCACGCTTGTGGGAGAAGTATGCACATGGGGTTGCAGCTGTGGCGAAACACGCGAGGCTAAGAATTCAAAGCACCGGTACCACATCGCGATCGAATTCAAAGTCCTGCGGCCCCATGCGATTGCATGTATCCGTGCGATCCCATCCATGCGGCTACAGCGACCGTGTCCAACACCGGGGGAGATTCGACGACTGCTGCCACTCGCAAAGCTCGGTGTGGACGTGTTGCAGTTGGCGCGCGTTATGAGCGTGCTTGCATGCTTTCGAAAGAGATTGCAGTAACAGTGCAATTGCACATGATGTGAGAGTACTGCACGCAGGCAACGCGGCACGGACAAGATGCATCAGAATTCTCCTACCGCTAGCTTGTACTTCTTGAACTGCACGTTTTTAGTAGTTCGTGTCAAACTTGTGACCGTCCGGCAACAGGCGGACCCGGCGAGGCCCATCCCTCGACGCACTCGTCAGCAACCTGGACTGGTACCGCTGCTGGATATCGCGGGTGAGATATGATTGATAGCGGCGTTTCTTAGTTTGGCACCGGATGACTGCCGCATGCCGGTGTAGACCAGTGTTACTGTGTCCGTGCACAACCCAGGTCTGACACTGCGATATTCCCTGCGATTACAGCAACGACACTTGACGCAACATTCGAGGCACTTTGTACAACGTTATTTATGCTTGTGCGCTTCAGCAGCGGTAGGGGTAGAAAGGGGGGTGCTGCATCCAGCCACTCATGAGAAATCTCCCGGCTGGGCACGGAGAGGCACCACGTTCTGCTCAACTACGTGAATTTTTTAGCGCTAGACCCATGCCATTATATACGCATCCGTTTGTCGCCAGTGAACCCGTGTATGCATGCTGCAGCATGCTTGCAGCCGCCAGCAATACAGCTCGGCCTCCTCAGAGCTTTTGTGGCCGCCCACGAGGCGACGCCGCCGCCTGCGAATAAAACCTCGTTTCGTCTCCGCATCACTGCGTCATGGAAATTCGTCGCAGCACCTGTAGACATTCATGTTTATCCAAAAGATCACGCGCACAGGACCCGACATTGAAGTGTTGCTCATTTGTGGATCGTCACGCCACAGGTATATGTGCGCTGCGCTGCATACATCCCACTCGCTTCACATCGAGTGCTTCCTTGCGCTCTTTCTTTCTCCACCTTCCAAGGGACGCTGCCAGCACCACCTGCCGCGGTGCGTACGTGTCGGACACTAGTCGCGGTTGCGCATCCAAATATCATCAAGACTAGGTCACGAAGCGCTTGCAATCCGGTCCATGCGCCGATGACCAGCTGAAAATTGAAAGACAGACTCCACTCTTTACTGTTGATAAGGTTGTCGTCAGGTACGTGCTGCTGACATTGATCCACCGAACGCCAATTGATGCGTGTGTGCGCTTTCTGCAACGAAGACCACGCGCCAGCTGTAGCCACCACGCTCGCGCTGCAGACAGCGCGGGCTACTCCGGGGAATTAGTGGTAACCTTGTGGCATTCTGCTTGTTTCCAAGGTCGATCGGAGTGATTTTGTTTGGTCAGCAAGCGCTGCAGGCGTGGTGGCGGTCATGCTTTGCACGCTGCGCAGGAATTCGGGACGCATGGCGCTCCACAGGGCCCTGACAGCGCTCACGCTTGCGCTGCTGGCGATTTCCACCCCTGAGGCCAAGGTCACAAAGGTCACCGCGACCAGCCGAGGTGCGCCAACCCAGCCGAGGTTCCCGTGCGTGCGCACGCAGCCTGCAAACGCGGGCCGTGGGGCTCGTCCGTGTCACGAATGCGGGTTCGCACATGCACATGATCAACAGTCGTTACGTACGGCATGTCTGCCATCGAACTCGCATGACTCCGTCAGCAACGTTGTGAAAACTCATCAGCGGCAGCATGTTTCAGCTCTTGAGTAGCCAGGCTTGGCCAGGACGCCAGCTCGGACGCAGGCGCGCTGCACGGCCTGCGAATGCATTTACAACCAGGCGCGCGCTGAGACCGTGCACGTGTTGTGCGGTGCCACAAAATGCCTACGCGTACACGGTACTGCCAGTGTACACAATGCCGCGGTACAGTAGCTGAAGGAGCTGCAGGCAAGCGCATGCACAGCAGTGCGCTTGCTTTGTTAGATGCGTGCACATGCATACCTTTTGCCAGTAGACTGCTCGACACAAGTTGATGTGTTACACGGAGATGAACGCAATAGCCCGGCAACGAGGGCAACAGCAGGAAAGCAGACGGCCAAAACCCCCGAAAGCAGACAACAGCAACAAGCAGCAACTGTCTCAGGTGAAAAGCCACAACGAAGCAACACAGCTGACACAAGTTGATGTGTATGATAAGTAATGAGGCGCTATAGCTATTGCTATTGCTGCGTCTGAGAGTCTGGGTGAAAGACGATGCAGGTCTTGCGCAGTGTCAGAACTAAAGGACCAAAGGAGTCTGAGAGTCTGGGTGAAAGACGATGCAGGTCTTGCGCAGTGTCAGAACTAAAGGACCAAAGGATTCAACATGCTATACGAAGACACCGCGCCTGCACAGTGGTGCAAGCAGCCCCTTGCCATGGCCCCTTTTCACGTGCCCAGAACCCAGGGCCCACAACCCAGGGTCCAGAGCCGTCAAGGGGGAGGGTCAAGTGTTCTGTTCACAGTCCTGAGTAGGAGCATTATGTATGAATGGCCCGTCATATGTACATGCATAGGAAGTCTGCCTTCAACTGCCGTGAAACATCAAAGACCTGCTCTTGTCTGCCATTGCAATTGCAGACACCCGATTTTTCCCGTACCAGCACTTGCGTTCTCAAGTTTGCTGCTTATAATATGTATACCTTGAATGTATACCTTGACGATCCCCCCACAACCGCACGCGTGCACAACCGCGCCCTACAACCGCGCGGCAGTAGCACTGGTGGCCACACACACCCAAACTCGCAGCGAGCGCTCACGCTGACGAATGCCACAACCGGCCGCTGACCTCCCGCACCGGGTTCCCACTTGCGGCATGCATGCTGTGATCCCCACACACTGATCGCACTCATCACCCACCGCCTCCCTTCCACTCAAACACATGTATGCTTGTCATGCAGCGACCAGCACAGTCATATCCGACTGCTGCCCCAAGGGCAAGTTCTGCTGTGGCTTCAGCTGCCTGGACGACTCCAAGAAGAAAGACACAATCTGCGCGGCCGTCTTTGGCGGCTGCTGCGACAAGCCGGAGCCAGTGGAAAAGCCAAAGCCACCACCGCCTCCCCCACCGCGTCCCCCACCCCCACCACCGCCCCCACCAGCCCCTAAGGAACCCCCCTGCTGCAGCGGCAAGACGCCAATCTGCTGCGGCAACAGATGCATCTCACGCGAGGAGGCTGCACGCTCGCTGTGCCCCGCCGACAGCGACTGCTGCACGCCGGATCCCAGCACACCCCTGGACGACTGCTGCGATGACGGAACCTTCTGCTGCGGCACCTCCTGCCTCCCAGACAGCAAGAAAAACGACACCGTATGCATTGCGCTCTTCGGCGGTTGCTGCCCAAAGGATCCCCCCCCAAAGGATCCCCCACCGCCGCCGCCGCCACCTCCGCCGAAGGACTGCTGCACGGAGGACAAGCCCGTGTGCTGCGGCGGCCGCTGCATTACGACGGATGAGGCTGCCGTCGCGTCATGCATTGCGGGCGTCAGCTGCTGTGAACCCCCTCCCCCCCCGAAGGACTGCTGTCCAGAGGACAAGCCTGTGTGCTGCGGCAGCGAATGCATCACCCTGAAGGAGTCCGCCAGCCGCGGCTGCCCGGTCGACGGTGACTGCTGCGCGCCGCAGCCGGAGCCCGAGGTGTGCTGTGGGGAGTACGAGTGCTGCGACGGCCTGACGTGCTGCGGCGGCGACTGTGTGGACCCTGACACCCTGCCGAAGAACCCTATCTGCACCGCACAGGCGTGCTGCGTGAGCGACGAAGATGAGCAGGACAAGTGCTGTGAAGAGCAGGACCGCGTGTGCTGCGGCGGCCGCTGCTTCCCGCCGGGAACCGCATTCTTCGCGCCGTGCGAAGACAAGACGTGCGGTTGCCCGGATGAGGGTTGCTGCCCGGCGGACAAGCCAGTGTGCTGCGGCAGCGAATGCATCACCCTGAAGGAGTCCGCCAGCCGAGGCTGCCCCGCCGACAGCGATTGCTGCGCGCCGCCGCCGCCCCCACCTCCGGACAAGTGCTGCGATGCCGACGCGCCGGTGTGCTGTGGCGAGAAGTGCGGCACCCGCAAGTTTGCGATGACGGCACGCTGCCCCGGTAAAAGCGACTGCTGCGACCCCCAGCCCCCGCCCCCCGTCTCAGAGTGCTGCACCAAGGACAAGCCCGTGTGCTGCAGCAGCGAGTGCATCACCCTCGAGCAGGCAACGCGCAGCCTCTGCATCGCTGACAGCGACTGCTGCGACCCGCCTCCTCCCCCACCCCCGCCCCCACCTCCCCCGCCAAAAGACTGCTGCCCAAAGGACAAGCCCATCTGCTGCGGAAACGAGTGCATCACACTTGAGGAGTCTGCACGACGCGGCTGCCCCGTTGACAGCGACTGCTGCGACCCGCTCCCCCCCCCCCTCGATGACTGCTGCCCCAAGGGCCAGTTCTGCTGCGGTTTCGACTGCCTACCCGACACGGACGAGCCTACCATCTGCCCAGCCGTGTTCGGCGGCTGCTGCAAGGACCCCCCGCCCCCACCGAAGGACTGCTGCCCAAAGGACAAGCCCGTGTGCTGCGGCAGCGAATGCATCACCCTGAAGGAGTCAGCCAGCCGCAGCTGCCCTGTGGACAGCGACTGCTGCGATCCGCCCCCCTTTGATGACTGCTGCCCTGACGGCGAGTTCTGCTGCGGCTTCGACTGCCTGGACGACTCCAAGAAGAACGACACAATTTGCCTCGCCGTCGCTGGTGGCTGCTGCAAGGACCCCCCCCCTCCGCCGCCGCCGCCACCCCCGCCGAAGGAGTGCTGCCCGAAGGGCCGCACGTGCTGCAAGGGCCGCTGCATCCGCGACCAAGAGGCGCTCGACGCGTTCTCCCTCTGCAGCGCCACCAAGGCGGAGGAGTGCTGCGAAGAGGAGGAGGATGACTGCTGTGAGAAGGGTGACTTTTGCTGCGATGGCGCGTGCCTGAAGATCGGCACCCCGACTCTTGTGGCGTGCGGCGACAAGTCGTGTTGCAAGCCGCCGCCGACACCACCGCCGCCGCCGCCGTCACCGCATGATGACGATGAGATGTGCTGCAAGAAGGGGCAGTGCTGCCCCGGCCTCGGCTGCTGCGGCGGGGAGTGTGTGCCGGAGGAGGACCTAGTGTCCAAGGACGGGGAGCCGATCTTCTGCACCGCACTCGCGTGCTGCGTCGGTTTTGACTAGGTCGCAGCACACAGCACGCAGCAGGACAGAATGTTTTGGCTGTGACTGAAGCACTGTATCGGTCGTGCAGCCAGGCGTGTATGTGAAGCGGTGTCTGCTCTGCATGGCCTTGTTTTCTGTAGTGGTCCTGGTGCCGATCAACGCTGAGCCCGGCAAGGCCAGCACAGCGCCGTGTGCATGCGTGCTTGTGCATCCTGCTGTGCCCTAACAGCAGGTGCCTGGCAGATGGGAGTGGGTGGGTATGGGTGTGGTGGGGTGGGGTGGTTACGTGTGCACTGTCTGTGGGAGGGTTGGGGTCGCCAGGGTGCTAACATTCGGCTGGGGCTGGGCATGCTGGGGCGACCACTTTTTGCGATGAATGCCAGGTGTTGCGGACAGCGCTTTGCAGTTGCGTCATAGCGGAGGCCTGGTGTTTGACTGGCTGTGCATGCTGTTTGCTGCGTTTTGGGCATGCTGTGCGGATGGCCGTGGCGGTGTGTACAGCGCGCGTGTGTGATAGATGTGTATGTGTTGTGTCGTCCCTTTTCTGGTGCTGTGTTTGAGCTGAGTGGTGAGAGTGCACGGCGCGTGCATGGCCTGCGCTGTGCATGCCAGTAGCACATCCGACGCACTACATTGTGTGTGTGTGTGTGTGTGTGTGTGTGTGTGTGTGTGTGTGTGTGTGTGTGTGTGTGTGTGTGTGTGTGTGTGTGTGTGGGGCATGCATGTTGCTGGTGCAAGTCAGCCTTGTAGGCTTTGCAGCGCAGCTGTGTGTGTTACACAGTGATAGATCTAGGACCCAGCTGTGTGTGCCAACGAGGAAAAAAGGCATTCGCTGCTTGTTGCAGGCATGCAGGGCATTGCTGCGGCATTGTGGCTGGCGCGATCGAATGCAGTCGTTCAAAGCCGTTTCTGACACATGTGCATATGCCTGTGCGCCATGTCTTTTTGTTGCAATCTGAAATGTGTTTTCTTCTGCATTCTGTGATGTGCCATGGTGGCTGGGCGTTCGTGTAAAGGTACCCACTGGAAGTGTGCATTGCATCGCCTGCTCTGCTTGTTGAAGAACATATCGTCTGCTAGACTTGGCAATTCTGGCATTTAGCATTGCCTGCTCTGCTTGTTCATCTGCTCTGCATGTTGTTGTTGGCATCCCGCATGACGCACGACGGGTGATGAGTCCTGGGTGATGGCAGCAGATCGTGAACTCTCCCAATGCTGTTTAAGATGTGGTCTTCAGCTGCCGTCCTTGCAGCTCTGGTGTGTTATGTACATGCCTCAAGGCTGCCTGCCTGCAGTGGTTTCCATCCACTATCGGGACAAGCGCGCAACGCGTTCCATGTGCATCGCGCGTCACCACGTACGCCACAACCGCGCAACCATGTTCAGAGGCTTATTATCTGTCGATGCTGACGCGTTAGGCGTCGAAAGGCGATTCCGCCTCGGTAGTTGCTATTTAAATGAAGTTGTGAACACACAGCAGCTTTCCGCGACAACGATGGTGAAGCAGGCGCGTGTTGAGGCATCGAGCACGCGTCAAAATTAGATTTGAGGGCCTCAGGTCGCGTTGAAGGCTCTGCAGGCCATGCCAGATGAAGACTGGTTCATGTATAGTGCTGGGCTGGTGCATTTGGGCAAGAGGAGCACATTGGGATTTGGGCCTCGGGGACAGATTCCACAGGCTGCAGACAGTGTGCTGAGACAGTCAAGGGTCATCTGGGGACAAGGCCTGACGTAATTCGACACTCAGCTTATCATATGTGCTGAAATGTGGCCAAATGGAGGGCCAGGGCACCACAAAACTCTCCAGATTGCCATTGAATTGACGTCATACACTTGCACGTGCTCAAGACAGTCGCTTTTCCTGGGACTTGTGGGGGCTGGCAGAGCGGGCTGCTCACCATGACATGATGTGTCCTGTGCAAACAGGCTGATCTTGTCCCGATTGTGGCTGTCTAGCACCGCCTGTGGAGCCGAAGGTACGCGCCATCTGTTCAAAGTGAACTGCAGCGTATCTCCCCGTTGTTTGCTGCCTGTTGAGTAGCAGCATCAGGCGCCAACCCATCCTCATGTTGATGCGCACCAGCGTCGCGCGATGTCCTTGGCCGGGTTGTGACTCAACTTGTGAGCGAGCGCCACGCATCGTAGGTGGGAAAACCGATTGCAGAGGTGAGAAGTCGCGACGGCACCAGTGCGCAATATGTGGCCGGGCACGGCACGTCATGCGGATCCTCGGAACTGCACACCCGCCGGAAGCTGAGGCAAAGGATCCATTGACAGAGCCGTGGCTGTGCGTCAGGAAACCTGCGCACGCGCGCAGGCAGGCGTGCGCATGGCCTGCCTGCGCGCGTGCGCATGTTGGCGAAAATATCAGAAGATTCGAGATCTGCACGTGCCAATATTCATGAAGCGTACTCATTCACGTTCGCAAGCTGCATTCCGGAAGGCAGGCTGCCGCGCTGTCTGACCTGGCATCAGCCTCTCCGTAACCAGCCAATCCCAATCCGTATAAAAGCTGCACGTACATCACGACCAGACACGAGCATTCCAAACTTGTTTATCATATTCAGCCAACATTGTCGCATTTCTCAATTGCCAAAGAATAAAATCCGCAAACCATATGGTCGCGTCGCAGCATACACTGGCATGCATGCAGGGCCAATCAGACCCAGCCAAGGACGGAAAAAACATCGGACATCACGCCACACCCGGACGGGCATCGGCCACGGCACATCTGCGAGCAGGGGCGGGAGAGGGGTCAACATGCGCAACGCACGAAACAGCAAATGGGGCACGAGAGGGGCAGTTCTAGTCCATAAGCACTGTGGCACAGGCAGCCGGGCCACCACGACTACGAAGGCACGCGCACCATCCCCACTGCAGCTGGTTCAGACAAACAGTCGTCAGACACCCACGCAGCCGAGCCAGCCACAAAGGCCGCCACCATGCGCACACACAGGGAGCGGACGCAGGCGCTCTTAATTCAGGCATTTTAAGTGCGCGTTCATCATGATGCGCCACCCCTTGCACACCCGCAGTCAGGCGCAAGGTCTGTCCGTCCTCAGGCGCTCTCTGTCGCATGCCCTGCCGCCGGCTGCGCACGCATGGGCCTCTACAGCTATATCTCCAATGTCACGGAATCTCAACTGCGTTTGCCTTCCAGACACAGATCGTGGCCACGTGGCAGTGGTAACATGGGGTTTCCCCGCACAGCCAGCCTCAACCCCTCTAGATCTGGCAGCTGCAGGGCTCAAAGCTGCTAGTGCTCCGGAGCGCCCCGCATCTCTGTGCCTTCTATCTCAGCACCTCACATTCCCCACGTGGGTGCTTTTCTCAGTACTGTTCTCATGCACCAGAGATATGGCCAGGAGCACAAAGGCCCCGGCTTCTCACCAACGGTATAGAGGTGCACGAGGTGGCTGTGGCGGCCACCATAGCACACGCCACCATAGCACGCATCGACGCAACGGTGGCGGCCGTACTGGTGGTGGACGTACTGCGGCTGTGGTTTAGCGTTCAAGTTGACATAGCCGAGGGGGGGGACTCTTGCCGTCCACGCAAACGGTCATGAGCGACAGCACATCAGCAAGCAAGGGATGGCATTTGCTCATGCGGAGAGTAGCCTTGGTGCTTGCGGTGGCCTGTCTGTCTGTCTGTCTGTTTGCGTGTTGCCTGGTCCTGGTCTGTTGCCTCGGCGCTGCTGGGTCCTGGATCTACCAATGTGTAACACAATGTACAAACAAGTAAGAACAAAAGAAAATCGGGTATCACCTCTGACCCACTGGCAATCAGCCATCGGCTGCTGCACCCCTGCGGTCAGGGGCGGACAGGGGTGGACAGGGGGGGCACAACGCTGTCGGCATCAGCACCACACACATGGTTGATATCAGGGGTTCTTCGATGGCAGGAGTCTCTCGAGCAGGATCCTGGGTCGACTCCAGGTCTGGTCTGCACATGTCATGCTGTGATGGCATCAACACCGCATCTTGCGGTTCGTAGAGGCTGAAGGCTGCATTCAATGGTGTCTTCGACTGGCGTAGTATCTCTCTGTGCTCTCTTTGGCGTATCTGTCTTAGGCTCTTTCAGGCGTAGTATTTCTGTGCATCATGCGCCGTTAAATTTTTGACTGCCGCAGTATACGTACAGTATATGCATTGCGTCTTGCATTCGTTTCCGTATGTGAGGGCCCATGACGATGGAAGTTGCTGCTTGATGTGTTTGTTGCTGCGGCAGATTGAGGCGTAACGATTGAAGCCTCAGCCTGTGTCTGCAAGAGGCTTCAAGGCTTAGCCTTAACCAGTGTAAAGTGTAGGTTGAGCGCCATGCCATAGCCGATTAGGCCATATGCATTGTGATCTCCACCGCACCGTACCCAGGAGCCAAACCAATGCCTGAGGCAACAGGCCTGTGCTGCAGCCAGGGCTGCATGCTGCCGATGGCCGAGGCGGAATTCTGCCAGTGACAACATCACAGTTAGGCCAGGTATCCCCCACTTGAGCATTGATCAGTTAGGCCAGGCTTCCCCCACTTGAGCATTGGCCGCAGTGCAAGTGCAAGGAAGCCACTTCCGTGTGCCACTTCCGTGTGCTCAGAGGCACACAGTGAGCTACAAGGTGGCACGTCCGTAAACTAGCACACTGGTAGCCCTCTGGATCCCTGCACATTAGATCCCTGTGGATCCCTGCGGATCCCTGCACGATATGCTTGCCAATCTTCATTGCTCTCACACAGGACCATGAGATCACGCAGACTTGCAAGCTGTGTTGGGATGCTTGTGGTGGGTCCTGATGTGGCACACTGCAGGACAGCTGAGAGGCAAGCACACTGAGAGGCGAGCGCACTCGGCTCACTCAGCTATAGGCAAGGCCAGGATGATTGAGTTCATGGAGATGGAATGTGCAGCCAAGGGCAGGCAACATTGTAGTTGTGGCCATGGCAGATACGGGGTGTGTCTAGCCGCAGATACAGATCAAGATACGGATGCACTGGATTCAAAGTTGCTGGTGCCAGCAATATTGCCTGTTCAGACCCTCGATGAGCTGCTTCTGGAATTTTGCAGGGGTGTGTACCGGCTAGCAGGCTGTTGGAGCAGCGCTCCTGTTTGACGTTGGCATGCTCAACGATATTACATGAACGTTTCCCTCTGGTTACGTAGGCTTGTGCATCAGGTGCGCGTGCTTGGCGTACACGCTCTGTGAACATTCAACACCCGAGCTAGCCGAGAGCTCAGGGCGGATGCTGTCATCCCCGCATGCGCGACTGCCAGCGACGCCAATTGCAGAGCGACTGAAACGCAACAGCGATAGACGCCCGCAGTGCTGGGCGAGTGGAGGTGCGGGAGTCAGCGTTGATATCGGAATGCACACTCGTCACTCGACCACGCATCCAGCCCAGCAGCGACATGCGACAACGGATGCGTTGCACATGCATCGGTGTATAGCTGCGCTGGCTCAACGCGCACGGCAAGATGAGCACCATGACTATGCAGCGCAACCTTGTTGATGAATGCATGCAGGCGTGGTGCTCTTGGATCACGTTGCCGTGTTCGTGATTGCGGGTGGGAACATGAGTGGTACTCGATCGGGGCAGCGTGCAAGGCAGCATGCGCATAATGAGCGCTGCAGCCCGCATTTATTGCGCTGCTTGCACCAGACTCTTCCTGCAGGAGCTGATCACAGCTGTAGCAACAACGTCCTCGATTGTACATGTGCTGTACAAAAAGAGTTACGACAGTACCAGTGCGGCAATAGCTAGCAACCTATCCAGTGGCCGAGCACTTGAGCCATCGGTTCCAGCAAGTTAGTGCACAGCTGACTTGACCAACAAGTTGTAGAGCTCTTACAGCGCTTACAACCGGCGCCACCTGCTAGAAGCCTAGACAGTATCAAGAGGTGCGGTAGCCTCAGTGCTGACTGCGCGGGCTTCTGTCGCGATCGTGTCAGCGCGGACCGCCAGCACCATTACTATATGCCTTCGGACAGGATCTAGGACGGCGCCTGTGCCTGCGCACGATCCAAGTCAGCAGCACCAACGCCACGCATTTGCATGCAGCTAGAGTTGCGGAAGGCCAGGCACCAAGCGGAGTCACCATGCTTTCCCGTCTCGTGCTGCTGCTCGCCTCTGCGGCGCTTGCAGTTCCCGCTCTGACCGAGGCCAAGACAGGTGCGTGGGCGCGCCCATCCTGCAGCTGACCAATTTGATAAATGACTGAGAAAAGAAAATACATTGGCAAGTCATTTATTTACCGTCGCGAGTGCATTACATACGCACGTGCGGTTCTCCGCATGCATTATAGATTGTTCACATTATTTGGGCGCGCTGCGATACTATAGTAACGATATCCGAATCTGTGCACAGCTGTAGTCGGCTATGTATTTAAAAAAAAAAAGTGCACGGGAGAACACATACACATGAACCGGAACACACATGAACTGCACTGCACACAGATCCTGCTCCTGGTCCTGGTCCTGCACTGAGAGCTGTAGAGATAGATCTATGAATCTGGTCCTGCAGCTGTAGAGAGGGATCCATGAAAGTCCATGGAACGACGCGGGTCGCCCACTACCTGATGCGGGTCACCCACAATGAAACTCCAGTGGTATTCCACTGGCAGTTCTATTCACACCATCACCCTTTCTCTTCCCCAGCATGGACGGCCCGGCAGCGTCTTCACGTACCAGCACGCATGCAGTGAGCAAGGACTGCTGCGGCAAGGACACTTTTTGCTGCGGCAAAAAGTGTGTCTCGGAGCGCCTGCGTGGCTTCCGCGTATGCCCCGCCTTCGGCGACTGCTGTGACACGCTGCCTCCACCCCCCCCTCCCCCGCCTCCCCCCGCCGGCTGCTGCCCAAAGGATAAGCCTGTGTGCTGTGGCAATGAGTGCATCACCCTGAGGGAATCTGCGAGCCGTGGCTGCCCCGTCGACAGCGACTGCTGCGACCGTCCACCCGCCCCTCCCCCCGCAGAGTGCTGCACCAAGGACAAGCCCGTGTGCTGCGGCAGCAGCTGCATCACCCTCGAAGAGGCCACGCGCAGACTCTGCATCGCCGACAGCGATTGCTGCGAGCCGCCCCCGCCCCCGCCGCCACCCCCACCCCCCTCGATGACTGCTGCCCCAAGGGCCAGTTCTGCTGCGGCTTCGACTGCCTGCCTGACACCGACGAGCCGACCATCTGCCCGGCCGTGTTCGGCGGCTGCTGCGACGACCCCCCACCGCCGCCTCCGGAGCCGTGCTGCGCCTCCGAGGGCGTGTGCTGCGACGGGCAGACGTGCTGCGGCGGCGAGTGCGTCGACAGCAGCACCCTCGCCCCCGACACCATTTGCACAACGCAGGCATGCTGCGTGAGCAACACAGACCCCGACGAGTGCTGCGCGGAGCCGGAGCGCGTGTGCTGCGATGGCAGCTGCTTTGACCCCGGCACCGTCTTCGTCAAGGAATGCGACAGCAACCTCTGCGGCTGCCCCGACGAAGACGAACAGGCCAAGTGCTGCGCGCAGAAGGACCGTGTGTGCTGCGACGGCAGCTGCTTCCCACCGGGAACCGCGTTCTTCGCGCCGTGCAAGAGCAAAAGCTGCGGCTGCCCCGATGAGGAGGTCCCCCCGCCGCCAGGGGACTGCTGCGCGAAGGGCAAGCGGTGCTGCGCTGGGCGCTGCGTGGACGCCGACCCGCGGCTGCTGTGCGGCCCGGAGAAGCCGGGGGAGTGCTGTGACAAGCCCCCCCCACCGCCGCCGCCGCCGGCGGAGACGTGCTGTGCGCCGGGGCAGTGCTGTGACGGGCTGACATGCTGCGGGGGCAGCTGCGTTCCGCCAGAGTCGCTGGTCACGGACACCGGGGAGCCAATTTTCTGCACCGCTCTGGCATGCTGCCTCGATGAGGTCGTCTTTGACGCTTAGCTACGCAGCTATTAAATGCGCCTATCAAATAGACGTCTGTAGACGATTGGTGTGTGATTGCCGCGCTCTACTTCGCCCCACCAGTAGCGGCCCCCCTCACCACCCGCACCAATCGCTGTGTCGCACATGTTGTTTCAAATCGCACCTGTTTTTCAAGTAGTGCAGAGGCGGTGCTAAGAGTTGAAGCTCGGCAGGTGGTGGATCGGTGCTGATGTGACGTGGGGTGTGACGTACCAGGTTCATGGGAGGACCACGTCATCTGATCAGGTGGTCGGTTGGTGAGGCGGGCGGCACGGGGGGTGTGTGAGAGGCACCCTGCCGTCATCATTCATTCAATTTTGATGCTAATGCTGTAACTTAGCTGCACCAGGCGGAGGGGTGGTCATATCTAGAGCTGCAGACCATTGCGCTCAACAGGGAGCTTGCTCCAGATGCAGCCACACCCACCCACGCACGCACGCACGCACGCACGCACGCACGCACGCACGCACGCACGCACGCACGCACGCACGCACGCACGCACGCACGCACGCGCACGCACGCACGCACGCACGCACGCACGCACGCACGCACGCACGCACGCACGCACGCACGCACGCAACGCACGCACGCACGCACGCACGCACGCACGCACGCACGCACGCACGCACGCACGCACGCACGCACGCACGCACGCACGCACGCACGCACGCACGCACGCACGCACGCACGCACGCACGCACGCACGCACGCACGCACGCACGCACGCACGCACGCACGCACGCACGCACGCACGCACGCACGCACGCACGCACGCACGCACGCACGCACGCACGCACGCACGCACGCACGCACGCACGCACGCACGCACGCACGCACGCACGCACGCACGCACGCACGCACGCACGCACGCACGCACGCACGCACGCACGCACGCACACACACACACACACACACACACACACACACACACACACACACCACACACACACACACACACACACACACACACACACACACACACACACACACGTTGGATGTGCTACTAGCATGACTAGCACATAAAACCACCATGTAACACACATGTACACACGCGCACGTTGGATGTCCTACTGGCATGACTAGCGCGCGCAACAACACTCTGACCACACACGCGAGCGAACGCAGAGTGGGCGGATTCTGCCTGGTGGCAAGGTTGTGAGGTATACATAAGCTTATAACCTCAATTACCAGGCCTGGTGCCAATGCAGAACAGGATTGAGAAGCGTCCTCTCCCTTGCCTGATCGATATGAAAACACCCACACTAGGATGGCACGCCAGCTGGCCAGGCCCGGGCCTGGTATATATGGGCATCGGCCACGGCACCAGTGCGAGTGCCACCCGCCGGGTGGATCCGGAGACGGGAGAAGCATTCATACTTTAAATCCAGACGATCCAGTCCATTCCAGCCGTACAGACAGTGCACTGTGCACAGCTGCGTAATACCCGGCACCTGGTGCCTGCAAGTGGACTGCGCCATGCTGCGCTGGGTCGGCGTGCTGTGTTCTCAAGCTGCCGGTTGTGTCCCTTCAAGTTGTGCATGCGGTTTGTGCCGCCCTGTTGGGTTCCCGTGCGCTGCTGTGGCTGCTTGCTTAGATATGTGCGATCTAACCTCACGATCGGCGCTGCTGGGGCCTTGATCTATATATATGCCATAGTGTAACAACCAGACGCGTGTTTGGCGCCAGGCAGGCAACACCTGTCCACTAGCTATAGTTGACAGCTGCATGCTACACTAGCAGTACTGCCCGCAAAGGACAAGGCTATACCAAGTTGAAGCCTGCAGCGCTTGCCATGTCGCAATCTATTGGAAGAGACGGCCCGGGGACAAAGCTAGCTATAGCTAGACGTGACAAAGCAGCTGTCTACTAACTAGTCATCTGATACATCTAGACGGTTTCAAGAGGGGCGACAACATTGGCACGGCCGTGCAGCTTGCAGTCCATGGATGGACAATAGCAGTAATTATGATGACAACCCCATACCTCGGACAGGATTCTAGCGCATGCATTGCTGGCATGCACACCTATAGCTACCCCACTTTCACTGCATGCATATGAGCCTGTGCTGGCTGGAGCTGAGATTGAAAATTGCACAGGCGCATTGCACAGGCGCCTTGCCCATAGTACTGACGAGAATAAAAAGCTAAACAGGTGACTGCCTAGGGTCTCGTTCTCTAGAGCTCAGATTGACGGCCACCTCACTGGAAGATATTGAGGTCAGAGATCAGATCCTGACCAGGCATTGCACAAGGAGCAGCATCTACAAGGTGCTGTGCCACTTACGCCTGCAATTTACCAGTCACATGTATGCATCTACGAGTAACTCGGCTGAAGGGTGCCTTGACTGCATGGTCTCAGACAGGGTCTACAGCTCAGACTCTCAGACAGGGTCCAGCTGCAGGACTGTTCTGCCAATATTGATTGAAATCCGCAGCACCAAAGCTCCTAATGGTCGTGCAGCACTGCAGTTCTGGAGGTCGAAGCGAGGACGCGGCTGACCATGTTTTCCGGTCTCGTGCTAGCGCTGCTGCTCGCATCTGTAGCGACAATCGCGTTGCCCACTCTAACGGACGCCGAGACAGGTGCGCGGCCACACAGAACCCGCAGCTGGGCGACGTCACAAATTGGACCGTCCGTGACGGTCGCATATGCAAGTGCATTACGTTCCTGCCTCTGCGGGCACGTGGCACGTGCGATCGGTCACATTTGGGCGCGGCTGTGCACGGCTGCAGTCGACACACCTCGTAGCCACGCTGCCTGTACCCGGTATACCCCATGCGCATGCGTACCCAAATCTGCCTGGAGCTCTAACAAAAATTGATTTTGTTAAAAACTCAAATTTGGTCAATATCATAGCACCTAGAGCTCCGGCAGCTGTCCACCTCATACCTATGCTCGAGTGGCCTAGGGGCTTGTGATGGTTTGTCTATTAGCATGTTGACTGGTCTCAGGCTGCAGCTGTTGCCTCGAGCGGCACTGCTGGGTCCTAGACCTATCACTGTGTACCAAGTGGTACACAGTGTACATCCCTATGCTCGCACACAGCTGCAGTGGTCCACCTCATGCTTGCTCATAACGCAGTACATGTACGAGATTCCCGACCGTTTTTTCCTTTTTGTTTTGGTGCAGGCAGTCGCGTCCGCCGGATGCCCAGATGCATCACATCGGCTATAGCCTGTATCCTATCAATAGAAAGGATCCTTTACATCTGCGCCACAAACGTTTGTACACCTTTCGGTCCGCTTGAGCCACGGGTACCGGTAGTCCGATTGCCGCCGGCGGCACGGGTACTCGAGACGGCGCTGTGCATGCTGTGGTCAAGGACGGCTGCGTGATCGGCACCTTCTACTATAGCAACCGCTGCGTCCCCACCAGCGAGCGCGCCTTCCGCGTCTGCTCCGGATCCCCTGCACCCAACTGCTGCCCCATGCCCCGTGGCCCGTGCCCCCCCCACCCCCCCTCCGCCCCTCCCCGCGGAGTGCTGCACCAAGGACAAGCCCGTGTGCTGCACCACAGGCAGCAGCTGTATCACCGTCGAGGAAGCAAAGGCCCGCCTGTGCATCACCGACAGCGACTGCTGTGGGCCCTTCCCTCCCGACTTCAACGAGTGCTGCCCTTGGGGCACGTTCTGCTGCGGGTTCAGCTGTGTGCCGAACTCCGAACGCATTGGCGCCATCTGCCCGGCCGTGTTTGGCGGTTGCTGCAGAGCTAATGGACCCCCGACCAGTCGATAGCAGGCAGGGGCTGCGTGGGGACTGGTGGCGTGCTGCACCTGGCCCCAGGCTCGTGCTCAGAATGGTGCTTCCATGCGATGGTTCAGCAGGATGTGCCAAGGGGCATTCGACTGCAGGTGCTCAATCAGATTTGAAACAAGCGCTTGGGTGGTGTAGCCGTGAAGGAAGTTTTGGTGGTAGGAGGAGCCAGAGCTGTTGGTAGGGAACGTCTGTAGATCTGGTCATGCGTGTACATGCATGCACAGCCAGCACATGCATGTGTTTGGCGGGTGGCAGTGGTTTAGATTCAATTCGAGGGCGTGGTGCCTGCCTGCATGAGCAACAGACTGGGCCGATACTTGTAGTTGCGGATCATGTTTGGGGCTGATACGCACTGTGCGCTGTGTTGAGGAGGTGACTTGAAGAGCATCAAGTGTGTCCGACATGATGGCCAGTGTCACAAAATGACCCCCTTTTGTGAATGTAGTTTTTATTGCGTGCCGTTGCCGGTCAGACCATTGATGTCTCCGGCGACCTGGGCCCCAGGAGCCAATGGGGTAAATCAACCGGAAAGCCCCCTTGTGCCAATCAGAGTCCCTGAGGGCCAGCAGATGACTCAGAGTAGGTACTGCTAGCACGGCTTCTAGGTATAGCATGCTGTTGTGTGCATGTTTGCACTTCACAGGAACGTATCCTACCTTCATGTTGCTAATGCCACTTCAAGTCTCTGAGTCACTGCCGTGGAGAAGTGTTCGAGCGCTCCTGAGACAGGATGATAGGCAAAGGCAGCTGCATCCTTCCAGAGCCCTGTAAGTGGCAAAGGCATGCAGGACGAGTGTCCAAACTGTACCCGCCTGCTGTTTGGTCAAGGCCGTGAGCTGTATACACAGCGCAGCCCTGCCGAATGACGTGACCGCAGGGCATCAGTGCTGTCTGAACAGGCCAGTCAAGTGCGACCAGTGTCAGGAGGACGTCCTGGAACACAAAGGCGTCGAGACTTAGAGCCAGGTAGCTTAGACAGCACATGCAGGAAGATGATTGCAAATGCATGCGAATTGTGCAGGGCTGGCACAGGAATGCCTGTGCAGACCTGACATACAAACCACGCCCTCACAGCTCCACATGCGCCGATTCACAGCTCGAGATTGATACACCTGAGTAATTGCGCGGGCATCAAAGCGGTAGACACGCGGGTGTAGCAGCAGGGCAGTGACCTGTGGATGCCCACTGCTGACCATGGTCTGGCCAGACCGACAGCTGACCACTCAATGCCAAGATGCTCCAGTGAACGATTAGGAGCTATAATCATGTCTATATGATGCTAGCTTCATGATGACATGGGTAGCAGAGGCAGCGTGGAGCGAGGTTAGTCTGAAGGGGCGGCTGCACGAGTTTAGCCTGCGGCAACACCTATCAGCGCAATCGCTATAATCTCACCGCCACGCAAGAGGCGCACTGCGAACATGTTTTCATATTAGCAGACTTAGTGGCTTGTATTTTTTTTACGCTACCAAGATCGACTTGGCGCCTAATCAGCTCCCAAGCCCGCTACGCACAGCGGCAGAGCATCCAATGCCTGATCGACAGTACTATGGCTGGTCTAGCGCCACATTAAACAAGCAGCTGGTGATACACGTCAACTGTGTATCAACTTCGACGTCGTAGAGGACATGCGTATGTTGCACGTGCTTGACAGTGGAACGCTTGCGGGCATGGGGAATTGGATGTGCCAAACTGTAGTGCTCGCGGGCATTCCTCGCGGAGCTTTCACGCCGATACAGATCATCACCGTCAAGCATGTCGGCGTACGTCCCATGTCCTGTGTGCCGTTGCCGTCGTTGCAGACGCGTGCGATGTGGTGAGTGTTCGCGCGACTGGCCGTACGCGGCGTGCAAGGGAGTAAACCACTAACGCCGCGATGCCTAGGACACCGGCGCTTCTGCATGCGCACGCAGGCAAGCTATGCTGTTTTGCATTAATCAGGTCCCCTGTTTCCGCGGAAATGCCACAAGTCATTGACTCAATCGCCCATCCTACTACAAGTGCCAAAAATCCTGTGGCAACTGCCCCTTCGCCATCACACTCCTTCGACCTGCGCAGGCCGGACGACCTCGTTGCGAACCACAGGTGCGCCTCCGCTTTGCACAAATGATATCCACACTTCTGTTAGACACCGAGATGTGGCAAGCCTTGCGAGCTGGCAGTGAGATGCAGCATCGAACACCGCATGGCAGTTGACCAACGAGGAAAAGTTCACTACCGCCTGCAAGTCACTTCCCCATCCATGCGGCAGGATACCCGGTCACATGAGCGTCCAAACACGCAGACCTTTGCATTTGTGCTACCATCAGCATGTAAAAAGCTGTGTGCTAACATGGCTGTTGGCTTTCTCATACCACTTGCCATTGGCAATGACTGACCCAGTGGTCCAGTTGCAGCTATGACCCATGCCTGTGAGTACCTGCCACCCACCATCCCACCTGATGCATATCGTAACAATAATGCTCGTCTTCAATCACCTGACTATGACTCTACATGCAGATCCGCTCCACCCGTCGCCGTGGGCGGTTGTCTCCTCCAGCAATGGGCATCATCACAGGCCTAGCCCTCTGCATGACCCTTGTAGCCACGTCATACACCCCAGCTGCCCGCCCTCTGCCTCCCGACCTCATTCATGTGCAGCACGAACAGCAGCACAGCACGCAGCACACAGCGCCTACATACATCAGCTCACAGGAATTTCCCCGGCTACGTGTGACACACTTCCCGTGTTACGCAACAGACGGGCAGCCCTGTCCGTGAGTGGGATCGTGCGTACCCGACACCAGCTGCTCGCAACACACAGCGCCACACAGCATGCCACACAGCACGCCGCTGTGGCAGACCTGTAGCCAGAGTTGCCAGGATTAGCATGCATCAGTGCTGCGGAGTGGCCACAAGCGCTGCAGTTGTGCAGCCAGCGGCGCTCGCCACTTCCCTCTGGCCACGGGGGAGCCACCACCAGCGGACGCACAGGCGCCTTTCAATTATATGAGGCTCACAGAGGGGCTGTGTGAAGAGCAGCGAGCGCACGCTGTGCATGCTGTGCGCAAGGGCAGCTCAACAGGTCGCAGCGCTGGGCAGCCGGTGCCGCAGCCACGTACTTTCTCAGCCGCGTACTCTCTGCGTTTGTGAGGTTCTGGAATGATTGTGCGGGCAACATAGGTTGGTGCTGGTAGGGGCAAGAGTGCAGGGCAGGTTGAGCTAGGCAGCCTAGAGAACAGGTCCTGATGAGCAGCAAGGCGGCAGCGGCAGCAAGGTTGCAATTAGCTCCTCTTCGGTGGGCTGTGGCTGCAGCTCCCCTTGGCCAGATAGATCAGGTCGCGCAGGCGAGCGTGAGGCGCTCGTTGTCGCAGTGTAGCTGCGCGCCGTGAAAGGTGCAGTGTAAAGTTTTGAGCTTCTGAAGGCAGCCACATGCGCGCACACAATGTGGCTGTGCTGTGTGCTGTGTGCATGCATATACCTGTCGTGATGTATGCATGGGCGCAGCACGGAGTTGACAACACTGGTGGTTGACAACACTAGTTCCTGGCGCCTACGCCCGGCCGCACGGCCACCTCTGCAACACAAACAATCCCAAACAAACACGCTACACTGCATGGACCAGGCTATGCCAACTCATCGGCACCTGCCAACACAAAACACCCCCCCCCCGCAGGGCCCCAACCTGCTCGCCGCCACCAGCGCCGCACGACTCACGTCACAGCACACCACCTCACAGCAACCGGTGACCTCCTGTGGAGCTATGGCATGGGCTGAGCTGGCACTGCGTGAGCCCCCCTACGACACGACAGACCCGGACGTGCAGCACGCGAGTGCAAGGCATGCCCTGTCCTTCGGCAGCGGCCCCGGCACGCAGCTCCCACCGCAGCACGTCAGCCCGTCACAGCACTCGTACTGCCCACAGCACTCCTCCTCCGGATCCGGGTCCGGCATTGGGTCGGGCACTGGCTCCTCGTCTTCCTCAGCAGGGCACCCGCAGGTCTCCGTCAGGCACACATTCGTCGGCGTTCCCGGCGGGAAGCAGCCGCCGTCGCAGCACACGCGGTCGGGGTCAGCGCAGCATGCCGCAACCTCCTCGTCAGACGGAGGGCCACAGCAGCCGCCGGGGACTTGTGTGCAAAAGACGTCGGTGCGGGGGTTGCTCGAGGCGCAGCGGCTGCCGCAGCAGAACTCATTGAAGCCGCAGCAACTGCCGGGGGGCGGCGGGGGCGGCGTGCCGCAACACGAGCTCACGAGCGGGCACAGCGTGCGCGCTGAGTCTTCAAGGCTGATGCAGCGGCTGCCGCAGCAGATTGGCGTCTTGCCGCTGCAGCACTCCTCCTCAGGCTCCGGCTCCGGCTCCGGCTCCGGCTCCGGCTCCGGCTCCGGCTCCGGCTCTGGCTCGGGCTCGGGGTCGGGGCCGGGGTCGGGATTGCAGCAGCCGCCTTCGATGAAGGGGCAGAAAGTGGTAAAGCGGAGCTTGTCTGGCAGGCAGCCGGTGCCACAGCAGAACTTGCCCTTGGGGCAGCAGTCGTCGGGGATGGGCCGGCCTGCACCCACGGCGGCGCGTGTGGAGGGGTGCGAGTGCGCCGGGGCTGTGAGGAGGGGTGTGCATGCGCGGCATGCTTGTGTGATTGGCACAGCACACATGCGTACATGTCAGCGTTTCTCACCATTGATTGCTTGATAGATGACATTCATGTTGGTTGCTGCACAAACATGCAGTAGTGGAGCACAGCATGGCGCAGCGGGGCACAGCATGGCGCAGCGTGGCACAGCACAGTGCAGCAGCGAGGAGTGTACGGATTTTCCAGCTGCAAGTGTCTGGTTTGCGCTGCATACGGAGGCCTAGTTCACAGAGCCGTGAGTGTGTGTTGAATGCATGGAGAATTATTGCAGCCTCAGCCGCCCGAGCAAGCCCGAGCAAGCACGCAAGCAAGCAAGCACGTACACCGCACCAACCGCCTGACATGCAAGAAGTACAACTGCTTGGCCAGAGGTGCTGCTATGACAGCTGAGCTGAGACATGCACAGACTGGGGCGCAGGCTGCTATGACTGCCTACTGCAGTCTAGTAGGTTGTTTGCTGTTGCTGCATATGCTGGCTGTTATTCCATGGACAAGCTTGCACAGCAGCTGAAACACAACCAGACCTGCCCACAGCTGAAACGCAACCAAACCGATCCACAGCACAGCACAGCCAATCCACAACACAGGCTAGGGAGGGCCATGCATGGCTGGGGTTTGCCTCCTGGTCAGCTGAAACATGCTGGGATGCTGCACTCGTGTTGCAGGTGGTATATCTAGCTGCCAAATCTGAGCTGGCGTGTGATTCCCCACTGGCATTTCACAGGTGGCATAAGCTGAGCAGTCAGGCTGTCCGAATGCTCGAAGCATGCCCGATGCTGCTGCTGCTGCTTCGAGGGCTGACCTGAGTAATGACATTTGCAGCCTCTCGTGGCTTCAGATGCATGTAAACAACAAGCCGGCACCACGTGATGCATTATATGGCCTGGCTGCGCTGCCTATGGATCCCGTGCGACGTTTTGGACATCCAAGGCCATCGCTGGATCGAGTGCGGACCGAGTGTGCAGTGCTCACGGGTCCGCCCACAACGCATACATGTGCATGCCCGCTGTTCGAGAAATCACATGTTCAACGACAAGAAGTTCAGGGACGCGTTATTCACACTGGGTGCAAGAGGCGCAGCCGTGCCCACCTCTGAGCCAGGCCGCATCGGCGGGTGGGGCTGCCGCTAGTCCGACTGCAGCCACCACAGCCATTAGCAGCACAGGGCGCGTCATGCTGAGGGACGAGTTTCTTGCTGACTACGCAACACCTCGTCGGCTCGCGAGGGTCCCGCGCTTCAGGCCTTACAAATACAACCTGCTGCTGCGCTCCTCGTCGTATCGGATGTTAGGACTGTTGTAATACACAGAAGCTTCTGTGTATTAAGGAGATGCCTCGACTGTACCTGCAGGCGTCCGCATCTCGATGTACCCAAGCCTGTATCAATGATTACAATAATAATATTCTGGTCGCGGTGCTTTTCATGCACGTAGAAACTTGCAGTTGAGATCACGACGTTCACGCATGCTCAACACTGCGCGCATGCGCAACACACATGCAGCTGGTGCGTCGGGCGCGCTCCGGACTGGTGCAGTTCAGTTCTCAGCGCATGCGCTAGCGTGCCCGGGATTTTAGGCTTGGCGACCGTTTGAAAGATAAGATGGAAGACATCATACGAATGTTGAAACTACGGTTGAGGGCTTCCGGATCCAGCGCGATGTTGACGCCGCTCGAGCACAGGGAGACATCGACAGCAATAGCTAAGGAGCTACACATGTATAGCTAGGAACGAACGCGGTGCGCACGCAGCGCGCGCTGCGTGTCGACGTACAGGTGGACGGCATCGCACACAGCGCTCGATGAGATACGTTACAGATACGTTACAGCGCGCGATTGCAACGTCAGGGCAGCGTTGCGGGACGTGTGCAGCGTTGAGTCGCACCCTTCGGCAGCACCTGCTTGTCAATACACAGTTCCATTTTTCCGAGTCGAGTCTTAACGTGCGGACTATATACACCAGTTGGCCGTACGTGTATGTCGTTGGCCAACTGGTGCAATGCAGGCAGCGAGTAATGCTCCCCTTTGTGTCGGGATTGGTCTCATGAGATCTCATACGGTCACAGGTCCGGGCCATGCATACGGTGTCGTTCTCGAAACAGTGCGGACGCACCCACGCCATGCTCCGACTGTTCCAGCTGCGCATGCATAGACTCGCAGCCTTGACGAATGCTTGGAGGCCACGCAGACTGTGTACAACTCGCCTTGCAGGGCCCTGCAGGGCCTTGGCCATCTTACACTGTCCACCTGCACTTGCTGAGGTCTAGGCATCTTGCAAAGTCTAGAGTCAGCTGCTGCATTTTTGGCTGTTGTCTTCTGTTCTTGGAACCTGTCGTCCTGGGCCATTCCTCTGCCTCATCCGCCACCACATCAAAGGCACTGTTCTAGAGCGCTCTGAACAGAGCATCGACTCTCATCCATATGCAGCATGTGCTTGTCAACTTGCCTGCAGCCAGATGGGCAGCACCACGGCCCATCCAAATCTAGATGGCCCTCCATATCGCCCTTCCAGATCTCCAGATATCCTGCCTCCCTATGTCACCTCTGCTGTCCCTACCACCAATTGTATTGCCCTTTGCACGATTCTGCAGACACCCAAGGGCAGCCTGCCATGCATCCCCGTGATCTGCCGACAGATCTGTGTGTAGGCCAGTAGGCCAGTTCGGAGCAGGTCATTGCCATTGTCGCCACCTCCCCTACAGCAATGGCACATGTGACTTGCAACCCATTCGTTCTGGCATTTGCTCGTGCGGAGAGTAGCCTTGGTGCTTGCGGTGGCCTGTCTGTCTGTTTGCGTGTTGCCTGGTCCTGGTCTGTTGCCTCGGCGCTGCTGGGTCCTAGATCTATCACTGTGCAACACATGTCACATGTCACATGTGTGTGCCTGCATGCTGTGCCTGCATGCTGTGCCACCGCGCCGCACCAGGCCTAGGCCTCCCCCGCCCATGCATGCACACAGCTTTTAACTAGAGCTCCAAGTCGAGTAGATCTCATTCACGTGCCCATTCCCGTTCCTGCTCGTCCGCCCTCCCTTGTGCGGGCTTTGGCCATGCGTGTCCCAGCCACATAGCCCAACGGATCTGGTCTCTGTACATGCAGGAGCCAAGCTGTCTCATCATTGCATGCATCAGTCTGTCACAAAGTTAACGTTAAATTTGAAAGGCCCGTCGTGGTTGTCGTCCATGCATGCAGTCTTGAGCCCGGGTGGCCAGGTGCACCCAGGACGCGGCAGGACGCAGGCGGCTATCTGAAAAGACTTGTTTTTGTACCTGTGGCTCTCTTGTTTGGGGTTGCACGTCTGGTGTGGCTGTGCCTGATACGGTGGGTCATGTTGTTCGTTCTTCCGCCCCTGTTCGCAGGGATGCTGTGGCCAGTGCTGTGGCCGATGCCCGTTTGGCGTGATGCCCGATTCCCTTTGTTTTCTTATGGTTCCATGCAAGTGTTCCCTAGGGATGCCTGCACAGGTGTGGTGACAGGTGCGCAGTCACAGCTGGCGCAGTGTGCCACATGTATCAACGCCTGATGCAACGCAGCTACGCCCTGCATGCTGCTGCGCCCTGCAGGCTGTCACGCCGCCGGGGGCCACCAGGCACGTGTGTACACTGCGACCGACTAGTAATGGGTGGTACATTGTGGGAGAGCATGGCCTTGGCAGTGCTGAGTAAGAAAATAAGGAGAAAGAACAAAAAACGTACTGCTAGTCATGGGCCAAAGCAGGGTTACCACCTGTGCTAGCTAGGGTGGTGTAAGCACCTCTCTTCTCACCCCGTGGACCCTGACATTGCGGCGGTCATGCACCTCACATCGCAGCCGAGTTTAGCCGCTGCTCTATTGGCACAGGCGCCTGTGGATGTGCAATCAACACAGACAGGCCGTGGGGGCATCATGATGGGCGCTCACCTGCAGGTGCACAGTCCAACCTATAATTAGCAGGTGTGTTTTTCTGCAGCTTGCCGTATGGGGCACCCTGAGTGGCACCCATCGGGGTGCCCTGATTGGCTTCAGCTCCCAAAGTGCGCACATCTGTGCACATGTACAGATATCATCTGTGCACATGTACAGATATCTGCATGCTCCCTGCCTTCGCAGTACTTGTCAGCTGCAAGCTTAGCAGAGCACTGTCTTCGGGACATGGCCGGATGAGGCAATGTGCTGGCTGTCTGGATGGAGCAGTGCCAGGCTTGCACCACGTACCGATTGCAGGCCTGGATCATCAGGTCTCACCCGTTGGAGAAGTGATCGCAACTGTTAACAGATCATCAACAGATGTTCGTGCCTGGCTACTAGAGCGTATGATCGCTCAAACAAGACAACCCAGATCTGTCATCGATGGACCCGGAGGTCACCTCCGTTGAGCAGCAGCGGCTGTGTTACTCTGTGATAGAGCAGCAGCGGCTGCAGTTGTGCACACAGCCGTTGACACAGGAGAGGACGCACAATGCATGGCAGCTTGCTGTGGCCAGCCAGAATGGTGTGCTACACACGTGGAGCTCTATCTCTGAGCAACATGTGTGGTGCATCGGCACGGGCTAGTCTGCTTACTCTACTGCCTCGTGGAGCATAAAAATGCATGATTCCTCCACACGAGGTGCCTGCGGTCATGTGCGGTCATGTGCACGTGCCTGGAGATCTCTATGGCCACAGTGTGCACAGCGTATGCCCGGCAATAGGTAGTCCACCGCTGCAATCCCTGCTAGCTTGTCCTCTTCGGCAAGCTTGTCCTCTTCGGCAGCTGGTGCACTGGGTGGTGGTGGTGCTGCAGCATGCTGTTGGGCTAGTACTGGGCACCACCTGGGCACAGCACCATGCGAGCGCAACGGCCTGGTAGGGGCATGCATGGTGTACGCACACGATGCACAGTATACACTGCAACACCAGCCCAATGCTTTCCTGACGATATAGCGGCAATACTCTGCAAGACTTGCCGCTGGTTCAAGTACACTTGACTTGAAGGCGCCAACATGCCGTCAAGATGGGTATACGTAATTATAGCGTTGGTTCCGCCGTGCCACCACGCAGCTGTCGCTCTAGCCTCGGTGTAGCACAGCTGTTGATCCAGAGGCAGGCTGTACGTGGCCCCCTCCTGCCAGGCCAGCAGTAGAGGCTGCTGGCACTGTGCGGGCACTGAGATGAAGCCCGGGAGGGGCGAGAGGGGAACCGGCAGTGTCCGAGATCATCATGATGTGTGTCCGAGATGCGTGTCAGATTTTCACGGGATAGCAACATCGGACACAAGGCATGCCTGCACATGTGCCGGAGAGAGGATTTTCTAGTTCTAGACAGTCAAGGCTGCTCATCCCTGCGTTGCAGCGGCGGAGTCTGCTGCCCGATAACTGCAAGCATTTCTCTACACGTGTCCCAGAAAGTCATGTAGCGGAGCCTGCTGCGGGCCAGTGCCACTAGGTGTGAGCGGGCCTAGCGGGGAGGGCGTTTTGCGACCGTGTTGCATCCGCATTTGGTCTAGAGCTGACAACGCCTCACCCGTTCAGGCCAGGTACAGCGCTTCAAGTTCTCACGGAGGCAGGCGCAGCGTGGCAACCGGACTGGAACACATGCTTAGCCAGCACAGTTGTCAGACTATGTGTTCGCTCGTTTGGGTGTGGCGTGATTCCCGACCTTTTTTTCATATTATTTGCAGTCCTGGGGAAGGACGTTTTCAACTGACCTTGACTGCAGCTGCGCCTGCGCTGGTGTGTGTGCTGCTGGGTTGTTGCTGGCACGATGTCCTGCAGAGGCAAGCCTGCATTAGCCTGGTAGTATGGGCAACGCTGGCCCCAGTAGAGTCAACGCTGACACTGTACTGCAGTGGTGGTGGTTGAAAAATTTTCATGCTATTCATGGACATCCGATACTGGGCATGGACAGGGAGCGTGGCAGATGGTACCGGAAAACTGGGTGGGCACTGCACTGGCTGTGCATCAATAAACATTACCAGAGATTGTCAACATTCCCCATGGTCCTGAGTCTGCATGCCCAGTGCTTGACTGCTGACTAGTGTGCGGTTCCAGAATGAGGAACATTGGCAACCTGTTGTCAAGGTTGTCAACATGGCCAGGAAACAGGGGCTGTGGCAGAGGCGTGCGTGAGTGATCTTATGTCAGGTGAGATCCCAGGCTGCGATTGACAGCACTGCCTAAGAGAGGGTAATGCACTGAATTACACCAGATTTCTTCGCTGTGAGCCTTGCAACGAGATTTCTGACGCAGGCAACAACATTGCCATGCACATACTAACCCAACGCAATACTTGAATGCAGTGTGCTATATCTCACAGCGATATGGCGTCAGCAATGTATAGCAGCGGTCCCGTTCATGCCGCGGCCAGAACCATAGAGCGATTCAAGCCGCTCAGCACTTCTTTTCAGTGCGGCAGCCGTTTGCAGTGCGGCAGTCGTTTGCAGTGCGGCAGTCGTTTGCAATGCGGCAGTCCTTGTGAATACTTCAATAATTGATCAGCATCACACGCACAGCTTCTCCTAATCTATCATCCACACGTGTGTACGACGATGTAGTTTCTCGTAAGACGGTCGAGTACGTACATGCATATTGCTGCGCGCCATGCGGCATACGTGTCGAGCGCACGCAGATTGATCATGCCGTTCCAGTGGGTTGCCAACTTGCCATGCACACACCCCGCACATGAAGAACAAACTGATTTATAGCCTTGTTGCTAGTGCATTGCGTACATCGACGCCGGGAGCTCAGCAGACACCGCGTTAGCAAGGCCGCTAGGCAACCTGGGAACAAGGCTCAAGCATGACACCCGCACGCCTGTTGGCGTTCGTCGCCGGTACAGCAACATTAGTTTCTGCTGAGAGTAAAACTGTAGTGGGCCCCGTTCTAGGTGTGCTTCCAGTCATCCCAGCCTGCAATTTGTTACAACATGTTGCGTATGCTTTCGCGAGCTGCTTCCTCGTCGAGATGCCGCGCGGCCGTGCATGCGCAGTGTCTAGAGATGTTCCTCTACATTGTCAGATCCATCCTAAGCACTACCGGAGCATTGGTCCAATGAAAGCCCTACATAGGAATGATACTCGAAGTAGTGAACCAGAAGATGCGAGCCTTGCTGCTTTGCATTCATGTCACAGTAATGCAGCGCTTCCGGGCGCGCTTTCACACATCGATTGATGTAATGGCCAAGCACCAATTCAGCTTCAGCCACCACAGTATTGATATACGAATAATCAGGAGGCATGGTGATACCGAATGGGGGCCATCGCTTCTAGCAATTGCGTGTGTGAGTGTGCACAAGCGCAGCCGTGCCAAAGTGAAGGCGTTGCAAGAGGGCCTACGGAAGCGCCATTTCGCAATTCTTCCACTTTCTGATAATATTTCCTGCTGCTTTCAGGTCGCTGATTGCTCATGCAGATGTCCATGCGCAAGATGCCTGTTGCAGCGACGTGACATTGCAATTGCCGCACAGCTCACGGGCCACCGCATCCACCGCGACTATTATCGTTCAGATGGACACCGTTGCATCACTGTTGCTGATGTACATTGCGCCTTTCCCAGCCAGTGTGCTGCTAGTTTCACCTGCGACACCTGGCTGTAGGCAACGACTGCTGCCCAAAGGGTCAATTCTGCTGCGGAGAGGGTTGTCTTGACGATGAACTGGCACCTATCGTCCTGTGCGCATTTAGCGAGGTCGGCTGCTGTGGCCCGCCATCACCCGACCCAAAGCCGGTCCCCTTCCCGGAGCCTCTGCCGGACGATTGCTGCCCCAAGGGCGAGTTCTGCTGCGGAGGCACCTGCCTGGACGACGCCCAGCAGCCTCTAGTCCGGTGCAGGAGTGACGGCTGCTGCGAGCCGGAGCCGGAGCCGGAGGATGACTGCTGCGCAGAGGGCGAGGACTGCTGTGACGGGGCCTGCCTCCCGATCGGCACTCCCACCCTCGTCGCATGCGGCCCGAAGTCCTGCTGCCCGCCTGACGATGATGATGAAGGCCCGGCAGGTGACCCAGAGGACGACCCAGAGGACGACCCAGAGGACGACCCAGAGGACGACCCAGAGGACGACCCAGAGGACGACCCAGAGGTCGAGGAACAGTGTTGCCCAGAGGGCAAACAGTGCTGCGACGGCCGCTGCATTGACGCCGACCCGAAGCTGCTCTGCGGCCCGGAGAAGCTCGGCGAGTGCTGCAAGGACCCCCCTCCGCCACCCCCCGAACAGGCGTGCTGCAAGGCCGAGGGCGTGTGCTGCGACGGGCAGACGTGCTGCGGCGGCGAGTGCGTCGACAGCAGCGACCTCCCCCCCGACACGATTTGCACAGCGCAGGCGTGCTGCGTGAGCAACGTCGACAAGGCCGAGTGCTGTGCGGAGCCGGACCGCGTGTGCTGCGACGGCAGCTGCTTTGACCCCGGCACCGCGTTTTTCGCGCCGTGCGCGAGCGACCTCTGCGGCTGCCCGGACGAGGGAGACAACCACCCCACGCCACTACCGCTGCCGTTGCCCGAGCCCAAGCCCCAGCCGGACGACTGCTGCGGCGCGAAGGAGGTCTGCTGCGGCCGCAACTGCATCAGCGCGCTGCTGCAGCCGTTCCTGAAGTGCATTCAGATTGCAGACGGCTGCTGCTAGGCGTGCTGCGTGCCATGCTGCACATGCATGCATGCGGTCCGCCGGTGACCCAGACCTGGAAGAAGTGTCGACCTAGACGTGGTGTTCTGCTACCCTGAGGTGCTGCAGAACACGGGATTTTCGTGCATGCTGTGCATGAATTTGTGCAGATAGCTGTGCTGCCGCATGCTAGGGACGGTCGTCAGGCCGGGCCGATAGCTCAAGTCGAGCGTAGCCGCGTGAATGCAGTGCCGTAGGCAGTATTGTATGCATTCAATAGCAAGGACTTGTGTGTGCCTGTGGTGTAAGCCACAGGCTGTGTGCGGCTGCGTGCGGCTGCGACACACTCATCTGCACGGGCCGGATCATCACATGGCTGCGACCGAGGCGGCCTGCTGTGGAGCTGTGCAATAGCACCTGCCGTGTTCAGGGGCATGTATGCGGTGTGGTAGCGGCGGTGCGCTTCGAGTGTATCTGTATCTCCTATGTGAGAGAGTGTATTGGTATACGTGCTGTGCGGTCAGGCAGCCTCCGTGCCCTGCTGTGCGCACCGTGAAGTGGGCCATTGGCTGTAGACGGGCTGTTTTGTCCACAGCAGCTGCTGTGCGAGATTGTAAACTGTGCCATGTGACGTGCCATATGCATCCACAGCAAGGAACCGTTGGCATCTTGGCCGAGCTTGCGAGGGGGTGGTGCATCTGCATCAGTGCAGGGGCCCGCCGGGCTGAGGCCTCGCATCAGTGAACACCGGCGGCCGCATGCATGTTCCAGTGTGGATGGCATGTTGCTGAGAACAGCTCTTCCTCGCGGCTCTGGTGCCCATCGCGCGGACTCTGGCTGGATCTGGCTGCCCCGCCCCGTCGTCAGTGCACCACTGGCCGGGGCTGATGTCTACGTGTATGCACCTGTCGACTGCCACAGTTTAGGCTCTGTTTCCACTGCAGAGATTGAAGACCATCCTTTCTGAACGCCATCTCAGCTGCAGCTGCCCTTGGCGGGCCTGTAGAGGCGATCCCAACTGGACTCGATTCGCAACAGAGGGGTCATCAATGGCCAGATGAGGTTGAGTGAAACTGCAGCCACAACTGCATATCGCACACAGTAGCGTCACGTTGGTTTGGCGACTTTGAAACGGGTTCTGCATGGCATTCACCGGCATGACGACATGTGCACGGTGAGTGGGCAAAGCGGCCCCTGTGGATGTCAGGCGCAAGCCTGTGTCAGCAATGACAGGTCTGATGTGGATGCAAACTTTGTGATGCTCGAACTCTTGTAGCACTCAGTGGGAGATGAGGGGCAAGGCAAGTGAGAGCTGTTACAGGTAGCATCCACTTGTACAGAATGACAACAGACAATGGCTAGGAGTTAGGCTAGCCATATATGGCCCCGAGCGCTAGTAGCAAGGTGCCTGGGCACAAGACAGTTTGACTAACGCTGGTCCACAGCCTGCTCCTCTGGTGTCTGGAGGTGCACATGTGCATGCCAAGGATGCATGCGCTAACAGTGGACTCCCTGCGAATGGGCCTGTGGACACGAAGTACCGAGTACACTCCAACATACAGCACTGCCATCCGATGCAAGATTGTCGAGAGCGGTTACTCGCCATAATGTTAACTGTTCCAGAAGCTGTATTTGCAGCTTTGATTGTTTGCTCAAACACGTCCTTGCAACACCGCCATCACGAACGTTCAGTGTCACCAGTCGGATCAGCTTCATGAACAGGCACCATGGAGCTACCGTCAATCGTGCCTTAGAGCAAGTGCAAATTCCCAACGATATTGGCGCCTTGGCTGGCAGGACATTCCGCTCTGCGTCGCGCAATACATGGGTTCGCGCCAGTGCCGGTCTATGGATTCTGGGCCTGTTGGTGGTGTTTGTGCTGCCCGCACCAATCGCCATCACCGACAAGAAAATGGAGCGGTATAATGAGAAGATGCTTGAAGTCAACGCCGCAATGAAACGCCTGCAGGAAGCTGAGGACGACCTGTTCCAAGCGGACCTGGAGCTTAGGTCCGAAGCGGTACGCAGCATCTGGTCGGTGCTAGGCTCGCAAAGGCAGACGCAGCGCTAGATTTTTCATTGTGAGGTGGTGATTGGGTTGTGCACTGCGGTACCATGATGTACAAGGTAGCACTTGCAAATATCGTAATCATCGCTGTGCAGGGATGGTTTTCGTGGTTTGCTTCTGCAGAGCAGAAACAAGTCATCGCAAAGTTCCGAGGGGTACGAGATGAGTTGAGGGAAGATGTCAGCAGCGCTGAACATTCGCTGCTGCTCGCACAAAGAGATGCCAACAAGCAGCTGGGGCTGTTCTCATCCCACGGCAAGGAAGTCGCGAAAGAGCGCTTATGGTGCGATCTAATTCTTATCATCAACTTTTGCCGTGTGGATTGTCTTCGGTAGCTGCGCGCTCACCTTCATCACTGTGCCTTGTGCACAGCCATCTGCTCCGCCAGATGGCTGGACACATAGGCCCTTGTTGACTGTCGGTGGGATTCTTGGCTATAGATGGCCGTGCACAGCCTCCAAGCATCCACCTGCACTGGGCGCTGCTGCGATTGGGATCAGTACTCGCAAAACAGTCTTGCGCTTGCACTCAGGCCACCACTGCATGCGAAGCTGTACTTGCCTGACAACAACGAGCATTGAAGCTTGAAGCTGCAGCCCATAGAAAACGCGTGCAGACGTGCTTGTCCACACGTGCCTCCAGCATCACTGCCATGTCTCAAATACTAGTGGCTGTTGCGTCACTCTGCACACATGACAACAGCCACCTGCTTGCATCCTTCCAGCATGTTCCCATGTCCCCGGTGGCAAACACAGCTTACTGCACTTGCAGGGACAGCTTCGAGCGTGCGAAGATCATGGGCCGCCGCCAGACGTTCCTGGACGGCCTTGGGACGATCATCTTCAATCGGGACAGAGAACTCATGGACATCGTCGCCCGAGTGGCGGTCTACCTCGTCCTCAATGTCACCTGGGCCATGTTCATCATGTTCTGGGTCTTCCTGGCAGGCCTTCCTCGCTTGATCTGGACGTTTGGGGCCTCGTGGGTGCGTCCCGTGCCGGCCCCTGAGCCACAGTGTGGTACACAAGGGTTACATCACGGCCTCAGCAGCGCTATGCCCCTGGCCATATGGGAAGGGTGCAAGTGCCGCAGCCTCTGTGTGCTCTGCTGCCAGCATACAACAGCCGGCCAGGCCAAGCTGTACAGCACCTCACAGGCTCGTTGCCGCTGCAGCAGCTGGTGGCCTAAAGCTTGCAGAGGCAAGGATGTGGGCACGGCCGCGCAGGGCTCCCCATGCCGGGGGCAACACATGTACGCTGACTGTCACAGAACCAAGTCCAGCTGTGCCTTCTCTGCTGCATGCATGATGTCGTACATACTCCCGACGGTGCTTCAGGCCATTCCCTACTTGGATTGATGTAGCCGGACATGGCAGCCGCAGTCAGACGGTACTTTCAAATGGCAACGTTCCACAGGGCCCTCCCTTGCCTTGCGCACATCTGCGCACAGTCTCAACGACAATCTGCCGGCTCGCAAAAGAGAAGTGGGCACCATGTCTGGCAGCGAGGCGCTCGCGTGTGGAGGGACACAACCACACCACAGTTTTAGCCCTGCAGCAACGGCGTGTTTATTTATAGCGTATTTGTTTACACATGGTTAGCCCTGCGGCTGTGTGCAGGGGGAGGGGCTGCTGTTCTTCACGCTGGCCGCGATCGGTGCTGCGGCGATTATGGTCACGTTCACCGTCGGCCTCGGCGCCGCCACAGTGGGAGCCGTCTACGGCCTCGCGTGCATGAGCGGCCGCGTGGGGCGGCTCGGGGGCCCGACGGCAGACGGCCGCCGCCGCATCCACGGCACCGTGCCCGGGTACACCGGGGTGGACCTCGGGCAGGACCGCTACTTCCGGCAGCAGCGGCATGAGCAGCAGCGCGGGGGAGGGGTTGCGTACACTGACGCCGCCACCGCTGCCGCGGGCGCTACGCCGTTGGGCCACCAGCACGATGACTGAACGGCTCTTGATCGCTGTGGCTGCGTGCCACTGGGCCACCAACATGATGACTGACCGGCTTTCTCCTTTTCCAAGACGAGCCATGCCGACAGCGGCCCTTCTCCAGGGGCGCAGCAGCAACCCTTGTCTGCTGTTACACGCAGCTCATGACGACGCTGCGTGGCCCCCGAGCGGTGTGGAGAAGCCGCTGTTGATGAACATGCACGCCACTGGTGATGGACGTGGGCGCACTATGCTGCGAGGCATGACATACGACGCCTCCAGCCTACGCGGCAACGGTCAGAATTGTGGGTGCTGGGAGGCCAGGGGCAGCAGCGTGCCAGCCTGGCACTGCGCGGCAGGCGCATGGTGGGGCAGCAGACGTATGTTGTGGTGCGATTTGGCGGCAGAGGGGGGGGGGGGGGGGGGGGGGTAATAATAAGTGCCGCCCTGGCCCTTCAAGCCACAGCTCAATGCCATCGTAGCGTGCCAGCCCCTGCCTGCGGCGACACAACACCACGGCTGAGATGGGCAGGCGAGCAGACGCTGCTGCTTGTCACTGCGACAGCGGCCGCCCCGCCCCCCCGTGCTGCCCCCCTGTGCTGCTCTCACCCGTCTCGCTGCCTCCCATGCCGCAATCAGCCCGGCTTGCCGGCGCCCAAGCAGCTCCTCTCGCCCAGGTGGGGCCATGCTTGAGTTTGGGAAGCCTGTGGCGGAGGCACTGCGCGGCGTCAGATTGGCAGGCCAGCAGTGCCATGGGTCGGAACATGTTCAGGCAGTTCGCTGCCTGGCTTCTGCATGGCACAGCACAGGCGTATCACGTGCGCAGCACACGGCATGCTGGCGTGCAGCACCGGCTCATGCACAGCACGCGAGGCTGTTGTGGGTCACGTTTTTTCGCCCCCAAGGCACTGCCCGTCAAGCGCCGCCGCTCTGCATGCGCAGCCGCGCGCACTGATGGCCGCGCGCACTGATGCTGCGTGCCAGGCACACGCGCTGTGCTGTGCGCTGCGTGTCAGGATGTCATGCTTGGTCGTGTCTAGCTGTCGCAGTTCGTGATGCTGCTGGTCGCGAGAGAGGCGACTCACCGTCAGCAGCGACAGCAGCATGGTTGCGAGTGCGTTCCCGCTGGTGAGGGACATGTTGGTCTGGAGACTGGTTCAGTCACAGGTTCAGTGCCTGTTGGGCTGAAGGGTCCCTAGGGGGGCTTGCATGTTGGGAGCATGCATGTTGGGAGCATTCGGGCAGATGTGGCGACTTCAACTTCGATCAGGGCCACATATGAGCGCGGGTGGGGTGTATGCATGATTGTGCCAGTGCCGCTGAATTGAGCTTTGCAGCGACCACGCTGGAATAGTGTGCCGTGTGCCGTGTCTTCCGCGACAGCCGTGTGCAAGTGCGCCGGCCAGTGCCATATCATGTGACTCTTCACGTGGCTGCCGCCACAGGTCTGAATACAGGAATGCGAACACTCTGACCAAAAGGTCGTTTACTGTAAGCCACACGCATCACAGCATCTGCCATGTGTGCTGCACCGACCTCCGCGACGTTGGGTTGCCGTAACACATACCATTCAGTTCGAGCCCTCGCAAATACATCCCATATAACGACTAGCGCACTAGCACGGCTCACGCTCAGGGTGCCCGCGCAGATATGCAACGAGGCCTGCATGTGCGTGCAGCTGCCATCGAAATGACATCATCACCCGCCTGTCCTGAAATCACCGCCTGTGCTGCCTGTTCTATCACCGACCCCCAATAAAAACCCTACCTCCTTGCTGAGTACACAACCAACGCCATCCACTTGGCCCAGCGTAGCACAGCGTGGAAACAGGGGCACCAGCGACAGCATGCCGGCAGCACCACTTCACGGTGCTCACACCGCCAGGTGTACCAAACAGGTAGCTTCAGCTGCATCAGTGAGCAACATCAGATAGGCACCTAGGTATACCTACAGGTACACCCCGCTTGACCTACATGCATGGCAGCGGCCTGCGAGACACACCGCAAGCACCAGCACCCACGCAGCTGCCCCTGCACCCCCCCCACGGTCTTTGCTAATTTGCCGCATCGCACACGGCGTCCGTAGCTGCCTGCCTGGTCAAACATGACCGATCCGGGCTCACACATCATGCATGCGCACAGTCGGCTCACCGGGCCGTCCGTGCCCACACGCTGTGTTGCATGGCATGCGCAGCACGCGAACTCTCGGCATCCTGACGTCACGTTGCCTTGCTTTTGCCGTTGGCCACGCCAGCAGCCGCATGCACGGCCGCGCCGATGGTGGCGCCGTCGACGCTGTTGCCGTTGCCGTTGCGGCTGCTGCCGTTCTTGCCGTTCGTCTTCCGCGCAGCGCCCTTGGAGTACTTCTGGATGTAGAACTGACCAAAGAGGGCAAGCAGCGAGAGCATGTAGAAGAAGAGCAGGCGCGCAAGGAACTGGTTGTACGCGCCCATGACCAGGCAGTATGTGGCCTGCAGCAGCAGCGCGCCTCAGCCAAGGAGACGCTGTGACACAGGAATATCGAATGTGAAATGATCGCTCGAGCACCTGGCTACAGGGGTGGCACCACAGCATGCTGCCGCTGCCCTTGCAGCCACAGTGGTGGCAGCCTGACGCGATATGTGGCGTCCTGACGCGATATGTGGCGGCCTGACGCGATATGTGGCAAGTAGTGCAATGCGGAGACGGCGCAGCATGCAGCATACACGCGTTAGGCGGCGCGATGCCACAGCGCGCACCCTGTGCCAGCACTGACCGCGGCTGTAGGCACGCTGACGTGGCTGCTGGGGTCGCTGGTGGGTGCGCGGTCCCAGTTTCAGCGGCCGATCGCGGCAGCGGGCAGGCGGACGCAGCACAGCGTGACGCGGCACGCAGCATGAGTGGGGCTGAGAGGGAATGAAAATAACACGAAGTGAATGGAGGTTCCTGTGGTTGTGAATGGCGGCAAAATTCAATGCTTGTGAATGGGGGTTCCAGTCTTTGTTGGTCGGGGGCGCAGCGGCGCGGCGGTGTAGGGATGGCGCACCTGGCAGACCATGGTGACGAACTGCGTCATCTGGAACATGGTGAGGAACCTGCCCCACCAGAGGTACTTGCGACGCAGGCGCTCGTCCTTGCCGAGGGCGCTGGCGAGGAGGTAGTACGCGTACATGACGACGTGCACCAGCGAATTGAGCGCGGCCGAGTAGTACGCTGCACCGGCACCGCCTCCGTTAGACACCGTTTTCAGCATACCCTATACTTGCAAATTGACGGACCACCTTATCGGACAACTGCTCTCGAACGTATCCATCAAAGCTGCCGTATTTCGGAATGCACAGCCAAGGGGTCATAGATGAGGGGCTCAATGTTTCGCGGGAATACGCTGTTGTCGATTGACACTGTTTGCACCAATGCACAGGCAAGCCAGTCCACGACCAGAAACGCTCGCGGCAGCGTCGTGCCCCGCATCGTGGCAGAGGCAGAGCAGCAGGCAGAGCGGCAGGCAGATCGGCAGGCAGAGCGGCAAGCAGATCGGCAGGCAGAGCGGCAGCGCGATTGAACGGTGCACAGTGGCGGAGTGGGAGTGGGGCGACTGCACCGTCTCCCCCTGGGGCCACATACGTGATACTCCACCTGCAGACAAACCCCTGCGTCATGTGGAGCAGGGCTGAGCGAAGATGCTGGACAGGCTGCCAGGATAGCCGCACTGGCCAGAGTGTCGCTTAAAGCTAAACCACACGCACTGCAACGCATGGATGAGAGGACACGCCATGGCACGGCTGTCACTGATGCTGCACCAGGAGAGCATTGCAGCAGCGGTACCCAGGCTTGCAGGTCAGGGCATGCTCGGCACCGGGGTTGGTGTCCGAGCTGGCCCGCAGGAGTGGCGCGCCATGCTGCTACGGAATGCGCATCTGGGGGCTGTGCGTGTCTGTTGTAGGCGGCTGCCCGGCCTCGCCTGTGACCACAGCTCGGCTACATGGTCCACGATACCAAGCAAAGGTTGGGCTACTGACTTCTGAAGTGGCAGTGCAGCACCGAAGGGCACGCCTTTAGGCCACACATGGCGCACACACTCGAGTGCACTCCTGGGAGTTGACACGCTCTATGCATGAACGATGAAGCTATGCTGTCGGCTGCAACAAAAAGACTGATGTGCAGAGGGGTGTCGACAGGAACAGCCGGTGTCGGTTTCCAAAGGCGGTGACCTGGTTCATGCTGATTGACACAGGTGGTGGCGCACCAGATCACCGAGATGGTAAGGTGGTGGTATACGTGCAGGAACGAGACCTGCCGCATATTGCCCTTGAGAATCATGATGAACTGCACGTACAACTTCTGGGTTAGCGGATGCGCAGGATCGGCATTCCAGGAGCAAGCAAGGATGTCAACACGGCGTCTCAACGCGTACACTCGCGCACTCCGCTGCGAGACGAGCAGATCAGCTGCTGATTGTGCTACAACAAAGCAGTCCACGAGTATGATCTTTTAAAATTGGCTAGTGGCTGTTGTGCGAGGCGCATGGGTGGCCCGCAACGAGGTCGTTGGCAATGTGCAGCGGTCAAGTCGAATCGCACCGTGTCCATGAACTCATACATCTTTGAAACGTAGAAGATGTAGATCATTCTTGACATTCCAGTCTCCTTCGGACTGTATTCATTTCCCCAGAAGCTGTACCCGTTGCTGTAGGCTTCGTACAGGATGCCTGTGAACATGTAGGTGCTAAGCCCGACCAAGAACACATTGTGCGCTTGAACGAACGCACGAATAGCAGCATTGTCTCTCTTTATCTCTGTCTTCTGGATGGATTTTAGCAAGATGCTGCCAACAACAACGACGAGATAGACCAGAATGCTCGTGACCAGCACTGTTGGCGAGGCAACAAATGGAAGGTCGGCGACTGGTTTCGCCGGGGGAGACAACAGTTCAGAGAATCCTAGCTTTGCAAACTTATCTCTCATGAAGTGGGAGCATGCAGCATCCCACGCCGTCCATACTGCAGCGATCTCGGTGGTCATCGCAGCCAGAAACCTGATCACCGGCACACCACCCGCTTGTAACCCCCGGCACACCGACACATCATAGATGTGCGTTGTGTACAGTCTTCGCCCTGTATCATGCGCATGCAGGATGCAGCTGCGGTCGACGATCAGATTCCGCCGGAAGCACACATGCGTTGGTGGCGCTGGGTGTCTTGTGAGCTTGTATGGATGGCACATCGGGTAGAATTGTCCGGCGTGCCGTCACGGACAGTCCTGTTCAAGGCAACGGTGGAAGTACTTCGCGCGAGATCATTTATGCTGTCCTGTCGGCGCAGATTTAGCGCTGGTCATTTGCTTCAACGCTATTCAGACAGTGATCCTGTCATTCAAGGCAGCGTAATGGCTAGGGCAAATCGTTGGGATCGAAACATAGATTCTAGACCTTTGTGTGGCCCGTATCTGGTTTAACAGGTGCTTATAGTGGCTAGAGACCCGAAAGGCTGTGCTGGTGTCGTCCGCAGCTTCCGCGACCTGATCATTGCAGCGATTGGTGTTGGATGAATCAGGACGCAGTCACTGCGAGGGACGTACTGAAACTGTATATGGATTTCACGCAGTGTGTTGAGTGGGCGCGTCCCGCCTGATACATGGCTCGCGTGCAAGCCCGCAAAAGCATGCCGGGAAGCCAACAGTGAGGCACGGCAACACGCCAAACAACAACCCATGTACTACTTTGAACCTCTCAGATCCAAAATGCATGTATCTATTTAGTACCTGTCGAACAGTCTACTGCTTGATGCATAAACAGCCCAGTTGAGTGCTGAGCCTTCGGGCAGTTCTCCCCTGGAGTTCAGAGTGTGCCTGGCCGGAAAGGCAGGCGAAACTGCCTAAGCCTGCATTGATTCCAAGCGAGCTTGCGCCACTGTGTACATGTCCTTGCCAGCAGCTGAGCTGCTATACACAGGCGATGCCCTCGACACTGCCAAACACCGAGAGTATGCACAAGAGGACTCAGAGCAACAATGCAGGCAGGCGTCAGGCATGATCATGATAGACACCTCCGCCATTCCCACTATCCTACAAAGTCTGCTGAAGGCATCTCTCAACCCCGACACAGTCGCCTCTGTACTGCAAACCTTCATATCGCTCCTGCTGCGATTTCAAGACACATACAAGAGGCATACATGCACGTATCGTCTTGCAATGTAAGCAGGCGTGCTCCGTGCAGCAGCCCCAATGCACGATATTGACTGCAGCACGAGACGCGGCAAAGCCCACATACATGCATGGCCAGCACCAGGCACAGCCCTCATGAGGTTCGTGAGCGGTGGGGGTGCACCCCCACGCCACTGCGCTCCTGATGGTGGGACGTCGGCAGCCTTGAACGACCAGATACATTGCCGTGCTGAAGCACGAGAATGGCCAGGTCCGTTTGGACGTCGACGATGGTGGTGTCAGCTTGGTCTTTCATGGGGATGCGCTGCATCTTGTTGTGCATGGGCTACCGGGGACCCACCATAACGAGCAACACCCCAACCTACGCGGTGTTGCGACTGCGTGTTGCGACCGCGTGTTGCGACCGCGTGTTGCGACCGCGTGTTGCGACCGCGTGTTGCGACCGCGTGTTGCGACCGCGTGTTGCGACCGCGTGTTGCGACCGCGTGTTGCGACCGCGTGTTGCGACCGCGTGTTGCGACCGCGTGTTGCGACCGCGTGTTGCGACCGCGTGTTGCGACCGCGTGTTGCGACTGCGTGCACCATTCCATTCCTGCTGCATCTTGCAGCTGTCCTGCCGTGCTGTGTCGCACGGCCCGCTCGTAGCCTCTGCGCTCGCCTTTTGGCTGCTGTTGTGTTGGGCACGGCTTCCCAGGTTCCTGTCTGATGCTCGTCTGCGCCCGTGGCTGTGCCCACTGTGTGGCTGCCTCGTTGGGCCCACCTGTTTGCGTTTCTGCATGGTGTGTGCATGCATGCATGCGTGGTCGTCTCGGCGGTGTGCGTTGCTCGAGCCTGCGCGTGCTCTCTCTGCTCCCCTGTGTGGTTTGGTTGTGCGTGTTGACCGTTCTGCCGCCCCTGTCCGCAGGGGTGCTGTGGCCGATGCCCGTTTGAGTATGGCATGTTGCCCGATCAGTTGTTTTTTCCTTCTTTTTTGAGTGCTCAGCTGGCGCACTGGTCCTCCCGGGTCATTGTCACTGCTGGCCACCACCAAGAGTAGATCACGGCTGATGCGGTCCTACCAGCCGTGATATGCTGATCGTGGAGAATAGATCACGGCTGGTCGCCACTGCGTAGGCCCTGTGCACACAGACATGTCCATCACTGCCTGTGCTGCCACATGTCCATCACTGCCGTCCTAGCCGTCCCAGCCGGCTGCCGTCATAATCAACTGCAGGCCTACCTGGCTCACGATCTTGATAAACATTGCTGGCAGGATCAGACACGATCAGCTGCGGTCGGCCTTAGCTGATCGCGCGGCGAAGGATTAATCCAATTCAGCTGTGCAGTGGCCCGACGTCGACCCGGCTAATCGCATGGCTAAACATCGACACCACTGCCTGAGCGGCAATGCTCATGATGTGCACGGCCACAGCACACAGGGGCCACAGCACACAGTGGGCCACATGCTGCGCGAGTGTGAGGGCTCGACTGCACTTGCACGCATTATGAGTGTCTGGGTATCGGATTACACCGTTGAGCGACCTCTGAGGCCTGCAAGCAAGTACCAGACTCGGAGTGCGTGCTGCACCACTGCAGGGGGTGCTTGCAAGTGATGCTGGTTCGGCCAGACTAGCGCCTGCGGGGCCGTGTTGCCGTGCAGACCAGATGCTGCACGCTCGATGACCCATGCACGGGTGGCCATGGCAGCGCTCAAGCGCGTCAGGTGCTGTGGCGAACACGAGTCCTGCATGCTGGCCCTGGCCTCTGCAGACTTCCTGGTGTGAAGTACTCTCTGGGGACTGTTGAGGAGAGTGGATCGGCTCGCGGGGTGCGACCTCCACACAGCACAGCCGCAGTCAGCGTCGGCAGTGGCATGCAATTGCATGCAATGGTGCGCGACCGGAGCGGTGTCCACCACGCATTCGGCTTAGAGGATGTGCGACAAGAGCGCGCGCCAAGGTGCACTCCGCGGTCCCGAGCCAAACAACATGTAGAACTCAGTGGCATTGCAGGACTGCAGTGCTCCGAAGCCGCGTGCAAGCGTATAAGTCAGTCCACGCGGAGTGCTTGGTGCACCTCGTTCCTAATGGCATTGACGTTGCAGGCTGCAAGAATGGCGTCGATCAGAGTCCATAGTGGACGAATAGACTGTTGTGCGGCCTCTAGACCAAAAGCGTGTGCAGTTGTCGGCCTCCCTGCTATCTCGCGGAGATCTCTGAATGGTGCGTTCTTGTTTGCCGCGTCCTGAACACTGCCATCCAGATGCGTCCCATGCATCTATCAGCATCAGTAAATTGCTATTGATACACTTTCTTACATGCTTTAGCTAGCTGTGCAGCCTCAAAGGATCGTCGCAATGTCAGCAGTTCCGTCTGGCTCGAGAGCAGGTGCGATGCTCTGACTCGCTTAAATTTGCACCCGGCTATGCAACACGATGATCTTTGCGAGATTCGTGAATTAATGCCGTTGAGAGTGCGGCAGGCTCCACGTGTGTGCAACGTCAGCGAGCCCGCGAGCCTGGCCAGGCTACGCAGGAGCGAATGCTTGTGCGAGCATCGCGATCAAATGCACAAACACACATGCAAGCGATGCAGTGAGCCAAATGCGAATCCCTGACATCCCCGTTGCTTTGTTTGCTTGATCTGGGGATCGCTCGACGCACCGCTGCAGTCAGCAGTGTATCAGTTGTGGGCAACACCTGCCACACAGCCAAATGAACGCCAACCGTGCCACCAGCCTGGCACAGTCCATAATAAAATTCAGAGCTGCCGATGTCTCGAGTTCGCTCGCGTGTGTCAGCGTCCAGCTAGCTCAGATCATGACCAGCCTCACTCAGTTCTGCTTAAGGAGCTCCACTGGGACGTGCAGAGCCGTGCCTCGACTGGGCCGATTGAATTCGCTCCTTCGACCTATCCCGATAGACTCATGTTGACTGTGCTGGAATCTCTCCCGCCTGCTCCGTCATAACTGCCGGTGCCTCTGTGTTTGGCAGGCGCCAAAGGGTCACATCATCATGTCAAACTCAACACCAACGCATCCAAGCCCTGATTCAACTCTCCATGCACCAGTTCGCCCAAACACTCTGCAACCACCCTCGCGTTGTCAAGGATTTCGTACCTTGTCCATTCACCTGCTTGGAAGAGAGCACAAACAGGTTTCAACCATCTGAAGGGGGAGATACGGAGGTGTGCCCAACTCAGTGCAGTCATGCAGAGCCGAGACAAGGGCCAACGTACCGCAGGCGTTCGCGTACCAGCTGTTTGACGACAGAGAGTCGATTCCCAAGTACATGAGTTGGATCAAGGAGGTCCAGGTGTGCTGGCCCGCGCCTGCACTACCTTGCACATCAACACTGCCTTGCAGCTACACCTGACACTCGACCTGGCCAGTGCATGATAGCTGGCCATAGGTGGCCAGTGCATGATAGGTGGCCAGTGCATGATACCTGTCCCCTGACGACCACCTCAGCCCTCCAGTATAAGGTCTCCCGGACTAAGGTCCAAGGTCTCCCCGGCGACACGTCAGCACTGCGGCACGTGCCTCGCTCTGGCGCTGGCAGCCTTCACTGTATATCTGAGTACTCATGCTGTCGCCCCGCGTAATTGTGGCCCCTGTGCCTGCAGAACACTGGGGAGGACACGTCCAAGTGGATGCTGAGGCAGGATGCATTTGGGCAGACGTGGGAGCTGTCCTGGATGGCGAAAAACCTTCCTCCAGTCCGGTACGCCCACCGCCAGCCCCAACGCCACACACACACACATACGCACACACACACACACACACACACACACACACACACACACACACACACACACACACACACACACACACACACACACACACACACACACACACACACACACACACACACACACACACACACACACACACACACACACAGTGTGCCCTGTAACACCCTATAAAACACACACGGTGCCCTGGAAAGGCAGCCGTGGCGGGCAGAGTCCGCCTGGTAGCTGAGTTGTGAGGCAGCGCGTCGGATATGCTACTGGCATGAATGGCGCAGAGCAACACCCTGTACCACACACACAGTGCCCAGTCAAGCTACCTGAAACTCGATGTTGATGTCGGGGCCGCCGTGTTCACAACATTCCGCCCCGGTGCCACCCTGCTGGGCACCACCTCTCCAGTCACGCTGGACCTGGGTCCTGCAGCTAGACCGACAGTAGTGCAACTCTGCCTATCACGGCCACCTTGCATGCGCTAGGCTTCCAGATACGCATGGCGGCCATGCCTTGCCGCCGGCCGGCGCTCCTTATGGAGGTGCATGGGGGCCGGCGCTCGCGTTACCTTCCAGTTGCCGCACCCAGACGCCGGTTCACGCCTGTGGATGGGGTGGGTACCGATGGGTACCCACTCCTGTGCTAGGATTCCATGCATTGGACTCGGTCCCAGCTCGGGCATGCACCCGTGCCTGAGAGTACGTATCCAGCACGTCATATCCGTGTTGGGACCATCGCTTCGACACCGTTCTCACATGCACCCTTTTCTTGCTGAATAAGCTGTACACACTCTTGTTGCCACGCACAACACGGCTCGACACACACACGCCTGCGCACGACTGGACTGCGTGGCAAGAGGTCACAGTGGGCTTCTATCGGCAGCACAGGTGGCGGTGGGTTGACTCTGTGCGCTTGCAGAGACGTGGGCACTGCGCTCGTGTGGGCATGTTGCACCTACCGCCCTGGACCCGCCACGTGACAGTGTCACGCTGACCGGTGTTGTCATAGCACCGGTAGACACACTCGCGCTGCGCGCTGTGCAGGGACCAGAAGATCCACTGGCAGTCGGTGCCGGGATCCATGAAGGGCTCGGGGTGGCTGGAGGTGCAGAACCGCGGGCAGGTGCAGTTCATGGCGGCGTCGGCGCGCGCATGCAGGGTGCGGCTCAGCGTGCAGTTCGAGGTGCCGGCACCGCTGCTGCCGTTCGGGCCGCTGCTGACGCCGCTTGTCACTCAGATCATCCAGAGCGACATGAACGAGTTTGCGCGATATGCGCAGCGGCAGTACACCTTGCAGCAGCAGGCAGCACAGAAGCAGGCGTCGGCATAGGAGCGGGGACCCAGGGGGGGGGGGGGGGGGGGCGTAGTGTAGGGAAGGATGGATGGTAACTGTTAACTTGAAGGATGCCTGCCTGCTCGGCTTTGTCGGTGGCTGTGTCGCCTGCTTTGCTAGTTTCGGCTCAGCTGGGCGCATGTCAGTAGGTCGGGCAGATGGTGCGTCTGTGCGTACAATGGACTTGTGCTGCGCCTTGCATGCTGTGCGTGCTGTTCGTGCTGTGCATACCGCTCAGGCAATGCGAAGCAGGGGTGGGGACATGGTGCTGTGCCTTCCGTGCGCCACACTGCCCACCCGGCGGGGGGGATACACATGGCAGGAGCTCCCATGAGCACAGCATGTGATGTTGCAGTGGTAGAACAGCGTAGGCGCGAGGTGAGTGTGCCTGCCTCCTGTCCGGTCGCCTGCAACGGACAGGCCACCAGGGAGTGGGGAGGCAGTGAAGGCAGGGCAGTAACGGCACCTGGTTTTCTGTCATGAGCTGATGAAGACGTGGAACCAGAGTGGCACATGCGACCATTGTGGGCCGCCTCCCTGCACACTTCAGGTCTGGCACAACCATGTACAGTAGAGCAGGTGTGGCTCAGGTACACGCGTGCAAGGCATGTCATTGCCCTGGGTCGATGGACTGGTCACAATGCAGTGGTATGGCGACCGGCTGGCAAGGCAAGCCCTGCACGTCCACAGCCGCTCCTATGTGACACATGGATCTGGCTGCTGTAAAGTATTGAGAAACGGGCATGTGTGTGTGGTTACAGAGTCGGTGTGTGTGATTACAGAGTCGTTATGCGCTAGTCATGCCAGTGGCACATCCGACGCACTACCTCACACCTCAGCAAATCGGGCGGATTCTGCCGGCGATGGCTGCCTTTCCAGACACACCAGTCATGATCTGCAAGCCCATACTGAACAAAAGCGCGTTGCCTTGGGCATGTGTGTGTGTGTGTGTGTGTGTGTGTGTGTGTGTGTGTGTGTGTGCTGTAACTGAACAGGCATTGCTGATAGAAGCTTGCAGACAACCCAACTCCACGAAACAGGACTGTATCACGGCAGCGGGGGCAACACGAAAGGCGCCGGGGCAAATCTTCTCGCATGGCTTGAAGCAGGTTGGTGTGTGGCCACACCATATGGTGCTGACTTCAACCCGCCTTGCTTGGGCAGCTTTGTAAGTGAACATCGGGCAGGATATGCAGGCAACTCAAGGGACCCGTGTTACATGACATCGGGGGGTTACTGCTACACGGCCACGAGAATGGCCATCGTGGTGTCAATATCTGCTGTTTGGTGGTTGTTGCACAACCACTCGTCAACTGCAAGGGCGGACATGCTACTGTGCATCATACAGGTGGCCAGTGTTCATTGTGCCCGCCTGCTCAGGCGAACAGGAATATATTCATATGTCAGAGGGTCCGGAAAGCCTTCTGAAATTGATTGTCATTGTATCTCAGGATGAGTGACCTCCTTGGGCCACAGGAACATAATTGCCACCAACACCAATTCCGCAAGCTTCTTGCCATGACTCACATCACTTATCTGCGCTTTTGATTGCATCCCATGCCGACTCGATAACTTCAATGATGTTTACCCCCGTGTTGACCTGCAGAACGTGTGATATCACACAGTGGTAGATGCCTTGCTCAAACTGTCCATTGTACCACTCACCTTCAGCCACAACCGCTACTATGGCTGAATTTGGCAATATGAGTTCCTTGAGTGGAAAGGGCGCACGCTGAAGTCGAGACCGCTACGGAGGACGCTGTTGTCGAGCTTGTCCGAGTGGACTCTGCAAGCAATGGGGAGGTCACGCCTGGTCAGACGAATATGATGCACAAGGAAGTTGCCTCATCGTGAGGTCATCTCTACTTGCAGGCGATCGATATGATTCTGGTCGATGTGAGCCGTGCAGCAGTACAAGAGTTCAGCGCCCACACGGACCAGGCTGGACTCTTGCATTCGACGTAGGCGTACATTCACGCACATACGACAGATGCTCCGCAGGCAAGCAGGAGTTCACGGCACGTACTCGATCGCACGAGCCTTTACAAGGCCCCCAAGGAGCATGCTGCAGACAACCGCATGCGAAAGAGCTTGCGTGAGAATAGACATGTCTTCAATGTGTGAGCAGTGCCGCAACTTCGGCGAGATGCCAAACGGTGAAGTCGCCGAACGCTGCAACAGCGAGCACGGAAAGAGATTCCGATCGGAAACGACGAGACGATGGAATGTTGCTGCGACAAATCACCAAGTAGTATGTATCAAGTACTCTACATGGCGTTCCTTGAGGATTGGAGCATGGTATGCATCAAGGCTGCATCAACCGGCACCCGGCTCCACACCTCGCCGGAGCTGCGTGGAGCTGCTCCGCCAAGGCGCCACTAGCCACCCGAGATTTCCACCATGGCCCCGATGTAAGGAATGCCTAGCCTCGTTAATAGACATTTCAACGCTCACCACAACGCTACCGCAGCTACGTCCCTTCTTTGCTGTCCATTCTGATTGCGATATCAGCTGCTCCAACCTCGATACGGACACACCCTTGCAACCGACTGGATCTTCTCAGCAAAATTTTTATTGTACACAGTCATAAAAGCTTTCGCAGCAGCTTGAGTGAATCTGTTCTCGGACCGAGGTAGGCTGTGTCGAAAGCCTTTCAGGGAGCTTGAGGGACGGTCGCGCCCCATGTCGGGTGACACATCACGCCGGATGCCCCCAACGGGCCCTGCAATCCGGGATATAGATGTTGACAAGTGCGATCTTGCGCTATGGGTCCTGATCAGCTTGCGTTGTCCGTTTCACCGCAAACGAGGGGCACGACGTGGACAACGTGAGGAACACTTTCCTTGCAGGCTTGATCAAAAACGCGCTTTCGTATACGGAGTCGGCCTTTTTAGTGGAGTAGTTACAGCACTATATCCTTTGTCAGTCGTCAAGACAAGGCAAATGGCCTCAGCTGATGTTCACCCCGGTTTCCGAGGAGCAGTGCAGACGGCGTCAACGCTGTATCAGTCAGAGGGAGTCCGAGGCTTTTATCGTGGATTTGGCACAGCTGTGACAGGCGCCATCCCCGTGTGTTCCCACTGATCCGTATGCCAAGATCGCTGTTCAGCTCATTCCACCATCATCCAGCCGGTACAGCATGAACGCGTCTGCGTTCTGGAGACAGGAACTCGAATGCTTGACGTGTGTTGTACAGCGTCGGCAGCGCGCATGTTGCCGTGCTCATGTCGCATAGAATGGCATAATCATGTGTGGGGCTGGAGGTAACCTAGTACAGCCGAGCTCGTTTCCCACCGTCTGGGCAATCCGCAGCTCCCCACGTACCGCTGAGATAGCAGCGATGGTATTAACATGTATTTATATGCTAGGTTCAATGGTGCTGAGTGGCGCCTCTGTTCACCGCCGTGCACAGCACTTGCACGGCGACCTACTTGTCGCCACGTCTTCCCTTATCTCTGCCACCTCCATCCCTGCATAGGCAGTGTCGCTCGTTAACATGACACTGCGTCGGCTGTTTATCAAAGATGTGCTATAACGGGTCCCGACCGGGCGTGTTGGCCCTCGGCCCTCGGCCCACGCAATCGCAACACGCAGTTCTGCTTCCACTGCTGCAATGGCGCCTTGAAACTCCGTCGCTGCAAGCATCAGCTGTGTAAGCTCATGGCTCAACGTGGGTGACTGCGTACCGCAGTTCTCCACGTGGTTAAGACCTTTCAGCGCAGAGGTAAACCACGCGCTAGCCCAGCAGAGCGGCGAACGCATGACTACACCTGCCATCTGGTGGCAGCACTCGGCTTGTAACATGCAATCACGCCCCGGTGTGTCGGTTCCGGAAGGGGTTCACGTCTTTACACGTTGACCTGCATTCACAGCATCCCTGTACAGGTTTTCGCCCCTGCATATGTGCACATTGAACAAGCGCTCGGCACACCAGTTGGTTTGCCCCTTTGGCTCCTGGGTCCCGGTTCGCCGTAGATGCCAATGGCCTAATTGGCTACGTCAAGTAATTCAATTTACATTTACAATTACATTTACACCTCGCAGGCATCACAGAAGCCTGAGCTTCTCCAAATCACCCGCACCGCTCCACCTGTGCTCGGCTGCTCGTTGCAGCACTAGCACCGTTCCAAATGGAAACACGGTACAGCAGTCGCATGCCATCCGCACCTGAGTATGTGATGAGCCCCACCCCCCCTGCTCGTGCAGGCCCGCATGATCTACCTGCCGACGCTGGAGGTCGTGCGCGCCACCACGCGCACCGCCCTCAACGAGCACGCCCCCGGCGCCCTCTCCACCGCCACATCCGCGGCTCTCTCCAGCGGCGTCGGCGGCGCCGTTGCCTCCGTCGCCTCCGCCGCAGTGTGCCCCCCCCTGCCCCCCCTTCCCGCCGTATCTCCCGATCCCCAAGGCGGTCCCTGCCGCCATGGCGCGGAAGCCTCTGCGCCATGTCGCGATGCAGCCGCGATGCGCTGGCCTGCTACATTCTCCCCTGTCATGGCAAGAGAACCCCATAGCGTTCTGGCCGTGATCTGTCCATCGTGCTGCGCTGTGACATCGCCGCTGTGCTGCCAGTCACGCTCTTTGCAGGCGGCAACTCAGCACCGCGGCGTCCGTGCCGTCTCTCCCCTCTGCATGTGCTGCGGTTGCGCTGTGCGCTGGCTGCGCGTCATGCGGTCGCCTCCACCATATATCGGCACCAGCCTCTCTCGCCACGTGCCATGCGTGAGTCCCGCACACAGATCTGCTCTTCTGCACATCCGCAAAACGTGATGCCTGCAGCAGTGCTGCTGGTACAGCGTGCCACGTCCGCCCACCGGGGGCTCGGCAAGAAGCACCTAGCGGCGTCAATGTCTGCTCAGATCCAGAATGAGTCATTCTGAATCACACGACAGCCCCCCACCCCCCGCGTGTCTCGCAGGTCGTCGTCCCCATAGACGTTGTCTCCTCCCGCCTCATCGTGGACCCCCGCAGCCGCGGCCCCGCGCCCCCGCACCCCTCGCGTCCCGCCGCCTCCGCCCCGCGCCCAGGCCCTGTCCCCGCCGCCGCCTCCCCCCCGCGCTCCTCCGGTGGCCCCCCCTCCAGCCGCATGTTCTCCTCCTCCGCCCGCGCCGCCGCAACCCCCTCCGCCGCGCAGCAGTCTGGAATCACCATGGCCGCGTACATCGTGCGCACGGAGGGCGCTGCCGGCCTCTACCGCGGCCTCGGCATGTCCCTCCTCACCTACACGCCCTCCAGCGCCGTGTGGTGGGGCGTGTACGCCGCGTACCAAGACATGGCGTGGCGCGCGCTGTACGCGCTGGGCGCTGACGTGCGCGACGAGGACGTCGGCGCCGTTGCCGCTGTGCAGGCGCTGTGTGCTATGCTCGGCGGCATGACCTCCGGCGCAATCACGACGCCACTCGACGTCGTCAAGACGCAACTACAGGTGCGTGCTGTGCGCTGCGTGCTGTGCCGGGGTTGTTTGCCGTGAACAAGGGGGGCCATGCGAGCAGTTAGCTCGTGTTGGTGTGATGCGGGGGATGCGGGTGTGGCTGGCCAGCAGTGGAATTGAACGCGTGTGTGACCATGGTAGGCGCTGATGTGTGACTTGTGCCCGATGGGCCATCCGGTGCCGTGCCGGTGTATTGGCTCGTGGACTGGGAACCTGCGCCTTGCGTCGTTTGCCGACCTGGCCCTGATCGGTCGCTGGCCCCCTGTGCCCCCCCTTATCACCCTGCAGCCTTGATGCATCCATCTCGCTGCACGGCCCTTGACCTCAGGGCAATGGCACTGTCAGCCCTCCACTGTGGGATGTCGCCGCGTGCCTGTGCCCAAACGTGCGTCCTCCACTTGGGCGTGGTGATCCTGCCTGACATGTGTGCTGTGTGCTGTGCAGATCGCCGGCCGCTGCGCCACGACGACCAACATGACCACCTGGGACGTTGTGCGGCATGTTCACGCCACCGAGGGCCTGCCAGGGTTCTGGCGCGGCGCCGTGCCGCGCATGACGAGCGTTGCGCTGTGGGGCACCTGCATGTCCGGCGCTTATGAGGCGCTCAAGCGGCTATGCATTGTTGAAGAGTGAGCACAGCACGCCGCACAGCACGCGGCACAGCACGTGGCACAGCACGCCGCACAGCACGCGGCACAGCACGCGGCACAGCACGGCTGCAGAGCCCGCTGTCTGCGTGCTGCGTAGGCCTCCCCACTGCGGCGGCATGCTTCTACGCCTCTTGGGCAGCGTGTCGAGTCCCGTGATGAGCCGCAGCGGCATGTGTGGCCTTGCTGCCGGTGATACGATGGTGCGCCGTGTGCTGCGTCGGCGTTCATGAAGCCATCCATGCATTGGGGCAGGGTCTTATGGCGGGAGCTATGCGTGTGGCGTCGCTGCCGCGTGCATGCTGCGACGGCATGCACAGCGCAGCGTGCACAGGGCGAAGCCCAGATGCTGCTCTCACGCGCTGCGCCATGTTCAAGTGGCTGTTGCCTCGTATACACGGTCCACAGTGCCGTAAAGGTCTGTGCTAGGCATGCATCATGCCATTGCACCTGCGCGCGGGCACGCGCCAAAACTGCCCTTGGTCGGGCTTGGTGCGGCTTGGCCCATCGAGGCTGCGATCAACGGTGCTTCTGGTTCTCAGCACGCAAACGCAGCATGCCACTGCCGGACGCTGTCCGACAGCGGCTCGCCACAGCAGCACAAGATGACTAGATTTTGCCTAGGCGCCAACCTAGGGGTTACTCTGGGCTGCAGGGCTGCCGCTCGAGGCTGTGGCCCGCTCCCACCTGTTCTCCAAGGCACCCAGTTCGTAGCACAGCACAACATGGCAGACAACATCTCAGCTTGCCCAGACCCCGCACATGGCCAGCTCATGTCACAGCACGCAGCACAGCATGCAGCAACGCGCGCGCGCGGACACTGCTGCATGCAGCTGATGGACACTGGTCCTGCTTGCTAGGGATGTTCAGGGTGTGTGTTCACATGCCCGAGAGCACTGCCAGCCAAGTACTTTCCAGGGCTCTGAGTGTTGTGGGTTTTGTGGTTTAGGTGCGCACAGGAGGCGTGTGCCACTGCCGCGCTGGCGGAGGCGGTCCGGCACAGCCGATGCGTCCGAATTGAATCTTAGACCCGTACCCGACACCCGCATCTCATGTGTAAAGCGATATGACCTCGCGCCATGTTGCTGGCGTACTTGCAGCTGCATCGTCAAGCAGCTGTCAAGAGGCGCTCATGTGTGTGTTACACGATGGTGTTCCGTGCTAGCCATGCCAGTAGCACATCCACCGCACTACCTCACAACTCAGCAACCGGGCGGCCTCTGCCCGCCTGTGTGTGTGTGTGTGTGTGTGTGTGTGTGTGTGTGTGTGGCCGCACCCTCCCTCGCGAATGCATGGGCCGCGAATGCATGGGCCACATCCTCCCTCGGCAACGGCCGCACCCTCCCTTGCCTCGCTGTGTGTTACACAGTAACAGATCTAGGACCCAGCAGCGCCGAGGCAACAGACCAGGACCAGGCAACACGCAAACATACAGACAGGCCACCGCAAGCACCAAGGCTACTCTCCGCATGAGCAAATGCCAGAACGAATGCGTTTGAATTAGCGCCGGCACGAAAGCAAACACATATGTGTGCATGCACACACACACACACTTGCATGTGTGCACTTGGCTAGCATCTGGCCTGCACTGCGTGGCCTGAATCATCTCAGGGAGGCGCAAGGTGCACGTGTGTGTGTATTAGCATGACATAATCCCACACGCACCCGCAGACCCTTTAACTAAGCGAGCTTTGGCTTCATGCTCATAACCCCTGGTACTGGTACTAGTGCTCAAGCCTGTACCTAAGCAGGAGCTGCTGCAGCTGGCGAGGGCTAGTCATGTTTGCAGCGATTGCGTGTGTTACACGGAGATGAACGCAATAGCCCGGCAGCGAGGGCAACGGAAGGAAAGCGATTGTGTGTGTCCGCTCTTCCATGTTTGCTTGCACCGATGTGCTGCATCAATTATCGTTTGGCCATGCCAAGGTCGGCGTGCTACGGCATGGTGCGTGCAGTGATTGTGTGTGTCCCACGTGGGAATCGCCGCTCTTCCATGTTTGCTTGCACCGATGTGCTGCATCAATTATCGTTTGGCGATGCCAAGGTCGACGTGCTACGGCATGATGCGTGCAGCAATTGTGTGTGTCCCACGTGGGAATCGCCGCTCTTTCATGCTTGCTTGCACCGATGTGCTGCATCAATTATCGTTTGGCGATGCCAAGGTCGGCGTGCTACGGCATGGTGCGTACAGCTGCTGGCGATCGACACATGCATGAATGTGGTCTGTTTATCTGCATGTTGCCTGGTCTGTTGCCTCGGCGCTGCTGAGTCCTAGATCTATCACTGTGTAACACATGCATGAATGCATGCATTTAGCCTGTTGCATGCGCCTAGGTCGAGGCGCACCCATGGGTACCCACAGAGCTGCAGGCACGTGAGATGGAAAAGTGGTGGAAAAAAGCGGGTTGAGACAGCTACACCCTCGAGGACTACATTAGGAGGCCTACGCTCGTGATCGCCGTTGACTGCTGGACTGCACACCATCCGTCTGATGAGGCCATCGGCACTGGCCAAAACTAGTCACGGTAGCCTGTGTTAGTTCTGTCACCAGCAGCATCCAGTGTATCTTCTACCTCATTGATAGTACACGTGAGATGCGCACATAACTGCACATACACGACTGAAGATGTAACAGTACATGACTGAAGATTCTGAGTGTGCATCTGCTCTAGGGTGTAACCGCTCTATCTATGACGCTCTATCTATCTATGATGGCCTGCAGCCTATGTCACATCAACCAGGCAACCAGGGCGCCATGCCACCAACCAGGGAACTAAATGGTGTATATCTATGCCATCAGCTGGCTGAGCATGCAGCAGCTCAGGCAGTCCTTCCTGAGTTGCTGCCTTCCAGCAGTCCATCAAGTTGCTACTCATAGCATATCACATCACATCATCATCTTCCATGCTATCTGGCCCCTGTATATAGGGATAGGGGTGCCATGGCGTGATACCCAATTTTTGTTTTCCTTTTCGTTTTAATTGCATGCTTGCCAGCAGGGCAAGGCCACTTGTACAGACAGGCCGCAGACATGACAAATCATGTACAGACAGGCCACAGACATGACAAATCATGTACAGACAGGCCACGGACATGACAACTTCGGTAAAGGGCAAGCCAACAAGGCAGGCCACAGACAGGACAACTTATGTAAAATGTTCAAGCCTGTCCTGAGAGTCAGCCCCAGATATGCACACTTACATGAGGGCTCCGAGCCAGTGCACCAAGTGAATGTACAAATAGATTCTAGACTCACATGCTACCCAACAGGTGTGAGCCGGCCAGGCGATCCGGCAGGAACCGCAACGGCACGAACTGCGGCTTTAGCCAGCACGGGGGAGCGGTATATTATAGTAGGTTCAGTTCAGCAGCAACACAGGCGGAATGCAGACTGAGGAGGGGTTGTGAGCAAGAGGGCGGGAACAACGTGGTCATACTCATCTGTGCTAGTCGCACTGCTTGGAGGCCTGAGGTCTGAGGTCCGTGTGAGATCGCAGAGTACAGTCTCCATGGTCTGATGCACACCCCTCACCCGAAGACGCAAATATCTGAACCGGTGCCAACTTCAAGCTATCTCTCACACACCAGCTGTGGGAACTAGTTTTAAGTGAAACATTGGGGTCACGGCATGGCATGGCATGACGCACCTACCTGGGCCCTGTGAACCCGGGGGCTGTGAATTTGTGCAACGTGAGACCACCAGTACAAACATGCTGCAAAACAAACTGCAAACATTTTGAGGACCGAACCCACCATAACGGTCCAATGCGGGTGCAACGTTTACCATGTTTACCATGTTTACCATGTGTTACCATGTTTACCATGTGTGCAGTGTTCTCCTGCTGGTTTCACTGGCAGAGCTGCCTACATGTGAGCAAGTCTGCCTTCACCCAGGCCTAGGCCCCACCTCCTCTGTTTAGGTGATTGTTCTACTAATGCATCAAACAAGCAACGATACATTGAACTCTGAACTCTGTGTGGCATCTGAACTCTGTGTGACAAAGATGCAGCTCTTGGCCGCAATCTTTACAACTTTTGCAAAAATTGTTGCTAGAGTTATGGTTACCTGTTCCCATGTTGTCTGTCCCATGTTGTCTGTCCCATGTTGTCTATCACTCTATGGCCTCTGCTGCGTCAGCATGCTCTGTTTTTGCCAACACCACACCTTATTTACTCAGCACCCCCCCTGTCACTCAGCACCCCCCTGTCACATACTGTCAATCAGGCGTGTGCTCTTGCCATCTTGTCTAACAAACTCTGAGAGGGCTGCCATGCATGGGCACGAGCTGTGTTAGCACTTCCTTTACATTTCAAGCTAGCTCTGCCACTCATTTGGCTACACATGTGCGGGAGTGCCATTCGGCCGTACTTGCATGAGTGCCTTTCGGCTGTATTGCAGGAGTGCTGTCGCTTTGGGCGTGATGCCTGATATTCCTGATGTCTGCATTGAGCGAGATATGGGTAAATGCCAAACAGGTCAGCCAACAAAAACCTTGTGCTCATGGGCTGTACCAGCCAGAGCTCGATGAGCATGCATGGCCATAGAGCATTAAGGGGTAACGCATGTGCGAGCTACCATGCTTTGTGTTGCAGTGGTTGACTGCCAAGGGCACGCCTGCCAGGGTGAGAAGGAGCCAGAGTCCTCCATGGCCAGCAGCAGGCCCACATGAGCTACAGGCAGCAGCTCAGCACCCTGACAATGTCGCATGTCACAGTATGGCACGTGTCAACAATCAGTTGTCCCCCAATGGGGGTTGCCTCGGTTGCCCAGGTTGCCTGGGTTGTCCCCCAACGAGGCAAAAGCATCATCGGAGTGGCATTGGTCTGCATACAGAATCATCATCAGAGTGGCATTGGTCTGCGTACATCGGCGTGGGAACGGGAACCATGTCGTCCTGTGGGAGAGGTGTACATTACGCCAAGGCATGCAGCACAGGGTCAGTGAATATGGAGGGAGGGGGGAAAACGGGCAACCTTGCACAAAAGCTTTTTGCAGCTGGACAGGGAAGGAAGTGGACTGTGAAGGCGCTCGAATGATCATGTGCAGTCCACACGCAAGGGTCCAGAATGATCATGTACAGTCCACACAGTCCATGGCAGTGACACGATTCTGGAATCACAGCACTTGAGGCCTTCATCTATCACAGTGTAGCACAGCATCTGGCAACATGCATATAAAAACTCCAGGCACTGGCATGAAACCATAGACTCTGCATGATGTTGATATTGAGGGGGCATCAGCCACAGCCCAGACCTGCTAACATTGATTACATAGCCACTGGCCTTCGTTGGCTGCTGGTGAGGAGGCAAGGCATGGTGAGGAGGCGAGGCATGGTGGGGAGGCGAGGCATGGTTGAGGAGGTGAGGCATGCATATGCCAGGCCGTGTTGATACAGAGACGGTGGCAGGGACCATGTGCACGTGTTGCACGGAGATCAACGCAGCACTGGCAGCCAAGGGAAGGCTATAGCAAGCCAGCAAGCGACCGAATCCCTGCGAGCGGCTGGCAGAAGGGACGACGTGCCACAGTGTACGCAACTTGCCACGTCGCCACTGGCGCCACTGCCATGCGGCTGGCCAGGGACCTGCCTGGTCCAGCCGCCGCAGGCGCAGGTGGAGGAGTGCCGGCAGGTACGTTTAGAAGCTATTTAGAAGCCAGTTGGGGCTGGTCAGGAGTGAGCATGCTCCAGCACACTGTGAACGGATGATGCTCCATAGTGTCGTCGTGGTGACAGGGTGCGAAGCTGGCCGAGCGCGCAGTGTGTTACACAGTGATAGATCTACGACTCAGCAGCGCCGAGGCAACAGACCAGGCAACAAGCAGACAGACCGGCCACCGTAAGCACCAAGGCCACGCGCCGCACGAGCAAATGCCAGAACGAACCAGCGCCAGCTCGAAAGCAGACACCTACACACGCGCGTAGTGTGACGGTGACTTCCCGCATGCATGCGGGCCGTGGAAGCTTTCATCAAGAGTTCACAGCTAGGCGCCGCGCTCGCGAAGCTGGCCCTGCTGCAAGGAGACCCGTCGATGAGCCTGCTGGCCTTCCGCATGCAGTACATATATTCATTCGGTGGTGATAGCGCAGCGAAGCGGTGCAATTCACGCTTGGTTGGGGCGAGCATGCCCTAGGACAGCACGCTTCCTCAAAGGCAGCACTTGCTTCGGAGGAACGGTGGTGCGCACAGCCGGCTGTCGTGATTCCAAAATTCGTAGCCCTTCGAGGATGACATATAATACACATCAGCCTGTCGCAGTGCACCCATTCGCGCAGCAGGAATGCATGTTGCAGTGCGAACAGCAACGGCACGCAGCTCGTTCAAAACGCGTTTGTGCCGTCACTGGTGCTGTCTGGTAGCACCACATGTACATGCTTCGGAAGCGGAGAGCCCATGTTTGCGGGCGCGTCTTAGGCCGTGGTTCAGGCCCCTGGGATCCTGCGGGAGCTCCATCCCATGGACCGCTGCAGTGCACTGAACTTTGGCATCACGCGCGGGCAGTTTGGCAAGCAAGATACGGCACATGCGCCAGCACGATCATTGTCATAAACAAATGAAAGGCACGCTCGCGGCTGTTCAAGCATGCATAGGTAAATGATGCAGGATAGACCCGTGGCTTTGTGATCATGCGAACGGCAATGGCCATGTTCGAACATGCCCGCCGATGCTCGAGTAGGGGCGCACGACGAGCGATATCGTATGCAACCGGGCTTACAGCTGCTGTCGACCCGGATGTCATGCATATGCTCAGCCGCAAGGAGTGCAGGCCGGTCGGCATGCGATGAGGGCTGCGCGCGGTAATCCAAATGTAAGCACTGCGCTTATTCTGTCATGCATACGAATAGATTGCGCAGCTCGGAGATTTGATGCTGCCCATCCGCAATCTTGCTGCCGCTCGTCGCGATATATCGACTTGTTTGAAAATTTTGCCCTGCAAGAGTTGTCGCCGCTATACTTGCCACGCATGCGGCCGCGAACGCTGTTGATGGCATATGGCTTGCTGGGAGCTCGCGCGCAAGGATACAACTTTTACAGAGTCATCGTGTGCAAGGCACTTTACGCTTGCAGCGGCAACGATCTAAGTACTGCTCCGACCTACTGTCAGCGCATCAGCCCTTTGCAAGCTTCTACCCCCGTAAACAATTCAATCTGCCATCCGCGCCGACGTCAATGTCAAGATCGTCTTGGCTATGCTGGAGCAGGTGATGGATGGAGGCTGCCGGTCCCGATCAACAGCCCTGGTGGTGCGGCTCCCATGCCTCGACTGCATGACCTCGGCCTGCAGCGCGGCTGCCGAGGCAAAGAGCTCCGCGGAAGCGCTGCCATTGTATCGGCTGTAGTGATATCTGTAGCCGCAGTCGGTCTTTGTAGCTCTGCACTTTGACGGAAGTCAAGTGCTGCCATCAACACTGCCAGACCTGGCGGTGGTGCTGCTGCTGTAACAGCGGGTCCAATATCCCAGGCACTGCATAGCCATGCTGCTCATCGACTGCATGTGGTAGTTGGAGGTGCTGTGGTTTCTGCGCGTCGGCAGTTAGACTGGATGACGTCCCATGTGCACCGATGTTTCCTGTCTCGATCGTCCAACGTGGTGTGCCTGTCGTTGCACCACTGCGGAACTGCTCATTCCAGAAAATACTTCGCAATATTAGGAAGCGAATTGTTTGCTTCAATGGCTTCATGGAGGCAACACTCTCTTGCTTGGTGGCGCTGTGCCACAGCGGTCATCACTGGTGGCAAACTTGCCGCTGCACGTCCTCTGTCCATCCCGCGGGGCCCCGCGAGTTCACGGCCCCACCACCACCATGCAAGTGCCCGGCCCGCCTGTTGCCCGTCTCAACGGTCACAGCCAGATCGTATTTTGATGGTCATTTAGCGCATGTGTCTCCTCTGCAATCACCAAACGTGCCCGTGCGCCGGCGATGGGTCATCTGCAGTTCCACTGCACCATGACTCAGGCACTGCGTTTTCAAATTGACTGCAACTGTGAGCATTGCATCGATGCAAACATACCTGCGTGACTTGCTTGTAAATTTCATCTTCGCGTACGGTGACCTCGGGCTGTTTGCCGTGGAGAAGGCAATTGGTCACTGCAGGGAGGTGAGATGCAAGCTCAGCTGCCTGAGCGGCAGGGCTGTCCCTCCATGTCTGCAGTGTGAGCACTATAGATCACTGCATTCGTCCTGCGTTGGTCATTGCTTATGCATGCTGGTTCACAGTGGATCATTCTCCCGGTGATCGGCTCTGATCATGTTGTACACAGCCTCAATGCTGGACAGTAGCAGCTGTGTGTGTGTGGGTGTGAGTGAGTGTGAGTTTCTGCTTTCGAGCCGGCGCTAGTTCGTTCTGGAATTTGCTCCTAGTTCGTTCTGGCATTTGTTCTGGCATTTGCTCGGAGAGTGGCCTTGGTGCTTGCAGTGGCTAGTCTGTCTGTTTGCTTGTTGCCTGGTCTGTTGCCTCGGCGCTGCTGAGTCCTAGATCTATCACTGTGTAAGACAGTAGCAGCTGTGGTGTGGTACCTCACACAAGGGATGGCATCAGATGAGCAGCCTGCATGATGTGGGGCTCAACTGACACCACACCCGAGGCACCCTCTTCACACTGGGCTTGAGGCTGACTGTGCCTGATAACTTGTGCCTGCAGATCACACTGCCTGTGGCAGGATGATGACTCCATGACTCCATGCTTCAACCTGCAGAATCCAGTTTTTGACACCTGTCTCACCTTGGGCACCGAGTCCTTGATATATCACAGTGTGGCACACCTGTCTCACCTCAACCTCGTGGAGCATACCTCTGTAACGTATCTCATCGTCTCCCCTCAGCCATCTCCCATGCTCTCCCATGCTCTCCCATGAGCTAGCCAGCATGCCCGTGTGTAGCCTCTGTCTTCCCTCTCCCCCACGTGCGCCTCTTTATGCACTCTCGAGGCAACAGCGCTCGCTCGCCAACAACTCAAAATTGTCCTTGTAAGTCCACAGTGACTTATCCCGCTTGGCCATACCACATTGCCTGCTCCCAACTTGGCAGTTTTTCTCACAGCATGTACCTCTGATCTTTGCAAGCCTGCGGTGCCTAATGTTGACATGCACGACGCAAAGGGTGGCAGCTTGTGGCCCAAGTGACACAGCATTGCGGCCTGCGGTGACCGCGAAGCGCACATGTTGGTAGTGTCGGTAGTGTCGGTAGTGTCGGCAGTGCGCAGCTTGGGTAGCTATCGCGCGGAAGACACGGAGGTGTAATGACGTCTGAATTGCATGGGTACTGCTGTCCCTCATCCTGCCGCATGAAACTGATGTGAGTATGCTGCGACCACTCTGAAGGGTGAGTCGAAGGGTGAGCCGCGGCCGTTGAGCAGCCGTGTAGCGGGCACCTGCCTCCTGCTGCCTGCTGCCTGCTGCGCTGCTCGAGCCAGGCGCAGCGTTACTGGCGTGCCGGCAATCGCATCCGGCTCCCATGCTGCATTCTGCGTGCTGCGTCCTGCGCCGTGCAGCCGCCCAACAGTCGGTGCCGCAGTGGCCACAGGTGGCGCGGCCCATGCCTGCCTCCACAAGGCTCTAGAGGATCCCTGTCTGGAGTATGGGTGGCGCATGTGTGGGTACGTGAGAATGTGAGCGTGCTGCCTGCTGCCTGCATGCTGCATACTGCAGCAGGCACCAGGCAGCTTGCGCAGGCAGGCTTGCGGTTTGCGGTTTGCGGTACTCACAGCTGCGACAGCCTCCCCTGCAGAGTTACTACTTAACTACAAACTTCTACTTAATTATATACATCATGATAAGTCACGCTGAAAGCGTCAGGGCTGCAGGCCTCTGTCACATGCAGCTGCTGCCCGGTGATGCACGAAATGCACACCTCGCAGTGCGCGTGCGATGCAGCATTTGCATGAGAGCAATCGCATGCTGTGTGCCGCTGGCCCGTCTGTCGTCCGTGGAGTTTGGCATGTCCTCTACTCCTCTTGGGCACCACCAGCAGCGTGGAGACCTGAAGCACATTAATATCACGTCGATAGTACAAGTGCCACCGCCTGCCCAGCATGCCCACACCTGCTCAGCATTCCTTTGCGCGCCAACATGACCCGTGACCCACATTTCATAGCCTTGCCACCTCTTGCAGCCTCACCGCATCGTTTTCCCATGCTCACTGTCTTCTCACACATCAGAGCAGTGTTGACTGTTACTTCTTAGGGCATCCTGTGACGTTTTGGGGCGCATTGGGAGGCAGCCAAGTACGCCAAAACTCACAGGATGGCAGATGTAAACATGTGCATGCGTGTCACCCATGTCACCTGTGCCCCAGATGTTCTGCGCCAGTGCCAGCTCTACCACAGAGGCTAGTTCTGCCAGGTCTCCAGTACGAGTCTGAAGTATGAAGTATGAGTTTGATGTCAGCTGGGCGTGAGTTCGCGCCGGCCCAGATCTCTGATGGATGTATGTGTGTATGGCAATGTGATAGTATATGTTGGCTGTACACAGCCAACGTTGCTCATGGCGACTCGTACACCGGCCAGCTGGCCAATCTGGTGCGTTGCATTCGGGTTGGCCTCAGATCTGAGCTTGCGTATGGTGTCTTCAGAAGTCTGAGCTTGCGTAAGGAGAGCTTGCCGAGTGCTGCTGAATCTGAATTGTGGCAGAGGGGGCAAACTGTGGCAGGCAAGTTTCACAGTCTGCTGCAAGCATGTATGCTCGTGACCTCTGCTGAGTACTGCACTTCCCATTCTGACAGGAGTTTGTGGAGACCATGAATCATAATGCTTTCTCGGAACGTCATGCCAGAGCCTGCAAAATGCCATGCCAGAGGCGACCAGACTGCGACCTGGTGGGCAGGGGCGCGGGCCGCTTGATGGGCCGGTCAGACATGGGTCGTTGGGGTGTTGGGATGGCGATGCACGGTTTTAGCTGAGATGAAGGTCAGCCTCGGAGATAGAAGTCAGCCTCATCGGTGGCGCGGTGTGCAAGTGGCAAGGGGCACGTGTCCTCTTCAGAGGCCGTGACACCACTGTGTGTGTGTGTGTGTGTGTGTGTGTGTGTGTGTGTGTGTGTGTGTGTGTGTGTGTGTGTGTGTGTGTGTGTGTGTGTGTGATAACGGTGGCGTTTGATAAAGTCGACCTATTCATGCGGACCACAGGGACGCTGACTCCTGAGGCGGAAACCAACATGGCGTCGAGGCGGGTCGAGGCGTGTCGAGGCGGGCAACACGGCGCACCCAGGTGGACAGTGGCCACGGCACCCGTCGGAGCAGCGGCAGGCGTAGCGGGCGTGCTGCCCGTGGGTGGGGCCTGCAGAGCATGCACAGCACAGCGCAGCACACCAGGCACTGCTGGCGAGCACGTCACATCCAGTTTGGGGCGGGAGACGGAGCAGCGCCGGCGTGAGCTGCTGGGGCAGTGTGGTGGACACTGGCGGCTGTGATGTGATCCTCCAGACGCGGCTGTGCTGTGTGCTGGGCTGTGCAGCACAGGCTTGTCGTGTGGCCTGGGATGAGAGGGGCGGAGAGTGTGGCGGCGAGTTAGGGTTTGAATTGCGGGTGTGATTGCTGGTTGTGTCGAGGCCAACATGAACCAGGAGCTGGCAGTCTTGCTGCGGTGTCCACATGCGCCATACAGTTGTGCCCAGTGGCCCAGCCAGAAATGGTTTGCTGTGGCAGTGACTCTTTGTCACATCAGCCTATGACTGTGCCAAAAGGCAATGAGTCAAGGCTTTTGACTCAGTGGTTGCAGTGGCCGGGTGATTCAATTCAACTGCTCTGCCCAAGTGCCAGTCCATGAGTTGCATTGCACTGCAAAATCTAGTCAGGAAGCAGGACAGTCTCAACTGAAGCCCCAGCGCCAAAGCGGGAGGGATTCAGTGGAATGTGATGGTGGCCACATGCCTCCAGCAGCAGCACTCGTCATTATGGGAGTAGTGATGGGGCAGGTTGAGACAGCTGGGGCTGGTGATGGCCTGTGAGTTCTCCTGTGAGCTCTTCAATGCAGCACATGTGCAGCAGTCATGTGGTTGTCAGATTTGCGGTGATGAGTGCAGGCCAGCCGTGATTGGGAGCAGGTGTCACTCCAGCTCTGAGACCTTGCGCCTGCTCCTGGCCAGGGCACCCCTCATGTTGAGCCAGGAACTGTTAGATTGGCAATAGTGGGCATCATCAGCCTTGACCAAGCAGGCAGTTCAATGAGTAGTGTGCTTAGTAGACTAGGCTGGTCGGTGGACAAGCTCCGGCTGGATCCAGCTGGATACTGCTGCAAGAGAGTTGCCCAAGTTTGTGCAAGTGTGCGCTCTTCGGTGCAGCATCGGTGCATGCATGGCGCAGAAGGATGTCGAGTGACACGCCTGGCAGAAATGTTGACCGCGATGGCCGAAGTGAGACGGCGTATATGTTGGTGATATTGACACGTTTGCTTCATGGCATTGTTCTTGGCACTGTGATGGATTACGTTCATCGGTCCTGGCCTGGCATGAATCCTGCGTGCGGTCAGTGTGGAGCGCAGGCCGTCCACTCCACACACGCGTATACTGTGGCGCATCCACAGAAATGTGTGAGGCTAGAAGTAGTGGGTTCTGTAGGCGAGGCGTTCAGCACAGCCGGGTCTGCCGACACAAGCGTAAAACATGACGGTCATAAGGCAACAGAGCCATGGCTGACAGCATTGATCACGCTGCAGTAAGCAGTGCATGCACGACAGCGCTACATACGTACGCATGCGTGCAAGTCAGGCCACGCTTATCAGCGCTTATCCCGCACTGCGTCCGAGCATCACCTCGGCCGTTTTTATGAGCTGCAGATGGCCTGTGGTCTCGCATGGCCGCGGTGACCGTGCCAGAATGAGTGCTTACCCGGGAGCTCTGTGCCAAGATCGCTTTCAAGCTAGCGTGTGCGGCATAGCTATGCATCCATGGGTGCGTAGGTGGGACGTGCATCTTGGTGCATCCGTGGCTATGGCAGCTGCCGTGACGTTGCCCGCTGTCAGCCCGGTGTCCAGGTGCTCTGACCGCATGCGCGCAGGCGGGCACGGCCACGCGCGTCGCCTGCAGCGGTTGCACACGCGTGGGATCCACGGGATGTGACTGTTGCTGACAGCGATGCCCAGCTGGGTCCAGGTCGGGCAGGTTCGGATGGTTTGACCGTTGGCATGTGCGTCGTGGCATGCGGAGTTGTCACCCAAGCCACGTCGAATCGCTTTGACAGCTGCGTTCTACCGCCGAGCCTGATCAGCAGGTCATCGACTTCTGACATGACGAGCGTGCCAGTGGAACAATTTCAAGTGAGTGAGTGAGTGGATGCAACCTCCCACATGGTGTACTATGTGGGATGTTCCCCGCCATCCCAGGTGCCTCAAGAATTACAAGTTTGACATGTTACACATCAAAAAGGCACAGGCACCAAGTGACAACACGACACATGACACCATACGCGATGACAGCGCCTTGTGTCCTTGACGGCACGTTGAGCTGGCTGCCACACCTCGAACGCGCAACGCTGCAGCGCGCTGCTGTCCCCGCAACGGTGCCCAGCTATTACTATAACACAACTGTACTGCTTGCGTTCTGCCTGCGCCTGTAATTGCCACACGGTGCCCAGAGAAACTGCGCTGACATTCACAATTGGACGCAGTCCTCACAGCAGGCTGCAAGAAAGCGCATCCATGATCAGCTTGTGTGTAGGAAATTACACAATCTCTTATCTGTGTATCGGCGATGCACTACTCTAGATCGTGCTGCCGCTAGCGGGACAGTTGGTGGAGATGGGGCAAGGGGAAACAGTGGCGGTGACTTGCACTCACGAGCAGCTTCACAGCTCAGAGCACCTCATGAGGCCTCACAGCATCCAATAACAATGCCTTATCGATTGGAATTGTGTGCTTTGTTCTCTTGCTAATGACATGGGTGAGTGTGAAGCGGATGGCAGCAAAAAGCACATTGCTGGTTGCAAAACAGCTAGTGCTCAGCGTCAGCACCTGGGCAGCCCATCCCAGCTACACAACAGGTCACGGAGAAACAAGTGAGCATATACACCGGATTGTGTTCCACCAAGCGTGTGCTGGTCATGTATAATGTATCTGTCCAATGTGATCGATAGCATCGGCCTTGGAGTTTAGCCGCTTCGAAACAACAGCAGCCTTGAAACACCCGCAAATACAGGCGATATGAATCGCTATATTGAGATAATTTAACGCAAGGATGGTGTATGGCAGCAGCTGCTGCGTTGATGCAGTCCAAAGTTACCAACGACAGCGGTCCGAATAGCTGCAATACGCAGCGTGAGGCCCAAGCTACACAGAATCCTACATGATCTAATGTTTTTGCGTTCAGCGATGTTCAGCACCTGCAGGCGTGATTGCTAGCTACGGCAGGTGCATGAGCAGTACATGTTGTTGACGTTAGCAAGCTGTCCAAAGTGGGCAGAGGAACGGCTGGAACTACGGCGGCAGCAGCAATAAATGCCATTAGTATATATCTATGCGGTTCCTGCTGATTCCAATGAGCCTGTGACGGGTATTGGAGTTCGCGCGAACAGTCCGTCGTCATTTGCGGCACGCCTGCGATCATTCGAGCAAAAATGCACGCCAGCATACACTACACGATACTGTATGCTTATTGTGTGCCTGGGCAAGCGTATATTGCGGTGCATGGGCTGTTGAGGACGGCATGTATGCACGCCGGGGTCGGGGATACACGGGTACAGGCATGCATCGGCGGAAGCGACCAACCATCCAGCGCGACGCAACATGATGACGGCATCCGGTCACGTGCACCATGCCCAGCGCCTAATCGTGAGGCACTGATAAGTGGAGGGGGGATGTTCGTGAGCACGAACGGTTTTTTTCGCCCGGTTGCTGACGTTCGGAGGCCCCAAGCTTGCGTGGCCTTTCGTAAGAAACTGCCAGAATGTGCACAGCGGTGTCAACCCTGCCAACCATCACAGTGGGACTCTCATTGTGGCCGCCGCTGTAGGCACGCTGCGCCACTGGCAGCGCAGTGACCGATGTGTGGCACAGTGCACTGTGGCAGTCAGGATTCGTGAATGCCGCGGGCACACGCATCCGCTGTTTACATCGTGTCTATTCGATGCCCGTGCTCATGATATACGTTGGGAGATCTCCGGAGAGGACGAAACACATGTGGTCGGCGATATGTGGTTTTCGACTGGTCTGGCGCTGGTTTTCAGCAAAGCGTTACGGCCCACATCGCTGCGTGCGCTCACTGCTCTATTTTGCAGAGCATTCACCACGGTATGGCGCACCGATTCACACTGAGGCTTGTCACGATCACACGCAACCGCGTGAGCAGAAGTGGCGACACGGGCGTTGACGAGCTGTAACTGCTGTTGCTGTCGCCTTCCAGGTGGACGGTTGCGCACACGGGATGCAATCAGATGATTGCCATCTGTGCTGCTTGTTTTGCATGGCACGGGCATGTCAATCATGCAGTAAGCTGTGGTATTTGTGCTAACAACCGCGTCAGGGCCCAATTGAGAGGCATTGCGTAGATCTGTGCTCGTACTTTCGGTCGATGGCCTTTCACGTCGCTCTATGGTGCGTGCCGCACTCATCATACTTCATTTTGTAGAGATTTGGTGGTGTATAGTCTGTGCTGCAGTCTGCGTGAGCACGAGCACTCGCGCTCTCTGTGTGACAGCGAGGTCTTCGACCACTGGCCCACGATAGAACGCAACTGTCGAGGCATATACCGTCTAATGGCCATACATTGTGGCTGGCATGCGGGGGTATCGCGGCTGAGATGAAATATGTGCATTGCCATCGCTGCATGGGGCTGTTGATACCGTCGGGTCACGGCGTCGGCGGAGGTCATGCCGTCTGTGTATCCCAGGCAACACTCGCTTCAGGCTCTTACAAAGACCGTGATGATGGCCATCGTATCATTTGTTGTAGGCAGCTAAGGTGAGAGCGGTGACCCGTTCTCTTGCAATTGGCGTTGCGAGCAGCTGCCAGCGGACGCCTCAGCCTATTTCAGCGGCAAAAAGGATCTAAGCCTTTTGATATTTGCTGGGGATTTCTCCTTCATCGGCGGACTGGCGAGCACTTCGTCGGTGGTCAAGCGGTGCCGTTGCTGTTCAGTGGGCAGCCGACCAGCCTTAGCGTCGGTTTCGACAGCTCCGCAGCTGCCGCCGTTGCCCTGAGAACCAGCCTCCAGCGAGTCCACTGCTGGAGGCTCACCTTCGTGTCCTGAATGCATCATGAGCCTCGTGGCTCCAAAGGCCAGACAGAAGAGACAGTCCCCGGTGAGATGCTGCTCGCGGCCACCCTTGCCCTGCACTCGAGCCGTCTCAGGATGTCGTCCTGTAAAGCAATCCACCGCTCGAGTAAGACCGATCACAGGTTTTGTTATCCAGATGCTGGTCTTTCGCCACAGCCATTGAAGTTCAAGTTTGCTGTCACTGTTGCGCATGGCACTCTGAGTCCGTATTATCAGCTTCGCCTCGCTTCGCGCCCACTCTGCCTCGACTCCTGAACAGGCTGTCCGTCCCACTCATGCTCCCAGTGTTGCTGACCACTGCCGCCCGGGTGGTTGACCCTCGGCCCGACAAACCTGTGTCAATTCGCATTGCGTGCTGCTTGCGTCATTGTAGTCATTGTCGGTCATGCTCGGCGACGTCAATGAAGCGGGGTGGCATGCCTGCAACCATCCACGCACACGAACCACAAGTGATAGGCTCTCGCGTACCAGACCGCTCGCCGTGGCTGTGCTCTATCACCGGCCGGAAGGTGGCAGCAGCTACTTCCCTGCCCCATGCCGTCCTGTGCAGCCTTCGTGAGCGCGCTCACTGAGTGTGGGTCATCAACAAGCGGCGTCATGCGCCATCGATGAACTCAGGTGCAGGCACGCCGGTGTCATCAGGGCATGTGTGGCCGATCCGTTCCATACATACATGGTCCGGTGTTTGTTTCGCGCAGAATATGCATTATTTGTCGGTTCTCCTTAGGCAATCGGTGACATGGTCGAGAGCCTCCATGTGTACATGCTCCAGATAATCTACATCTGAGCTTCCGAGCTATCATACCCTAGCTCAAGCTGGCGTCTATGATAGGAAACTGCCACCTTGACAGCCTGGGACGTGATTGCAAAGCAGGCAGGCAGCGTTGTGACCTTGGAGTTGTCATGAAAATGCAAGCACAGCACTCGTTGAGGCCCAACCAGGCAGGATATTCACTGCCATGGTGTGGTTGTTTGTGCCAGTGGCATGTGTACATCTGAAGTAAATCCAATGCATACCTGCTCCCATGTACCATGGGATCCCCAGGTACATTGGATCCCTAGGAATTCCATGTACCTAGGATGGTGCTAGCACCCATGGTGAATTATGATAGCCATTGGCAGTGTGTTACGTTGCCACATGGCCCATGAAGCTGGGCACTCAGGTGAAGCTGCATCCCAGTCTGCTGGCAGCATGGGCCAGGCCAGGGATGTTGCTGTGGGATGCTGCTGTGGGACGAGCCTGCAAGTCTTGCGCACGTGCAGGGCATGCACAGCAGCGACGCATCGCTTGACACAGACAGCAACGGCTGGAGCGCCAAGATCCTGTCTGCCCCTGGTGGCCGTGGCCAGCGCAGCGAACTTGCGTCCGGCAGCTCAGCCGGAGCGCGCAGCCCACCTACACACCGCACGGACGTGGCGGACGTGCTGCCTGTCGCGTGCTCCCCGTTTTCGATCGCCGCGTCTGCGCTACCCGGCCCCCCGCCGTCGGTAGACATGCGCAGTGGCAGCGCAGCCGTGGTGGCGAAGGCCGCGCCGCCCCCGGCTGCGGCGCTGCCGCAGGCCAACATCGCGGCTGCGGAGGCGCGTGCACAGGGTTACATCGAGCCCCCGGCAGCGCAGCATGCGGCACGGCGACCGGCGTGGCCTCTGCCGACCCGGCGGTCCCACGGTGGTCGGCCGAGTCGTGCACCGGGACGGCGCAGCAGCGGCCAGCCGCTCGGGTCGCGGGACGATGCGGCACAGCTCCTGACTGATACTGACGGCGATGACACGATCATGTGCGATCCTCCACACGTGCTGCTGCTGCTGCAAGCTTGACCCTCCCCCTCCATCTTCAATCAAAGCCGCCTGATACTGTGCGGGGAGCCGATGCTGAAGAATGCCATACCGTGCGGCTGATGACGCTACTACCGAGATCTTGTGTCTTGCGTTGCATGCACGATCGCAGCAAGGCAACGAGGGCCTGTGAGCCTTTCTCGGCTCGTTCCCGCACAGTTGCCGCCAGCGCGAGCGAGTTCATGCCCTGCCCATGCCACCACACACCTGCCTTGCTGTGGCCACCTACGCAGGGTGTGCACCTGGTGTAGCTGCGTGCTGTGCCCGGTGCACAGCTGGTGCACATGTCAGCAGCGGGCACAGCACGCAGCTACACCATGTCAGCAGCGGCCACTGAGCACTTCAGCCAGCCTGCAGGTCAGAGGATGACAACTACTGGGCATGGGAGAGCCCCCTCGCGGCGCCAGGGGGCGAGGTCCCGGAAGAATCGCAGGGAGCCTCCAGAGGGTCGACGCTGGCCGTGTCGCACAGCATGCAGCTCCCACGCGCCGACAGCGCGGCCCTGCCCAACCCTACCGGCACCTCCTCGACGCACCTGCCCTCACACACCGCGGTCACGTCTGGCATCTCTCTGCCGGAACTCAGCGATGTCTCCACCGAGGGCCCGCGCTATCATGTCATGGACGCTGACGACCCGGCGGCGGTGGTGGCCGCGGCCGCAGCGCCACCCCTGGCCCCCCCCGCGTCCCACATCGTCCAGCCACACCCCTCTAGCCGCAACCCGCGCCCCGCGTTGGGTGCGTTCACAACCTATTCGCACCCGCGCCCCGGTCTCGCTTCGTTCCCGCTCCCCCCCTCAGCCCCCCGCTGTCCCCCCGCTCAGCCCCCCTCCGCAGCACACGCCGCAGCTGCCGGCGGTCCCGCAGCTGCGGCAGCCGAGCATGTCGGAACAGTCGGTTCCGAGCTCGAGCCTGCTGTTCACACCGCGGCTGCCAGCAGCGGACGATGCCGATGCGGAAGCTCCCGCGAAGGTGCAGCCGCCGCTGTCCACCCCCGGCCCTGCGCAGCTGCGTCCCATCACAGCATGCCCCGCCGCCATGGCCGCAGGCGAGGACTCCGACAGCACCCCGGAGGCGCGAGATCCCCTCGCCGCGTCCGCTGGCGCGAGCAGCCGTGACTCCGCCGCGCCGATCAGCGACAGCGACGACAGCATGCATGGGGAGCCGCAGCTCTTCCTCGGCGGCCTCGTCAGCGCCGCCATCGGCAGCGACTCCTCCATCTGCAACAGCCTGCGCATGATGAGCTCACCAAACCCTACCGACCCCGCGGAACACCTTGACGCCCCTTCAGCTTCCGGTGCGCAGCACAGCAACTCCTACCCCGTCATCCACCCCTCCGGCGGCCCCACCACCGACCTCAGCCTTCCGCAGCCGTCGTCGCTGCTCTCGTTCGACAGCGCCGAGGACGACGGGCCGCCGCAAACCCTGGACAGCCGCGTCGCGCTCGCCGTGCAGGCCAAGGCGCACGCCACCGGCAACGTGCCGGACGTCTGGCGCCAGATCTCCAGCGCCAAGGTGCAGCTCAGCGAGCCTTCCGGAAGCTTCCTCCAGGACACGATGCCGGACTCGGTGCTCGACACGCTGCCCGAGTCGCGCCGCCGGAACGCCGGGGACTCCCTGATCGAAGAGACTGCCGCGATGCCCGTCGCAGCCGCCGTGGCGGGGTGGCCGCCGGACGCGCCGCACGCCGGCGCCGTCACGGTCCCCCTGCGGCCGCACTCGGCGCAGCCGTCGGTGCCGCACTCGCACAGCATGCCGCGCGAGCTCGCGGCCTCCGACATGCGATCCCCCTTCCAGCCCGCCCGCAGCTACCCTAACCTGCAGCGTTTCGCTTGCGGTGCACCCACCCCGCCCTCAGGCTGGGCACCCGACAGCCGCACCATCCAGGAGATCATCTCCACCACCACCTTCCAGCCGACCGTCCCCTCCCCAGACTCCAGCTCCCGCATCCACTCCTCCCCCATCAACCACGTCACGCTCCTCCGCGGCTCGTCGCCCCAGCCACCGCGTCCCGCCTCCCTGCACTTCACGCCCAGCGTGCGAATCTCCCCCCCGATCTCGTCCCCGCCGCGCCCTGTCAGCCCCAAATCCACCACCTCCCCCCACCTCTGCACCGGCGCTCTCCACTTTCCGTCCCCGGACACTGGCGAGGCATCACTTAACGGCCACCGCACGTCCCCTGGCGTCTCCGGCGTCCTGTCAGCCGCCGCCGCGCACCACCGCTCCTCGCCGCTCCCGCCGCTGCAGCCCACGTTCGGCAGCCACGCCACGCTCTCGCGACGCCGCGTCTCCTCCCCTGGTGGCGCACACGGCCTGCTGCTCCCCCCGCCGCCGGTGTGGCTGAAGGACCGACCAACCAACGCGGCGTACCCGCGGCTCGCACCGCAGAGTGCGCCTGTCATGCAGCAGCAGCAGCACTTTGACTGCGGGGACCTGCCGGAGGAGCTCGCGCCGTCGACGCTCCTCGACACATGGCCGCCACACGCGCCCCCCGCCGAGAAGGTCGAGAGCGGCGACGGCGCGAGCGACGCCGACGACGAGCGCGACTCTGACGGCAGCGACACGTCCACGGACCGCAGCGACAGCGACAGCCTCGACGCGGCGCTTGCGGAGTCATGCGTGCTGCCGTGGGGCCTGCCAGCCGCGCTGCAACCCGGGTCCAGTGCCGCGCATGCATCCGGCGCACTGCGCAGCCCGGCCGAGGCCGCCGGCCAGGCGTGGGAGGGCGTCGCGCCAGACTCGCCAACCCCACCGCAATCTCTGTCGCTGCCGCCAATCCGGGAGGAGTCGATGGGCACGGAGCATCTGGAGTACCTGTACCAGTCAGACTACGCCTCGACTCCGGCCGCATCGGCGATGCACACCCTGATGGAGCTTCCGGCAAAGCACAGCGCAGCGTGCGACGCGCCCCCGGCGGTCGCGCCGGCCGCGCCGCCGGCAGAGGCTGCCGAGCATCTCGACGTGAGCGTGAGCATTGCCGCGGCGATCCCGCCGGTTGGCGGAACGAGCAGCGCGCGCGCCGCGGAGGCGGAGCGGCGCCTGAGCGGCGACATCGGCCGCAGCGCGCTCAGCGCGTCCGGCAGCATCTCCGACGGCGACATGGCCACTAGTGCGCCGCTGGAACCCCCACCAGGGCAGCCGTATGCTGCGCTGTACGGCAGCACGAGCAGCATCGTGCTGCAGCCGCGTAACGGTCAGCAGCTCACGAGCGGCGAGGCGCCCTCATCCGGCAAAGGAATGTTCCGGTTCCGGAAGTTCCTCGACGTCGCGCGCGTCAAAAACCCCGCCGCCCCCACGAGCACCTCCGGCCCCCTGCCCAGCCCCGGCGGCAGCTCCGCAAGCTCCGTCTTCCCGACTTCCGTTCGCTCCCGCACGGCCTGCCCGTCCCCGCGCGACACCCGCACCCTCGACCCGGCCTCCACAGGCCCCCTCGGCCCGCACAGCGCCGGCCTACCGACGCACCGCGGGGCCCCCTCGGCCGCCGGCATCCCCTTCCTCCAGGAGTCGACCTCCGCGCCGACCCTCATCGGCCTCAGCCACTTCAGCAACGCCCCGCTGACGCCCGCCGACGCAGTGCCGTGGCCGCCGCGTCGCGCCACGTCGCGCGCTTCTGTAGACACCGCGTCCTCCGCACCGCTGCGCTCTCAGAACAACACTCCCCGCCTCGAGCCCCCCTCCTCCTTCGGCACCACCGCCTCGGGCTACCCCGCGCTGCCGGTGCCGAATAGCGGTGGAAGCCTCTACTCCGGCCCCCTGGCCGACATGCCTGTTCGCGCGCCGGTCAGCATGCCTTCCGAGCGCCCCTCGCGGGTCCTCCACATGCTGCAAGCCGCGCCGCCGCCACCCTCCGCCCTGGCCCTCGCAAACCCCAGCGGCAGCGACGCCGACGACGAACAGGAGACAGCGCGCACAGCACGCTCGGTAACGGTGGCGCCGACCCTCGACGCCGCTGCCGCGGCCGCCGCTGCTGCCTCGGCGGCCCCGGCCGGCCTTGCACCCAGCGGCGGCGCGTCGATGACATCCGTGGACACGGGCAACAGCACGCTCCTCAGCCGCGTCGACTCGCAACCGCCGCTTTTCGCGCTGCGCACCCTCACCGCCGGCTCCGCGCAGCTCCCGACCATCGACTCTGACCCCGACGAAGAACAATTTGAGTCGCCCGTCCCATTCGCGCCGAGCGCTGCCGCGGCAGATGTCCCCGCCGACGTAACACAGCCGGGGGGCTCGCGCGGCAACCCGTGCGAGCCTGCGACCCCCCCGATGGTCATCGTTGACTCTTCGGCTGCCACAGCATCCACAGCATCAACGACGCACAGCATGCACGCCGTAGTGTCTGCCGGGTCCCACCCACACTCCCACAGCTCCGGCCCGACCGCCGGCCGGTCGAGCAGCTTTGACGCGGAGGTCGCGGAGCACTCGCAGCGCACGCTGCGCTCCGAGGCCTCCGTCTCCACTGCCGTGACCTCGTCGTCGTGGGCCTCGGTCTACCCGCGCTACATCTTCCACCCCTCCATGATGCAGCTCACGTGGCGGCGGGACCAGCCGGGCCGCGACAGCGACGACCCGGCCTCCGCCGTGGCGTCCATGCTGAGCGCACAGCATGTCCTGCCCTTCCCCGGCCGCGCGCTCTCCAGCCGCCGCTCGTCTCTCGCGCCGGGCGACGGCGCGGCACGGCAGCGGTCGTCCAACGGCGCGGACCGCCAGCTGCCGCGGCTGCCGCTGTGGCGGCCGTCCGGCCCGCATGCTGGCATGCCGCCGGACTCCATCGCCAGAAGCAGCGAGCTGTCAGGCGACGGTGTCGGCGAGGACTCGGCGGAGGTGTTCATGGATGCGCGCTCCGTCTTCGCGAGCACCTGCCCGGCCCCGTCGTCGCTCTCGACGTCGCGCGACCTCTCCATCGCCGCCCACCTGGAGTCTCGTGAAGCTCCGCCGCTCGAGCGAACCACCTCAGCGCTGGAGGCCGTCAACACAGCTGGCACAGCGACCACGGCGCGTTCCATGCCGCCTTTGTGTAGCCCACGTACACCTCTGCCGATGTTTGTGCTGCCGCTCTGCTGAGTTACGGTGACAATCCTCATCGCATGTTTCAAGAGCCGATGCAGATTCGGCCTCGGCTGCCAGGCGGGGCGTGGCCTGATGCTGATGAAGCCTGCAGTGTTCTCTAATCTTCTTCTCATCTCGTGGATGTGCAGGGGGGGGGTATTTCCAACGCAAGCCATCTGTGCATCGCGGACAGTGCGCTCGGTGTGCGCCTGGCCGAGCTGCGGTTGATTGCGACCCAGCCGTCCCTCGAGGCCCCCACGGCCACCGCAGCAGCGTCTGCCACGCACAACGCCGCCGCCACATCCGCCGCAGCCAACACGGACTCGCTGCCGGTGGCCACCATCACGCACAGCCTCCTCGGGATCTCCTCTGATGGCCTGTCCAGCCGCCCGCAGTCGGAGAACGGCGCGGCCGCGAGCGCCGTGGACCCGCTGCTGGCAAAGGTGGCAGCCGCCGGCGCGTCGCACATGTCGGAGGAGGCCGGCTCGCCGATGCTGTCGCCGTCCGGCCGCTACGTGCCCGGCAAGCCCGCGCCGCGGCAGCGCAGTGAGAACCTCATCGACGCGGTGCGCGCCCCTCCCCCCGCCGATCGCTACCCCGCTTCTGCGAGCCTGCCCGCAGCGACCCTCCGCTCGTGGCACCGCGGCACACCACCACCACCACCACCACCAGTGTGGTCCACCTGGACTGCTGCGCACTGCAGTGCAGTGGTGAGATGCAGCCACGCCGCTGCACGGCATGGTGTGCGCGCTGCATAGCGTGGCATGCATGCTGACCCCTGGCAGCCAGTGATCCGGAAGTGTGGCTGTTCTAGCTGACGTGTGCTGCTGACGTGTGCTGGCACGCATGCCGGGCTTGTGCGGGCGGCATGCACGTGTGCACCATGTGTTTGGTGGACGCTACCATACATGCATGTCATGGCATTTCTGCCACGATTGTGCTCGACGTCAACGTTTGGTTTTTTACCTCAAGATAGTGTTGGAGCTCACACAGGTGTCGCGCATGCAGGATGTAGAAGGCCGTGAGCTGCCCGGCCATGACGGCCTCGAGGTGCTGCAGCGACGCTGCCCGGGCAAGAGCCTCGTCACAGGTGCATGGCCGCAAGGCCACGTCAGCTGGTGCGGCCCCCGCCGCTGCTGAGGTCGCTGCCGTGATGTATGCATGCATCATCGGGTGGAGTGATCGGTTCTCGATCCGGCGCCACCATGTTCCCGCTCGCGCTGTGAACGTGGACCGGAGGGCGGTTGTGCACAGCTGGGCGTGAGTTTGAGCTAATGCTTGAAGCTTTCGCTTTGAGCTGCCTCATGTCTTACGGTGGTTAGGTGCAGGTTTGTGGATGCATGGGACATCTGCGATGCGGTCCTCGTGACACACCCCAAGACGGTGCCGCGCCGCGTCGTCCGCCCGCGGCTGCCACCCCCCAACGTCCCGGTCGGCCACGACCCCGCGGCCAGTGGCATCTCCGCCAGGCCGCTGCTGCCGCTTACGCGGCGGCTCTCCACGCACCACGAGGAGAGCGGAGGCTCAATGCTGCCCCTGCAGAGCGTGCTGGGCTGGGATGACAGCACAGACAGCACGGCGTTTGAGTCGATGATACAGATGGCGAGCCTCCGGCCGGAGCTCGACGCCGACGCGCGCACGCACAGCGTGCAGCTCACAGCACAGGAGCCGCTGCCGCCGGGGTGGACGACGGCAGTCGGTCAGACGGTGCCCATGCTGCGCTCCGTGCAAGAGGCCCGCTCCTCTGACGTCGACACCCCGCCGGGTGTCACGTGGATGTACCAGTCCCTCCCGGCGTCCATGCATGCCGAGCCTGGTGCGGCTTTCCATCTTCCGTGACCCTCCGTCTTGCGCTTGACACGCACAGCGCGATCACTCGTGTGCTGGTCGCTGTGGCAGGAGCGCGACAATTTCGGGTGCTGCAGGTCACACCGGGGCTACGCAGCCGGCACAGGCCGCGGAGCGGCGTGGCGCGTACGGCACGCTGCAGCCGCGCTCCGTTGGCAATCAGTACACATCTGTGCTGCGCTCTGCCCTGCTGCCCCGCTCGCTCGGCTGGGGCACGGCCGCGCGCCGCGGCGACGCCGCCGGCAGAGCACCCTCATCCGGCCGGCCACCGCGGCCGCGCACAGGCCCCTCTGCTGCGGCTGGCTCCGCGTCTTCCTCCCCCAGCATCCTCAAGCGGTGCAAGCGTGCCCTCTCGCGCGCCTCTGGCCGCAAGTCCAAGCCTGCGCCTGCCAAGGCCCCGCAGCATGCACAGCACGTGGATGGGGACGGGTCCAGCTGCGCCGCGTCGCTCATGTCCAGCACGCAGCACGTCTCTGCGGCAGTGATGCCGGCGGCGCCTACCCCGGTGTCGCAGGCGACCGGGTATGAGAGCGATGCGGAGGTGCAGGTGTTGCCGCCCATGGACACGATGCCGGAGGACGGCGAGGCTGCTTCGCACGCTGCGCCGCCACCGGGCACTGGCCACCGCAGGCGGTGGCTGGCGTGGCGGTGGAAGCGGTGAACTGCCGCCACTAGTCGTCCCGCCAGGCGCGCCGTGGCTCGCGCCGGCGGGATATGCGGCGGCAATGTAAACAATGGAGCGCGCATGCGCATGCGCACACGGTTCTGTTGCGCGATGATATTGCAGTTTCCAATGGTCGGGGCGAGTGAGCTTGGTCGGGGCGTGTGCATGAGCGGCACGGGGGCGGATCTGCACGCCCCAGCCGCTGAGGGATGACTGAGGCAGTGGCTTCCAGGAGCCGATCTGTGATCATTGAATTTTAGTTTTTAGGATTGACAGAGGAGCGGGGACGCCCTCATAGGGTAGCTGGCCAGCCACACTGACTCCAGCTCCCCGCTCAGTTGTATTTGCTGACTCAGGCTGAAACCGGCCTTGTGCTTGCTGCTTGAACGTCCGCAGTCGAAACCGCGCACAGTTGACGCCGCGGATGCGGCTGCGGGGTGACAGCATGTGCAGGACGGAAATAGGCGTTTGTACATGCTTGCATGCCGCTAGGTGGAGTTGCGGACCATATACTTTGCGTTGATAACATTCTGCTGCTGGGAGTGCAGCCAATGGTCCTCGGGGCACGCAGGCGTGAGCAGGGAGGCTCCCCTGGGTGCGGGTGGAATGTTTGGCCGAGGCTCCCAACCAGTTGCGTGCATCGCTCAGGGCGCACAGCAGGCCTGCCTGATGTGTGTTAGGACGAGTTCCACTGTTGCGAGCTGAAGGGGGAAGGTATGCATTGTTTGGTTGGCCTCAGTCTGGCACAGGAGCAGGAATTTTCGAGTGCCGCTAGTCATTATCATTCTTCATGCAGTGTTTAGTTCAATTTTGCAAGCTTTGTTGTGTACTCTCATGTGCTGTGCAAGAGTCGGTGCTGCACAAACTGAGTCCGGGACCTTTCTGTTGGTTTACCATGTGTCCGCAGTCTGCCCTGTCAGGCTTGGCTGCCCATACTACATCTCGAACTATGTGTTGCGGTGCTGCATACCATACCATAGCCAGGTCGCAGCATTCAGCGTCCTGCTCAGTGTTGTCTGCCTCACGCGCGGTGCCAGTGGAGTGCTAACTCTGCACTGCTGTGTGCACAGGTCCACGGGGCACCACCGCCTGACGTATGATGCGGCATGCCCTTGAGGACTACACATCTTCTGTGTACTGTCCAGCAAGACTGACTATACATCGCAGCTACCGTGGGTGTCCATATGCCCTGCTTTTCCATTCTGTAGGGTCCTTGCATCGCGAGTGCCAGTAGTAGCCGCATCTAAGGCTGGAGTCTGCAGTCATTGGTTTGCTATTGCCCGGGCACAGGTGCCCTGTAAACAGCTGGAATGCTGGCTGGGTTTGCTTCCAATGTGTCCGTCGCTGTGCATTTTGCAGCTGCTGTCTGAAGTTCTGCAGCTCGCCTGTCTAGCACGATGTCCCGGACAGGTTTGTGATCAGGGCGCTTAGACTTATCCAAGACTTCGACCAATGGCGGATGAGACACGCGGCTGAGCTTGTCGCAGCGGCAGACAAGCGACTGTATGCCTGTACACCCATCAAAGATGAGCTGTGTCAGCTGGTCCGACCACACATGGATGCTGCTCAACTTTGGGCAATTCTTGAGAGTGATCTTCAAAGAGTTGGGGGCATGGATGATGGCCTGCATGTTGCAAGCGCAGCTTGACAGCTGAGCTGTGCATGACCATGGTGCCGTGCGCAGTGCAGGGGCATGGATCGCACCTTTGTGACATTTGGGCAGTTGCTCAGGTCAATGATCTGCAGGCTCATTGACTGCACGAAGACGTACTCCAGGCCGCTGCAGCAAGACAGGTTGAGGTTCACCATCGATGGGCAAGCGTTTATAGGAGACAGCACAAACCTGTGCAGATTGGGGCAGCCACAAAACTGCATACCATCACATCCATCACGTACATTGTTGAATCGGTGTACTGTCCGTTCCCGATAATTTGCGCAACGGGCGGTGGCGAAGCGTTCTGCGTACCGAAAGCGTTGCCAGCCGTGGCGGAGAAAGCTTCACTAGTTCTGCAGCGAATGCATCTCTGACCGTCGCAGAGTGCTCACACTGTATAAGCTTGCAAGCGTGAAGGATTCGCTCTCTGAGAGCTCCCCATGTTGGCCAAGCGAAAGCGTCCGGGAGTGCAGTAGGCTCCAGCGTCCACTGCTGACATTGGACTGCCTGTACAGACGCAGATGATTAGTATCCCAAGATGACAGCCCTCGCAAGTTTAGGTGGGACATTCCGGAACTCGCGTACTCGCTCCCAGGTTTTGTCGTGCTCAGGCTCCACTAACTCATCTTTCTTACCCTTCTTGCCCTTTGGCATCTTCTCAGACTAGCCACCGTGTCAAATCCAAGCTATTCGTCCTCATGCACGCAGGCCCCGGGTGCGCAATCGGCCAACCCCACTCCCTGTGCAAGCCATGAACCAGCGCTCGCAGCTGCAACCTACACATGTATGGTACAGCAACCCATCCATGCTTTTATACTGCACCAAAAGCGGTGAGCTCATTGATATCTATATGATGTTTCAACCCTTCGAAAGAGACATGCTTCTACACCAAGGAAAAATGAGCATGATCAGCACGTTCGAACAGTGCTGAACGCGTTCAGATATGTCGCTAGCCCCCATGCATGATCGTGCGCAGTCGCACCGCCAGGGTCGTGTACGCGAAGCAATTCTGGCGTTGGAAATTGTGCCTCAAGATTGCTGTGCTGGCCGTGCCCCACAAAATTCTTAGAAATCGTCAGCGGAGGTCTAGATGCTATAGACTGGGCCCACCCCACCTGTGTTACCCGCACCACCGATCCTGCCGTGCCCATTCTCCACAATCCCTCAGTCGAAACCGATCATACAACAACGTTGTACAAGCTGATTAAATCATGGCCATTTCAGCTTTTGTGACCTGCCGCTCCTCAGGCCGCGCAAATGGTGCGATAGTACTCTATCCCTGTCGCTATCTGTTCATCAGCGATTCTCCAGCTGTGTGCCACACTCCAGCAGATGCATCCACAGATGCAGACCGATTATTTATGCATCTTAGGCAGTAATGGTCGTGCCAGAGGAACGCCCAACGCGATGTCGCTGTCTTCGGTGCGTAGCGGGGTTGGGTACGCCCGCACAGCCACAGATAGCCGTTCACATGAACAGCTGTCAGAACGAACACACTGTCAACAGTGAGTGCATGTGAGCTCACAATGGAGCAAAGTGAAGTTTATGTCATCAAATTCGATGCAAACTCGAGGTCAGCGTGTCCGTTGATGTGGGGTGGATGCAGGATTGGCACACACTGCTCACCGGCCAGCTCTGGTTGCGAGGGCCGCTGAAGCGGCAGCGCCGCAAGTGCCACCGGGACAAAAGTTTCTCCTGACGCTGCCTAAGCCCATGGGTATGGTTCTTGGCGAGTCTTCGGACAAGTTCGGTGTGTCTCCCCAACGCGCTTAGATGTGTCACCTGCGTCACCGGCAAACCCCTGAACAGCAAGCAAGACACCTCCACACAATGCAGTCACGCGACTCAATCTAATTCCACTCACCTGTATGTCGCAGTCGCACTCTCCTCCCTCCAACCGTGGTGTGATCTCCATGTGCACGTGCGGGGATCATGTCCTTGCTTCACCGATGCCCATGCGAGTCTCATGATCGGCTTTGAGCGCTGAGCATGAGCGCAATCAGGAGACTGAGGGTTCCGCTGCTGCAGTCAAGGTGGAGGAGTTGGCCAAGGGAGGCAGGGCAGAACGAGCGGGAGTCCAAGTCGGGGACATTGTTCTCGAAGTCAGCGCGGTAACTCTCACAGCCGGCAAGGAGGGCCTGTACGAGAAAAACGGCTACGGGGACAGGCCATTCGACAACTTCAACCGGTCGATGATGAGCTGCATCGGCCAAGACTTTGATACCGTGATGAACGTCCGCTGCCCCTTCTGCCTGTCTGCATGAAACCGTCTGCTTGCGTTTGCACTGTGTTCCTGGCAGGCATGCCACCGTGATCAGGTGACTCCATCATGGCCTTCTTGCGGCTTACTGTGATATCGCAGTGATAATCGTGGTGGCATGTGCAGGCGATTGCAAGCAACAATGAGCGATGGGGCTTCCGGGATGTCGAAATCATCATCCTCCGCCCTGAATCTGCTTGAGCTCTGGACACACAGTCCGGGGTTTGCCTAGGAGGCAGGCTAGGGCCGGCGGTGGCTAGATGCAGGCTGTGCTGACGTTTGCTGATGTTTGTGATGCGTGGCTGTTCGCCCCCATCTGGCGCTGTGGCCCCCGCCGCCAGTGTGAGGCAGCCGGTTCAAACGTACAGTCAACACGGCGACCTCTCAGCAAGCCGTGATGAAGCTGCCGCTGCATGTGCCAGGGGTGAAGTGCTGCACCACCTCTTGGCGCCTCGCGGTGCTGCTGCAACAGCAGCAGTGCTTGTCGGGCGTTGCACCGTGGTGGTGTGACTGCTTGTAGGCAGCCATCGCCTGGGAGGGCACCCGTGCTGACAGCCGGTAGCGGCTGCGGGGCCAGTGACACGGCAGGACGCCTTGAATTGATGTTGGATCGAGGGCGGACGCAGGTCACACTGGGAGGGGTAGGTTGTGTATGCCTGCGGCCGTGCAGGAGCCGATGCCACGGTCAACAGCGGCCACAGGCCCGATGCGGATGGGAAACAAGCAGTGCCAATCAGAAACAAGAAGGCCTGGGAGGGGGCACCTGCCAGTTAATCCATGTATGGCGTGCCGTGTAAGCAGAGCATGGCGTTAAATGCAACGGCACGAGGCAATTGCCGTGTGTATAAGTCGCAGCGTGACTGGATTGAGGTTGTAGATGAGACTGGTCTCTCAACAATCTGGCTTGCCTCGCATGTCGCAGCCAAACCGCATTGAGCCAACCCGGTGCGAGCCACCCAGATGTTCACAGTGTTTTCCACCGCACAGACCAAACAACTGAAAAATGGCTGTACAAGCCGTAGAGAACAGACTACGCCTGTACCATTTCGGGTATCCATTGTCGCTTGCGGCTTTGCCTGGAGCTATGCTGCAGTGGCAGTTCGTGTGTTACACGGAGATCGACGCAGGAGCCCAGCAGCGAGGGCAACAACAGGCAAGCAAGCAACCGCATCCCAACAAGCGGCCAGCAATCAGAAGCAGCACACAAGGATCTACCAGGCAGCTCATGTGTACATACATGCAGTTGCTCGCGCGTAGCTACTTGGCCGCCGATCGGCTGGCTCGTGTGCATGTGGTGCCGCGGCACGATATCTGCAGCACATTCGCGGCAGCGTGACAGCACCCAGGCTGGCAGTCGGGGTTGAATCCGGTTATATCGTTACCAACATCCGTTGCGTGCAGGTCACGCCTGTAAGAACATTCACTGTCTGTGCCGATCGGTGCTGTAGCAACACGCGAGACCACGTAGCGATCGTTTCGGCGTCTGGCGCCTAGACAGCAGGCGCTTACACCTGCTCCCACAGTGCTTGGGACAAGCGCATTAAGTACGACAGTTTATATCAGCTAGCTTGATGTTGGCTAAAGGATCGCTGCCACCGGTGCACGCCCGGTTATCTGCCCGGGTGTGTACTACAAACAACACCAACGCTGGGCGCCGGCCACGCACCCATGCTACGCATTTCCATACCTTACGCTAGCTAGAGAGCCTCAGTGTGATATTATGAAAGATTGCGGTGATGAGCAGCACTGGGTCACTCAGGGGCAAAGCGTTGGGCTTGTGATTCTGCATGGGGCGGGGTCGCTTGCGGGCATGTGTGAGGCTGCGCACGCGTACTCGTTGCTATAAACATTCTTCCACATTGAGATGCTTTTTACTTGCTATACAGGCGACAATTCGCGCCAATGCCGCAGCGTCACAAGCGCCAGTGGCTGCTCAGCCTGATGCCGAAGAGTTGAAGGCCAGAGTTGTCGCAGATGAAGCTAAGTACGTCCTGCAGACATATGGCAGGCCCTCGGACCTGGTTATAGTTCGTGGTGAAGGCTCAAAGGTGTATGATGCCTCCGGCAAGGAGTACTTGGACTTTGCTGCTGGCATCGCTGTGAATGCCCTGGGGCATGGCGATGCTCGCTGGGTCAAGGCTGTGAAACAACAAGCGGGCGAGCTTATGCACACATCCAATCTGTTCCACACCGTGCAACAGGTCAGCTTCCTCTCTGTCATCGCTCACGGTGTGCCTGTTCGGTGTGTCATCAATGTCACAACTCACTGCCACCACCACTCCGCCCGGACAATCGGCAGCCCCACTGTCTGCGAATCAGCTTCGAATCTCTTGCAGGTGGACCTCGCTAAGCGGCTGGTGGAGTCATCGTTTGCAGACAAGGTGTTCTTCTGCAACTCTGGAACCGAGGCAAACGAAGGAGCCATCAAGTTTGCCCGGAAGTATGCCCGCATCACAGCTGGCGCAGACGCCCAAGACGAAAACGCTGAGGTCCCAACAGAGCTGGTCGCCTTCACAGGCTCCTTCCACGGCCGCACCATGGGCGCTCTGGCCCTCACAGCCAAGACACAATACCAGAAGCCATTCCTCCCAATCATGCCCGGCGTCAGCCAGGTCAGCCCTCCTATCCCTGCAAGTCAGTCTTGTAAACACCACACTGTATCAAATCCTTGTTGTCTGTGGTACGCATATCCTGCACCTCAAGGCAGGAGGCACCTTGGCCAGCCCGCTCTCGGGCGTCTCTGCCACTGCCACTGCCCTGAGCCACTTGCAACATGCGGCGGAAGACCCAGCAGAGGACTGGTCACTTGAGGCGCTGTGCACGGGCAGCCGAGCGTGCACAGGCGGAGTGCACAGGCGGTGTACAATCAAACGGTGCACAGGCCGTGTGTAGGCGGAGTTTGGGAGCCTGGAGTCAGCTGCAGAGCACATCAAGAAGGGCCGCACAGCGGCCGTCTTCGTGGAGCCGATTCAAGGCGAGGGTGGCGTGAACCCCTCCACCCAGGCCTTCCTCGAGGGCCTCCGCCAGCTGTGCGACGAGGCAGGGGCGCTGCTGGTGTTTGACGAGGTCCAGTGCGGCGTCGGCCGCACGGGCAAGCTCTGGGCGCACGAGCACTTTGGGGTCGAGCCAGACATCCTCACCACAGCCAAGCCCCTAGCAGGTCCGCGCTTCCTACCTCCTGCGGCCGGGGCTCTGTCTGCCTCTGTCTCCCTTGAACGTCGACCGGCGTGCAGCAGGCAGCTGGCAGGGCCCGGCTCTCATAGCCAGTGTGATTGCCCTGCGCCCACAAAGTCGCAAAGTGATTGAGCATCTCAGAGCTCAACGTGTTATGATGGAGTTGCACCACACTGTAATTACCGCTCGGCCAACACAGCGATGCCGTGTGGACCACGATCGGTGCAACCACACCATTTCAAGCAACCACACCATTTCAAGCAACCACACCATTTCAAGCAACCACACCATTTTAAGCAACCACACCATTTCAAGCAACCACACCATTTCAAGCAACCACACCATTTCAAGCAACCACACCATTTTAAGCAACCACATCATTTCAAGCAACCACACCATTTCAAGCAACCACACCATTTCAAGCAACGGCTTGGCGTGCCACTGGCCTCGTTTCAACAGGCCAGGCGGCCGTGCAGGTGGGCTGCCCATTGGGGCGGTGCTGATGAAGCAGAGGGTCGCGGACGTCATGTCCCCAGGCGACCACGGCTCGACGTTTGCCGGCAACCCGCTCGTCTGCGCCGCCGCGAACGCCACGTTTGACGTCATCGCGGAGCCTGCGTTCCTGGCGGACGTGGAACGCAAGGGCGAGCGCCTCCGCTCCGCACTCCGGGACGCCTGCGGCGACAACGCCCACGTCGTGGTGTGTGCTTCAAGGCTATTGTGCACAAACCATGCACATTGTATCACGTGCAGAATGTTTCAGGTGTTGGGTCTGTCGAGCCCTGCAGCCTCGGGACACTCGCAACGCTTCCCGTGGTGCCACCGGATGGCCATCCAGCTCTGAACAATGTTGACGGCACGGTCTGGGCCGGCTGTCTGGTCTCTGGTCGTTCAGACGGCGATCCGGTTGAAGCGTCACTGCCAACAACAGCTGTTCGTTCCTGCTGGCGACCTTGTGCACCCACAACTGGCGGCACATGGATGTGTGCATGCCTGCCACCGCACAAACCGTGTCTCTGTGCGGCAGGTTCGCGATCGGGTCAATCGTCCGCCGCAGGGATGCCGCGCTGCATGCTGTGCTGCATTCTGCACTCACATCGATCTGCCCCATCGTCAGGCATACCTCTGTGCCGTTTTGCACAACTCGGACGGTGCACTGCATCCCTGGTAAATATTGAATCCCTCTGCTCAAAATCTGCTTTTTTGGTTGAGCATTCCCGAACACAGCGACTTTGATGGACAGCTTTGAAGGGGAAATAGCATCGAAAGTTTGTTCGAAACTACTGTATAGTTCGTCAAGGCGGTCCATGAATTCGCAAGGGTAGGGTGTGTGTGCAGGAGGTGCGGGGGTCGGGGCTGCTGGTGGGAGTGCAGCTGGACGTGGCGGGGGGCGGCGTGGTGGAGGCGGCGCGGGGCAAGGGCGTGATCGTGATCACCGCGGGCACCGGCGATGTCATCCGCATCGTGCCGCCGCTGACATGCACCGACGCCGAGATCGACCACTGCGCGGCCGTCGTCGCGGAGTGCATCGCGGACCTCTAGCGTCCACCATGCATGGCCGTGATGCATGGCCTTGCTGCCGCGCGGTGGCGCGAGCGGGACACCGAGGCAGTGCAGCCCTCTGCGGAGTCTGCTGTGGCTGCCGAGATGTGGCCGCAGATCGATGGTGAACTGCTGCCAACATATCCTGCTGATATAGACTGCCGCAGCGGTGCGGGGGCACGATAAACCCGGCCACGATACATATCCTGCTGATATAGACTGCGGGGGCACGATACACCTGACCGCCCGGCCATGCATGGTGGAAGCTAGCGGTCCGCGATGCACTCCGCGACGACGGCCGTTCACCATCCGTTCAGTGCGTTGGGGTTTCAGCTGGTTTGAAGGTCTGCATACATGTGTTTGTGGGCACTGGTCTGTGAAGCATCAGGGCAAGTATAGCGTCGACAGGAACTCAGCTCTTGCAGTAGCTTTGCTAGTGGTGGTGGCGGGCAAGTGCCGAGCCCTGTCTGTGCCGGGGCAGGTGGACACGGTTGTGTCGCATGCGCGTGCGGCGTGCAATGAGCAGCGGTGCCTGGGGTGTACTGAGGTGTAGCTGGACCGTGGAGCAGTGTTGAGTTTTGTAGTACAGGTGCTGCCATCCGTTGACAGGTGCATATTCTGGCTCTGTGTAACACAGTGTGGCTTGCATGCTGCGGCTGTAGGCACAGTGCACGACGTCGCATCGCAGCTGCTGCTCCTTGCTCAATTCCCCTCGAACAGGTTCTCAGCTGTACGCAAATTGTGTTTTTGTAAGGAATCGCCTTTGGAGGAGCACAGCGTTGAGCCATGTGCTTCCAAATCGGTGGGCATGGCTGCTGTGCAAAACCTCCAGCGGGCGCGACGTGCTGCATTGTGCATCGCATTGCACTGTGGAGTCTACAGTGTGAAACTAATGAGTTGCAGCGACTGGACGTTTCACAGTCGCTGGACATTTCTGTTGGCTGAACTGACCGCCACACTCAGTGCCGCCGCAGGGCTGCTCATGCTGGCTCGACAAATAGACAGAACGGGCTGGTGCTCCTTGCTGCCTGCCACTGAGTGGGCAGCTGTCCAGTTGTGCGCCTGCTCTGTGCCGTGCTCAGCAGTTGTGGTTGCACTCGGCTGACCCACAACTGATCTCCAGCCTGCGCCTTTTGCGCCCGTTGCTGCTCCAAACGCATTCTGGCGTGACTGACCTGCTCGAGTCCCTGCTTTCCATGCTCGACCCCTACCATTACGTTCCCCAGTTAAATTTTGGTGTCGCGGCTCTCCATTGCTGATGCCGTTCACAGTTATACATGCCACCCGTCCCAGCAGCACAGCTGCAACCACTCACCCAGCCCTCCACTCGTTTCGCAGCCAGATGTCACCAAACCATGCAGGTCAACCCCCACCAAAACTCAAAGCACCCGGTGGCAGGCAACCTGTCCATTGGCCTCTCCAAAACGTGCAGCCGCCCCTCCGCCTCAGCTCAATCTCATGATCAGCAGGCCCTCCAGTGGTATCAGCACTCCTTCCAACTCTGCCAGCAGCCGGATCCTGCGAGGCGGCAGCCCGGGCGCGGCGGCAGCCCTCCGGGCGTGCTGGAGGGGCAGCTGCAGCCCAGCACGCGGCGGCGGCCCTCCGGGCGCTTCCTTCCAGCCTCAGCAGCACTCCTTCCAACCTCGTGCCTCCAACTGACTCAGTACACAAACTGACAGCCCTGTATCAGCGGCGCACCCAGCGCGGGCACGGTGGGGGCCTATTCGGGGTCAGAGTGCTGGCGGCGGAAGGTGGCGAGGATGTCGTGCATCTCCTCGTTGAGCCTGTGCTCGGCCTCGAGGTCCGCCTGCAGCTGCTGCACCGCCGCGCCCAGGTCCCGCTTGTCCTGCTCCAGCGCCTCCGCCTCGCGCTTTGCACGCTGCAGCTGCCCCTCCGCCTCCTGCAGCCACTCGTGTTGTGTTTCTTGGTGACTTTTGTGGATTTTTATGTGGCTTTTCAAGATCGTCTATCAGTTACACACAGGGGGAAGCTGCACTTGGAACATGCATGCATCTCTGCCGGGCTCACATGCACAGCTTGATTCAAGGGTGACCAGCTCGAGTGCAGGATGATGCAGGCCGCCGAGCCCCCCCATGCACAGCGGCCCCACGAGCATGCATAGACTGCGTACACGAGGCACAGCGCACACAGCACGCAGCAGGGCGCAGGCGGACCTGTGCTCGTGCTGTGGCGGCCTCGACTTCGTGCCGCTGCTGCTGCGCTTGGGCGTGCTGCGCACTGCGTGCCTCGCCGACCTCGCGGTGCAGCTGCAGCAGCTCCGCTGCGGCGGACTTGCTCTCGGCGCGCGCCTCCGCAATGTCGGTGCCTGCCTGCACCTGCTGCTGCCGCAGGGAGGACAGCTCAGCGCGCTCCACCTGCCGCTCGCTGCGGATGCGCTCCAGCCGCTTCAGCATGGTGCCAACGCAGGGGGGCGCCCCGGCCACCACGCCGCGTGCTGGGCTGCCGTCGATGCCTGCAGCGGAGGTAGAGAGTTTTCACAGCACGCAGCACAGCCAGCTGCCGTCAGCAGCCGGCACAGCACCAGCACACGAGCCTACGAGCCCGACGACCAACGTCTGGGCAATCTGGCATGAGCTGGTAGCGCTGGCGCAGCAACCACATGAATGATGTGACGTGATCGCCAGCGCCAACGGCGCTGGAAAAGTGGGAAAGGCTGCGCTGTTTGCAGGAGGACACAACATAAGTCCAGTAGCCAGCATGACAAGAATCGAATTGCTGTCTCAACTCGCGGAGCTAAGGCCAGAAGGCCGCCACAGGGGGTGAAGATGAAGAGGGGGTGAAGATGAAGAGGGGGCACCTGCGACACTGTCAGCGAGGTCCAGAGCCAGTGCCAGCTCAGCGAGGTCGCTGTCCTGCTGCTGTGCTGCCTGCTGTGCACGCTCCACATCAGCCTCCAGCCGCTGCCGTGAGCGCGCCGCCTCCGCGAGCTCGGCTGCCTTGTCGGTGTTGTCATGCATGAGCGCGTCGGCCGCTTGGCGCACCTGCGCCACCAGCGCCATCTTCGCATTGACGCGCTCCTGCAGCACACACGCTTTGGCCGAGGGGACAGTCACTACTAGCTCCTGCTGAGCAAGCTCAATTGTGGATGGTCGAGGTGTGCTGAGCCGGCGCTGCACTGATGGTGAGTGTGCACCTGCACCATGTGACTGTTAACGTAACCCGGCACACGGGTGTAAAGCATGCGTTTCCCAGGGCGGCCGACACCGCAGGTCACACGGCCAAGTTGGCCGAGCAGGGCAAGCAGCGTGATTGGCTGGCGTTTATGGAGGCTCTGCAGTATGAGTAAGGGATGATCAAGGGAGGGCCAAGTTTATGTTGCTCTCGGCAATATAGGAAAGAAATATTCATCCACGATTCTGCAGGACTGCTGGCCGCGGCCTTCCCCCGGGCGCAGGGGCGCACACCTGCAGGCTGACAAGGCAGCGCTCGCACTCATGCAGGCGGCCACGCAGCTCCCCCTTCTCCTCCTCCGCCTCGCGGCCCCGCTGCCGCAGCCCTTCCGCATCGGCGCGCACCGCCTGGTAGTCCCGGAAGAGGCTCTTCAGATGGTCCTCCAGCTGCTGCCGCGCGCCGCGCTGCTTGCGCAGCCGCTCCTCTAGGGCGCGCACCTGCGCCTCCAGCGCCTGCCGGCTGCCCTGCACACACGGCACACCGACAGTTTTCCCCCAGCAGCGCTGAGGTCGTGGAATCCTGAATGTTGAAGCTCCTGTCTGCCCGTGTCAAACACCCCACGACGCATAGTAGAGCAGCAGCAGCAGTTGTGCTCTGCGTGGCGCTAGGCAGGAGGCCCCAACACACAAAGGCACCACACCGGGGCACGTGTACAGCATCGCGGTCACCTTGCCGCCTCCCCAACGCAGCACAGCACAGCACGATTCACACGCGCCTTTTGACGGCACTGCGTATGACTCGCCAATGCTGCAGGCAGATGAGAAAGCGCTGCAGCAGGCCTGACGACACGGACATGCTCACGCAAGCCTTACGACATTGAAACGTTCATGCAGCAGGCCTTGCACCAGGCCTCAGAACGCTGCCGACGTCATGCAGCAGGCCTCAGAACACTGGCGGCGTCATGCACCAGGCCTTGCACCAGGCCTCAAAACGCTGGCGGCGTTATGCACCAGGCCTTGCAACAGGCCTCAGAACGCTGGCGGCGTCATGCACCAGGCCTTGCACCAGGCCTCAGAACGCTGGCGGCGTCATGCACCAGGCCTCACGTTACCGCCGTGCTCATGCAGTAGTGCCAGCTGTACCTACTCCCGCTAAACACTAAACCCCTCATCTCTGATTCTTGGCTGAGCATTCCCAAAGTCAGCTATGATAGACACTTTTGAGAGCAGTTGTCAGAAACGGCAGTCCATTAATTTGCAAGTATCGGATGCGCCGTGACGGCCCTACGGCCGCAGTGGCGGGGGCGCACCAGGAACTCGTTCTGCTGCTGCTGCTCCAGCTGCAGGGCCGCGACCTCGCTGCCGAGCGCGGCCTTGTCTCGGGAGAGGCGCTGCACGGCGGCCTCGAGGTCAGAGCGCGTCTCCTGCGCACCACGCGCAGCGCCGGCCAGCAGCCGCTCCTCCAGCCGCTGCCGCTCGAGCCGAAGGTCATCGAGCCACGCGCGCAGCTCCCCCTGCTGCCTCTCCCCCTGCTGCCTGCTGACACGCTGCGGCTGGTCAGCTGATAGTCTCAGCACGATCACACCTCCACGGTGTCGCACACAGCATGGCAGCTCGCTACGGAGCTGGGGCCAGATCACGCGCTTTGTGGCGGCTAGCTGGCACGCATGCTTGGGCACAAGCGATGCGCGAGGGCAATCGCCACCGTGTATCCGCTGCGTGCCGGTCACGTGCGTTCAACGGCACGACATTCAAGCCGGGCCTGTGTTTCACTCACAAGCAGCGCATGGGATAGTCTACAAGGCGATGGAGCCACAGTAGAGTGTGGAGCGCATCCAGAGGCTACACTTAGCAAGGTACTAGGCCAGCAGAGGTCGCAGTGTTGCAGGACTTGGGACGCCCGAGAAGGCTGCTAGCACAGCATCAGAGGCGTGCTCGCCCTTCTCCAGCCACCCGTGGGGCCACACCTCTCCAGCTGCTCCCGCTTGAGCTGTTCTTGCAGTGCCACCATGCTCTCGGCACAGCTCTGCAGTGCATCTTGCTGCTCTCTCACCTGCTGCTTCAGTGTGTTGATCTCTTTGCGACAGCTTTGGTGTGTTACTCTGTCGACTGCCATCTCATGCTTCGCCCTGCACGCCATGTTGACTTGCTTGACAGTCGGGAAAACAGTGAGTATGGTCCAGCATGGCACCCATCTGGACTTGTGCTCAAGCAGAAAGGTGCTGCAGCAGCCCAGCCAGGGTCAATCACAGGACGCCAGGCAGCAGCATGGTCGTATGTACCACGTCATTGGCAGCTGTCTTCCATTATGCAGACTGCAGGCTACGAGCGCTCGTAGCATCATGATGCTGTGCAAGTGACCTCAGCAGCGTTAGCAAGCAGCTGCATGCTTCCAACGACCAGAAGCCCGCACATGGAATCATTCATTCTAGCCATTGACGAGTCCAGAGGACGGGCAATGCTCAAGTGTGTATGTGGCGCATGTTTGTTGTGGCCCGGGTCATGGCTGGCTGCTGCTGCATGTGTTGTTGTGTGCTCTGGAGTGTCCGGATCAGATGCCAGGCCTGCTGAGAACTGCACAGGTTGGGTGGAAGATCTGGTATATGGTGACTGCGCATGAGCTGGCGGAGATGCCTCACAAGCATAGCTTCGCAGCTGTGCCTGGGACTGGTTTGAGAGGTTAGCGCCTGGGCTGGTCAATGGATGTGGCTTTGAGTGAAACTTGTGTGGTGTTAAAAACTCACTATGAGTCTGGTTGGGTCCCGGCTCGATCTGCAGAGAGTTGACAGCTTGTTAAAAAATTATGACACAGGTCGTGTATCACAGTTGCTTGCTTGCCTCTTGACAAGCACAGCTGCATGCTGCGGCCCAGCACTGATGTCACACCATGAGCGTGGCGGAAGTTTGCTGCAAATCTGATCCAGAGGACAACCCAGAGTCATCCAGATTCGCAATGGAGTCAAGCAATGACGCCAATTGTGCATGACCACCGTTGGACAGTGAATGTACACATTGCCTGGTGTCAGATTGCACAGCCATCCTGTTGCGACTGCTGACATCACCGCGAGTCACCTCTCTGGCACGTGATGGCGCAGTAGTTACGTGCGATAGATGTCCTGGTCCGGCACTGGTGTGAACTCGTGGCGAAAGCCGTCCAGCAGTTCCTTGTGCCTCCTCCGGTGACGCCAGGAGCGGGTCTTCAAAGCCAGATGGAGACAACAGACGCTTCAAAGCTTTGCATTCGGTGCTGCCAGTAGAAGGCATGCGGCTGTGTTCCGCTGCTCTGGTTGATCACCCGACGGAGTGTCGCTTGCGCTGCACGCGAATCGACCACCCCCTCAATTTGGCCATAAAGAAGATGACGGCACCAATGTCGTCCTCTAGGTCGTCTGGTTCCTTGCCAGGTGAGCTACCTATGCATTTCGTAGCATCTTTACCATACGGACCTTCCTAGGTGGTTGCGACAATAGCCAAATAGACCGTGTATGGCACAGAATGTAAGCGGCACTAAATTCTGCGATTGCATGAGTCAAATTGCCCCGTTTTGTTCAATTTGTAGCCTGCAGGCATGACTCAGGTTGCAGATGAGTATGGCCCGCACAGCTTGCCTCGCATGCATGGTGCAGTCCTGGCCAGTGGGACGACTTCCGCGATGCGAGGTTGGAATCCTCGGGCTGATCAAGTATGTGATCAGTGCACACTAAGCATCTCTCTCGGATCAAGAGGTATTGCGTTGTGTTACAGTCCACCGACATCTTTGCCGTGTTTCCCATCACAAGCGTCCAACCACTGCAAACGGTTGTACAAAGGCATAGAGAGAATAGACTATACCTACACGATTCAGATCTCTCGCCTGTGGCTGTGCAGCAGGGAAGGTCACATCGGTGACCGGGAACAATGATCAGCGGATTGCCACAGACCTCCAACCAGCCATGTGCACACCCTTGCCCTGGACCACGATGCCAATGCGTGTACATCGACCGGAAACAACAGCAGCACCTCCGGCGAATTTGTGTTGCTCATGCCGCTCGAATCGTTGACCGGCCCGTGCAGTGGCCAGCCACCTTGACAGCGTTGAGCATCTCCGGGGCTGTGGGTGGAACGCTGATGGATGGCATCCACAGCAGAGTGCCGCTACAGGTCTGCCCACCCCCTCTATATGTATGCATCCTATCAACGTGCTCTCCGAGTGCGAAGCGAAGTGTTGCCAGTGATTGCTGTACCATCATGCGGTGGAGCATATTAGTGACGGAGCTCGATTGTACTACACCCCACGCTGCCACTTTTGTGCTTTTGTCAAGACTGTAGCAAATTATCTATGCCTTGTATAGAGTATACAAATTTGTCTGAGCTTTGTACACAGTGTGCACATCTGTCCACGTCCTTCCTTCCATATGTCCGTCCATTCCATTGTGCACAACAGGCGGGGCAGATCTAACAGTCTCACAGTAAACTGTGCGATGTCCAGTGGCAAGCGCCAACCACTCATCAACGCAGGCCCTCGAAACAGCTGGGTGTGACCTGATCTGGAGACATTGATGGCCGGACTCGACTCAAACCGAGCCATGCTCTTGTCGCACAGGTGTATGACAAGGCTGCATTTTCCGTCCTGGGCTTGAACTCATCCTGGCTCGTCCCTCCTTTACTGATTTCGTTCTACGTTGTGCTTGGCAGTCTTCAAATTCTTGCTGACAAGGCCCTCATTGACACACCCGCGACACAAAGAGCCCTCTCCAAGCTGAGCCCACAATACCTCCTAACAAATACATGGTGAGCCTTGCATCCCTCTGAATTGTGCTCGCCAATGCTGCCGTGCTCGCCAATGCTGCCATGTACACACATGCACATGCAAGCCATTGTAGAAGCAGTGAGTGCCCAAGAAGCTGACAGCGCATGGAAACTAGTGCCGCTGGAACAGCTGCCCTGCATGTACTAAATGGCCGCATAGAGCACTGTTAGGTCCTGTTGTCCAACACCTCTTGCCCAACACCAACACCAACACCGCATTGAGCATCGCCACATAGCCTGAGATAGCCCCATGTGTCAGCTACACTATGCACCTGCTCAGCCCCTTGTAGGCTCCTCACAAGCCAACTCTCTAGTGGACGCGAAACAACAGCTGACTTTGCCAGTGACTGCGCAGGATTTTTCTACTAGCAATATTTGAACATCTTTGGATCCATCGGTTGCCCTGTGGTCGCAGAGGACCTACCTGCTGCCCCTTTGTCACACCTCATATTCGATTCGCAGTACCCGCATGCCAGCCGCACAGCTTCAAAACCACGAGACGCAGCCCAACTGTAGCTCTGCAGTGCGCTGTACGCCGGCGAAAAGTTCGCTGTGGTCCTCTTGAGTGCGGGCAGCACATACAGGAACCGAGCCTAGCTGGGCATGCTCAAGTAGCTGCACGGTGCCAGCTTGTGACCGTCAGTGAGTCCCAGACCTGTCCGCTGAGCCTATTCAACTGCGGCTGCGGGTCAACACTGCATCATGATCCAATGTTGGTTTGCGGGGCTGCGGCTGAAGATCCGCAGCAGCTGTCGAGATAATCGTGCTTATTTCTGGCTGGACGGCTGGCAGCTGACATTGGTTTGTGGTTTTGCGATCTCGGCTTGATATTGCTTGCTGGTGACTCACCGATGGCTGTGAGCTGACCATACTGTGCCGTGCTGCAGCGTGCTTGTGTCCATCATCTTCCTCAGCGCCACCCTCCACGGCCTCGAGCTCCCGACGCCGCAGATCGGCGCTGTGCTCGCCGCGGTCACCGTCATCAACTGGACCGTCTTTGACCGGACCCCCCAGGGGGCCCTGCTGGCTGTGCTGTGCGGCGTGGGCGCCCCGCTGTCCGAGGTCGTGCTCAACGTGGTGTTTGGCCTGTGGCACTACCCCCGCGAGGACCTGCCCGGAATGGTCTCTTGGTGCGCTCTGAATCAGCCTCTGATCCTCCAGGAGAAAGCTGATGGTGCAGTGCTGGGTCCCCTGTGACGCACGGCGGAGCATGAGCTCCTCTGCAGCGGCTCTCGCGGACGCATGTGTGGATCATGACCCCTTCTCGCATGTGTTGACTCATGGCCCGTGATCGCCGATCGTGTGCCTCCCGCCACGCAGCTGCGCCTGCACTGTGCTCCGGTGCGCCTGCCCCCCAGTGTCCTCCTCGATGTGGGCGGGGGGCCTGAGTGGTGTGTGAGTGCGCCGGCCCACGCGCGACTCTGCTCTAACAGCTGCAAACTGATGTTTGCTGTGCGCTTTCATGGGTGTGTCGTCACAGATGGCGCCGTCTCGTTTGGTGGCCAGTTGGCAGCTGACCGGAGTCAGCGGCTGACCGGAGCTGGAGACACCCTCTGCAGCGGATTCGGACACGAGAGCACAGACGAGAGCACAGCGGAGCATACAGCTACCCACTCGAGTTTCACTGCGGCCATCATGCAGTGGGGCATGGTTCATGAAATTGAGGATTGATTTGAGATTGAGATTTGATTTGAGCTTTGCCATGCTTAGCCTGCCTTCTTGCTCTGCCACCTTGTGGAGCATGCTCCTGTAACGTTGCTCACAACCCACTCCAGTTCCACTGCGAAAACCGCGTTTGAGACATGCCCGCCGGTGCATGTGCTGAGGTGCTGCGCGGTGTTTGCGTACGTGCTGCGTGCATGCTGAGCATTCGCGACATTGCTCAGACACGGAGCCGGCCTCCCATGTCGTTGGGGAGTGTGGCCTTCATGCCCGACCTGCCACGGGGGTGTGAACCAACACCCCGTTGATCCGCATGATATGCCCGCGGCATGCATGCCGGTGGGCCACGCCAACAGGCTGATGCGGTTCACAAGCGCCGATCGACTGATGTACATGATGTATGTTACACACGTGGTCATGACTGTGCAGGGTACCGTGGTGCTACGCAGCCTACACCCCCGCCCTCGGCAACTGGGCGCGATACCTGTGGACACTCCCGGCCGGCGACTCCAGCAATTGACCCCAGCGAGTGACTCCACGCAGTGACTGCAGCGAAGGACTCCAGCGAGGCGGAGGGACAGCAGGGCGGCGGGGTCACTTGCTAACTGACATGTTCACAGCAGCGTCTTGCCCAGAACCTGAGATGTGGCCCAGGCGCCAACCGCCACACAAGCCAAGCATGGTCTTGCCGGCCCGGTGCTGGTGGACTGCTGTAGGCATGCGAGCTGTGGCCCGCCTTCATGCGGTCAACGACTGCACAGGAGCGAACATGCACTGTGTGGCTCATCGCTGGCCTGGAGCGGGTTGTGCTCTCTGCTCGCATTTGCTCTATGCTCGCATGGGTGTAATTGCTCCATGCGTGGAACCACAGGCCTGCAGCGCTGGAGCGTGGCATATCCAGGCTTGCCCGGTGTTAGTGCTGCTGTGATTGATGTGGCCACATGTGGCACTGCCTGCTGTGTTAACTTGCATGCGTTCCCCCTTTGTGTCCACCAGCGGCTCCAGCACGAGGAACATTGCCGGTCAACTACGATTTGAGCTTTTGCACACAGTCAGCTGCGCAGGGCGTTGCAGACGTGGAACATGTACAGATAAAAATTGTTGTAGATGTGAAATGTAATCCAACTGCACGCTTTGATCATGAGCTCTTGCGGCCAGTTGTTGCATGACTCCCATGCACGGACCTGACCTGATGTGTCCAGAAGGTGTGCACAGGCATCGCTCCAGGCTCCGGCCCAGCATCGCAACCGCGTCAAATGTGCAAGGCAACTGCGCAAGCGGGAGATGGTCAGACGGACGGAGCGAGCCGTTATGCACTGAACAATAGTCCTGTGCAATCACCGCTCTTGCATACGTGTCGCGCCGGCATGCTGTTGCGACCGCGCAGCGGCATGGCTCAAATGCTACCTCACTCCTTGAAGCGACTTGACATCATATGGAAGTTTAGGTGTCACCTGCACTGCGCACTTTGTGTGACGCAGAGATGATACAGCCACCATCCGAGCCGCCTGCACACAGGGGTGCTGAGGCCGATGCCCGACGGGTTTGGGGTTGGCGTGATGCTCGATGGTTTAATTTTTTTTCATGCATCATGCAGCAGTCCGGCGACGCTGGAGCTGGATCAAGGCGCACACCTCCCTCCCCCGGCCACCAGCGTGAACATCCACCATGATCCCTGCACCACCACAGCCCGTCCACGTAGCGCTAATCTGCCGTTGCAGTGTTCCTGACACCCTCGTGCTGCTCCTTCAAGCTCTCCGAGCCCAACTCCTTTTGTCACGCCTGACATTCCTGTCGCGACACCACACTTTCACTATCGTGAATTTCTACGTTGCCCAAATCAACAGAAGTGTTGTTGCATGAACAGCTATTTGCTTCCTACAAGACCTTTCCTTTGCTTTTGCAAAGGCGAAAGGCCCGAACCTTTGCCCCGCTAAGGAAAGGCAAAAGGCTGTAATAGACCTAATTCAGGCACGCACGTGCTTGCACGTCCTGGCCTGAAGCCGCCCTTGGAACACGGTGATTCAATATCGTCCGTGGGACTGCAGTCATAATGATGCATTCATGCCTTCGATTCTGCCGCCTGCCAGCTGCAGGCACCTCGCTCGTCCACGTGGCTTTTGAGCAAGATGTGTCACTGGCAGTGAAGCTCAGCAGTTCACGCATGTAGGGCCACGTGCTGCAATTGAGTATCGCAGTTCCTGCTCTGTGCCATCATGGATCACAGCGCGGCTGATTCTTGCAACAATTGCAGCGGCATGGGCAAGCACACCGCATGAGGACTTCAATTTACACCATGGGACGTTGCGGCACGCCGCTGGCCGGTCAAGGCTCACGGCGGGACATTGTCATGACCACGGGTTTGTCTCACGCGCGGATATATAAGACAAAAACCAGACGTATAGTATCATATGTATGGTATCATATTCAGGCACCACCACCAGGCTACAGCATGACCAGCCAGAATCACCCAGGTGGGTGCCCTTGGGCTGGGTCTAGAGGCAAACGCCGGCCTGACTTACAACGGGCCTACCTCCACCCCCGGGGGGCGCGGTCGTCTGCAGCATGCATGATGGGGCTGAGGGTCTGCACAGGGCAGACATGCTGGCCATCCATGAGGAGAGGGGAACACGTCATGGTCGACCTGACGACCACGCACATGCGTGCCAAGCACGTGTTTTCCAAAGCGGCGGACCGTGTGGTCATGACACTGCTCGTCACGCTGCCAAGGTGGCAATTGAGCGGTTGCGGGAGTCGTTTGTGGAGGCGCCGCAATGTGCGTTTGCGGCAGAGTGTTATGGGCGGATGGGCCAGAGAGCGATTGCATGTGTTGAAGTGCTTGGGGATGGCGCGGCCAAGTCGGGTGGGGTCTCCAAGTCGGTATTTGTCATGAACACGTTCAAGAAGCTACCTTGTGCGTTCAACGCTGCAGAGGGGAAACGCCAACATGTATGCGGCAGTCGTTGACAGCCATCGCCCGTGTGACTGGCAAGCACTTCATGCCGGGCCTGGAAGTGCCGGTGGAGCAGTTCTGAGTGTGTTACACAGTTATAGATCTAGGACCCAGCAGCGCCGAGGCAACAGACCAGGCAACGCAGTTCTGAGTGTGTAGTGAGCCGGGCTGTGAGCAGCACTGGTGTATGTGAGAACAGTCGGTGAGAACATTTCGGGGAACCTGTAGCGCAATACTGAAGCTATTGTGTCTCAGGTTGAGTACGGCATTCAATCATGGTGCATGTGTCCAATGCATCGCCATGTTAGCCTGCCTCTGTGTTCTACCACCTTGTGAAGCATACCTCCGTACTGTTTCTCGCCTGCCTCGCACCTGTAACCCCATCGCCCATCCCAGCTGGGCTCCGGATCCCAAAGCGTCGCGCGCGCGGGGCTGCTGAGTCCATCAGCGCATGGACTACACCCGCCGCCCGTCAGGTTTGGTGAGGGCGAGAGGAAGCGGTTTTCAGCTGGTGTGACGTGCACAGCCTGTGCCGGCGCTTCAGTCATGTACTACGACTTGTTCGTTGGAGCCAACGGGCCGAGCATCGATGGTAGGTCATCTATGCCACGGCATTTCGATGTGTGCAGCAAAGTTAAATCAATGCCGATTGAAGACGTTCGGAAGCTCAGCGGCACCGGCAAGGTACATTCAGCAATCTGGGATGCAGCACCGACCGTTTCCGGTGGAGCTTGTAGACCGTGTTGCCTCGTCGTGAGTGATGGCTCCAAAACTTCACATATACGGTATCAATAGCACAACCGTTACCCATAGCTGCAGGCACAGAGCTTGCTGCAGCGGGCTCGTGGCTCCGGAACCCAGCCATCGCGCGTCAACATTGCTGCAGTGGAGTCCATCGATCTGACGGCTCCTTGTACCGCACTCGCGCAGGTGAGACAGCGACACTGCGAGGAACAGTTACTACATCGCGAATCGTGGGCAACGCAACGCTCCTCGACAGTAACACCAATGACGTGTACAGAAGTACCAGCTTGTGTCTGTGGAGCCTCTTGACAAGAAGACTCTGCAGCTGGCTTGCACAACACTGCCTGTCGACATCATCAGTCTCAACCTGGGGCCATCATCTAGGCTTGCAAATGTCGATGGCGAGCTGCTGGCGCGAGCAGCTGCAAGGAATGTGTACATCGAGCTGCAGGTGGCAGGTTTGCTGCTGACAGCCTTGTGGAGGCCAGGTTTGCATGGAATCCAGCAGTGCAACCTGTTGCACAGCCGCGGCTGTCGCCAGTAAATTGCAGAGGCCACATTGACCTGTACACGCAGGTTACCTGCTCAGTCATGGCTGTACTGCTTGGTGCCAGTGCGACCAGGCTTGTGGGGTTGCTTGCAAGCCCGCATCAGCAGTGACATGACTGATGCACACATGGATCAAAGCTTGAACCATCCATAACGCAAGCCATGACGTGCAGGAGTATTTGAGTCTGGCAGACTTGAAGCTGCAGTCGCTGCAGTGACGACTGTGCTGGCCTCAAAGGTACCCAGGCATATGGTGGTGATATCAACTGGCCGTGGCACCTCAAGCTCTCCCTCTCCAGGACAGCTCTTGAGCATGGCCACAATGCTCGGTATGAAGCGGCAACATGCAGTGTTGGCAATAACACACAATGCTGCGGCTCTGCTGAAGTATGCAGCCCTGAGGCGCCTGAGGGGTGACACTGCTGTTGTGACACTGCAGTAGTGTGTATGCTGTACAACATGATGTGGTTGTACAATTGCGATTAAGCGCCACGGATACTGTGTTACAGTTGATGGTACACGGGCCTGCTGGCATGATGTAGCCAAACCGAGCGTTGGTTTAAAATTGTGCATCAAGCTGTATCGTTCACAGCCACTGCAGACCAGTTCGTCACAAACACATTGCTGCGCAGGTGCAGCTGTTTTTCGTGTAACAACCCTGCTTGCATAGTCAATCTGTGACATGAACTGACTGGCTCCACATGTCGCTGCAGCTGCAGGACCGTGCACTAGGTTCATGCAGGTCCAAGCAGCTGTATGCACGTGGACACGACCAATGATGTGTTGATGCAATGCCAAAAAACCTTGCCTGCTGCACATGGGTTACAGATGACAGCAGCGCTTACAAATAGTGTCACACAAACAAGCACCGTTGATCCGACACAGCTGGAGCCTGTCAGATGATAGCAAAAATGTCGCTCGAGCATGGGCAGCCGTGTGGGTGACAGTGCCCACCACTGCGGCCCTGTAGACACTGCGCGCTGCCCCTGAGCTTGTTCAACCTGACCATGCACGACCATTCTATGCGGCCGCGCACTCAGCTCCCTCCTCTGGCTCAGAATTGCCACCACTAGCCCATCTGCCTGTCTGCCACTTGCACGTGTGCCTGGGCGTCGCCGCAACATGCAAACACATCAAAGGCCTGTCCCGCAGCAGGCCGCATCGCACCAGAGCCGGGTTGCTACGGGTTAGCGTTATTTGTCAGCGAGAAATAGCCAATCAGCCTAACCACCTTGCGCACATTGCATGCATGCCCACCGGGTTAAACATGGTACCGCACGAGGTCGGAGCCGCTCCGCGGACTCGCCCCGGCGGTACCTCCATGATATCGGGCCTGGACTCTGCAAAGAGAGAGCAGCAGTCTCGCACACGGCGCCTTGTCGCGCCCGCCTGCTAAAAGAATCATCTTCACCACCATCGGATACTCTCGAGAAAGGCCTCATCCATTTGCGGTACCCCCCCCCCGCTCTCAATGTACCTCGATGTTGCTTTGCCCTGCCATGGGGATGTGGCGGCGCTACATCTTTGCATTCGCAGTCGGCCGGAGATCTATTGGAGCCGCATTGCGCCCTAATCCCCCAAATGAATTGCCGGGAGCCGGCCTGTGAGCGACGGTGCCGCCGCAGCATGCCGGGCACAACAGGCCGCACACACCGCCGCCGGTCCCGGAGGATTGGCTACGAGCACGTAGCGTGGCAACATACACCATGCATGCATGTTTCACATCTCCCACAGGACTGTCATCATCCTCGGTTATTCACCACGTGAGCACAGCGCACACGTCACGCACAGTCATGTTTTGAGCCGTGTTTGTGCAGCGAGGCTGCGCTGCTGCTGTGTGCCTGCCCCATATGAGAGTCTTGCTCCGCCACGGTCAGTGCATCAATGCCCGCCGCAAGCCGCACCACACGGCACGCCGTGTCGTGCATGGGCGCATCGCCGCTCGCACGCGGCTGCTGTGCCTGCTGCGTGTCAAGCTGCCACCCACCCCGTGTGCATGCATGAGTGGCATGAGTGGCATGCCCGGCCGCAACCCCCGCATGCACTGAGGGGTCGCACGCCGCCATGGACGTCACCTCGACGCTTGTGGGGCTGTCTAGATCCCCGTGCTGGCCTCGGCCCCGTTCGCTGCCAGAGTGACGTTCGTTGCCGTCGCTGTCGTGTCGGCATGAGTCGAGGGAGGGGAGGAGATCCTCGTCTCGGGCGTCTTGGATGAGCATGTTGATGCGGGCCTGCGCAGCATGTGGGGGGACGCCGCAGCGCAGCGCGCTGCCATAGATTCGAGCGAGGTGCTGCTGGGTAATCTTCATGACGGTGTGAATAGCAGGCTGCACACGTGGTGCCCGACGGCGCCTCCGGCGGGACAGGCGAGAGGGCGTCCGCGGCTCCTCGTCTTTCTGCTTCGGGACAGCTTGTGTCTGTATGCAGCAGTCCATGCCACCGCACGGCTCTGCAGGGATGCAAGCAAAGGTCAGGTGGAGGATGACTGCGTGGGTGGCGATCGTGCAGTGTTGACCTGCAGTGGTCGGTTTGAAGCAGGTCTGACCAGAGCTAGTGGAACCCACAGTACTCGGCTACACCATTATGAGACTCACAAAATGGCGGATGAAGTGGCTACAGCAATGTTTTGTGAGTTCTGCGCCATGGTTGTGGCAGGTACAGGCAGTACAAAACATGGACAGTACTGAAACGGCGTGGCTTATACCATCAGCCGATCGACGTTCATGAAGCATTTACTACTGACGGGAGCTTTGGCAGGCCGAATGGCTTATCGCTCCAGCTAGGAGGTTCTGCATGTTTCTCACTGGAAAAGGAAGTTCTGTGCCGCTGATACGAGACGTCCCTCTGGCCGCGTTCAGACGAACGCACATAAATACAGTCATGGTTTGTAAATAGTGTGTGGGTCCTGAATCCTGCAGCCCGAATGTTCAGGTGTCCTTCTGCTGGTTTTGTGCACAGTGGTGCTGCAGCTTCATCGGTCAGCGAGCGACACACAGGCTAAATCGTGCCCTTACTTCCGATGAGAATATTGAGGAGAGTGCGAGAAGTCGCACCGCCAGTCCTGAGAAATGCGTCTGAGCCACAAAACACTGCGTCCTCGTCCATGTCTATGCTGCAACCTGCATATGCGAGATGTGCTCCAAAAGCACTACAACAGTACGCTCTTATTACTCGTGCACCCGTAAATTATCACATGCGAAGTGCTGTTTTACGTTACACTGTACGAGCGCACACACGAACGTGTGCACGGGAAGCGGGGGACACATTTATGTCGTGCGGTCGTGAATAACATGGTTAAACGGATGTGCAGGCCAGTGCACAATCTTACGACACTTAGTACGTGCGAATGCTTTCACCAATCGGCACATTGCCAGGTCAGCTGGAACGCGGCAGTGCCGGCACCTTGCGCGCGAGTGCGTACGTACAGGTGAGCACCGTACGAGGTAAGGCTCATCTGTAAGCCTGACGTATATCATGAGACACCCGACACAAGTTTGCCGAGTTTAGTTGTCCAACAGCACGCGGCTGGACTTGCGAACTGATAGGTGCTCAAAATTTGCACGCATGGCCAGATGTCTGTAACTCTCGATGGGCACACGTGGCATAAAACGTATACCTGCAGGATTGCGGCAACGGCCACAACACATACTCCTCCTCAGACTCACTCACAGACAAACCTGGGCTGCTGCGGCTGTATTCCGTGCTTCTAGGTGTTTGTGCTGCACGCAGCGCCAGGATGGCCCCAGGAGCCGGTGTCAGCACGCGCGGCCGAAGGAGGAGGCGGACCCCAAAGCTAGCAAGCGAGGGCCTGAGGACATACCCACTTCTCGTTGAAATTCTCTGCGCTGGAACATCGTGCGCGCCTCCATGAGCGGGGTGAGCGGGGGCTGGAAATCGGCAGAGTTGGGCTGAAAGCACTCCTCCGGACTGCGTGGTGAGTCAAGGCGGCAAAATCCAAGGTAAAGATAAAGCGTATGCGATAAGCCTCGACCTGAACTGATAACGGTGCACGGCGGTGGGGTGCAGCGCTGTATCTGCGCGCACCACCCATGTGTGCATCACACCGTTGCGACATTTGTTTGGATCCGATTACTGGTCCCACCAGGCATGCCCTGCATGCATAAGCCGCCGCCACGCAGCGACCAATCCAGCCCTTGTCGGCCCACTACTATCTTCTGGCACATGTGCCCCCTAGGAGCCCACACATCCACACAGGCAGCCGTGGCGCTGAGTTGTGAGTTGAGATGCGTGATCGAATTGCCAATCTCCAGTTCTAACGGCCCTCAGCAGAACCGTGTCACATCCACACAGGCATGTGTTACCCAGTCGCTGCTGCCTGCCTGTGCTGTGAAGACTTGGATAGCACTTGACTTGAGCACTTGAGTTGATGACTTGGATAGCACTTGCTCTGATGACTTGGATAGTACCCAGGCCTTCCGGAGGGCGCCAGCCTGGGCACTGCAGCATGCATGAATGTGGCGGCCGCTCCTGCTCCTGCTTCTGCACCGCGCCTACACTGCTCCTCAAGGTGGTAGATCTGTAACGTATCACGTACACTGCTCCTGCTTGCACATTCCACAACATGCTCCCCGGCAGCGGATTTTCATGCATGGCAGCAGAGCAGCGCACGGCGCGCTGCGACGCACCGGTGTCACAGCATGTTCATGCATCGGTGCCCTGCAGGAGGAGATGCGCCTCTCTGAGCATGGGCGGCCGCCACACGTGTGCTGGTAGTACTTGTGCATACCGCGACTAAGCCCAGAGGAGAGGGGGAGGCCTGAAATCACGGAGGCTGCTTGGCCAGCATGCACCGTGGACGCATGCATGGTGAAGATAAAATGGAACACACATGGGATCACACCAGCCTTGCTGCTGGGCGGGAGGGCAGGAGGGGAAGAAGGCGTGCACGCCCATCTCGTATCTCACATCGTATCTCACATCTGCCTGTTGCCAGCTCTGTTCCCTCAGCGCTGCTGAGTCCTTGATCTATCACAGTGTAACACATCGTATCTCGCATCTGCACCTGTACCGTCAGGCCGTATCTGCACACACACTCCAGCCAGCTGGTGATGCCAAACACGCAGAAGCTGTGCTGTGCTGTACAAAGCCGTGCTACGTCCCAGACACCTGCGCAGGCTGCGCTATCGGCGCTTACACTTGATCACACATACATACAGAATTCCTGTGCAAACCACTGTGCGAACAACAAACTCCAGCATGCATGCACACATCATGCATACACACCGGACAAAACCAAAATGGCACGCAACATAAACACACCTACCCTAGCCGCACATACACCCTCAACACATTTCCAGCATCCACTTTGCATATGAAATGGTGAAAAGCACACCAAAAATGTGGGCCAGCATGCGCCCGCCGGCCGCACCGCACCGCGTTCATATTGCATTATGTGACTGCATAACTGTGCCACTGCACCTGGAAACTGCCAAACAACTGCACCAATAACCTACAACACCCCTTGCCGCCACATGCACAATCGCGCTGATAAGCCGGACCTAGCCGTTTGAACCCAACGCCTGCTATGCCCAATTGGTGGATGTGCTGCCGCATGTTGCCCTTCATTGTAAATTGGCAGCATTTGAGCGCGGCTGCTGCGTGCCTGACCAGCCCGAACCTGCGCGTCAGATGAACCGCACGCCTAAACAGCCGTTGCGATCGCGGCACCCGGCCGAGGTGCGGCGCTGGCATGCTGTGCATGCTGGGCAATGCGCGACCTCAGCGCAGGCTCAGGGCCTCGCGCACGCCACAGCGTCTGCGCTGCACTGCGGACGAATAGCCACCACATGGCACGACCAGCGCGGCTGCCTCGGCAGTTCAAGCGGAAGTTGAGAGGCCGCGCAGCACGCTAGCGCAGCCTCCCTCGGAAAGCATGCAGCACAGGACCAGACCACCAGAGACTCCACGACAGTGATTGATCAACATCCCACGATACAGACCCGGCAAACCACGCTCATCATGCCCCTGCTTATGTGAAGCACTCCCTGCTTACGTCAGCAAAGCGCCCCCCTCCCCCCTTTATGCAAACCCTACTGATGTAGAGGCAGCGGCGTTGAGAGCTGAATTGACGCAACGCAATGCCCTAGATGGCGGCAAGCACAAGCCACGAGGAAAAGTAGAAATATCTGGCTCACCCCCTCGCCGAAGAACACCCTCTCGTACTCAGGCACTCGGCTGAACGGTCAACGGCGTCCGCCCCGCCCCCTGTTTGTGACCCCGAGCGCGCAAGAAGGAACACAGGGGAACCCACCCGCATCGTGCTGCCCCTCCCCCCGCTGCGTATCCATCCGTCCCGCAACTCGACGCCGAGAGCGGTCACAGCAGCATCTGGCGAGCCTCCATCACACACCATCGATCAGCAGCCCAGCGCGCGCAGCAGCAGCACAGCACGCGCAGCAGCAGTACAGCGCGTGTGCCAGCTGGAAAGCGCACGTAGCACAGCATGCAAAGCACGCGTAGCACAGCACACGGAGCACGTCGTCAGCCGCCGGTGTGCGATGCGAGCTCCACGATCATGAGGTAGCTGCCGACGGCAAACAGCGTGGAGCCGATTACGTAACCGAGGAGCAGTTCCACCCAGTTGCCGACGAGCAGCGGCACGCGCACGTACGCGTCGGCGGTCGCGGCGCCGTAGAAGAAGCCGCACGAGCCGACGAAGTTGACGACGGAGACGACCCACTCGATGGTGAAGGGCTTGGGCGCAAACGGCCCGGGCGTACCGTGCGCCGCCCACCAGTAGAGCCAGCTGCCGACGACAAAGAGGAGCCCGCCGATGGTGTCCGGCCAGTAGCCGAGGAGGGCCTCGCAGACCTCGGGATTGGGGTGGATGCGCGGCAGGTGGCCGACAGTGGCCTGCATGCATGTTACACGTTCACATATATATGCTGAGGGGTGCCGGTCTGAGGCATCTGGCACATGTGCAGCTGGCCTCTTAACTCACATTTACATGCCGCTCCGCCGCCCGCGTCCACGCAATCCGGCCCATAAATGTGTCTGGTTGAGGCGTGTGTGATGGGATGATTGTGGCGGCGGCGGTTGCGGCAGTCCATGCCGCAGCGTCAGAAGCGGCTGGTGTGATGCCGTCATGCATGGCTACCCCACCGTCATGCTTGGCGATCCCATTTGACAGTACTGTGTGACAGCCACTGCGCGCGAAGTAGCAGCCGAGCAGCCAGTTACTGATGCCCTAAACACAATACAGTGGGCGGGGGGGGGGGGGGGATGGCGCACCGCGTAGGCGCTGGAGAGGCAGGCGATGAAGTAGAGGACCGCTCCGGCCCAGATTGCGAAGGAGCCACCAAGGTCGAGGCGCCAGCGCGACTGGTACCAGGGGTCGGCGTGAACATGGTAGTATGCATCGCGAGTATAGTAGTTGTGCACAAGCAGGTTCATCTGCGACGGCAGCCGGTGTGGCACACTGAGCAGCGACGCCGTCACGTTCTCCTCCGCTGTGCTCGTCGCCCGCCACCTGCAACGCATGCATGCAGGTCATGCATGACGCAGCCGCATGGTGCTCCGTGTAAACACCTGGACATCTGCCAGAACATTGCGCGCGCGCCGATGTTTGGCGGGCAAGCGCTCGTGATGCGTGACGTGCTGCGTGACCTGGGTGACGACTTGGTATGCTGTGCATCTGCAGATCTCAGGCGGGCCCATGCGCAGGCAGTGTGGACGCTGCTTGCATGCATATGCACAGGTCCAGTAACTTAACCGGGTGGCCTGTAGCCACCCAGCCAGGAGGTATGTCCCCATGCCCGTCTCGGCCATCCCGCACAGACTTTCGGGGCAGAACCGCATTACCTCGACAACGGCACAGCAGGCACTTGGGAGACCGTGGGAGGGGATTGCGGGTCCCTTGGATGAGGCGAGATGTGGTCCGTACTGCAGCTGCTGCATAAAACCCGCAATACAACTTCATTCGGCAAGGGAGGACGAGGAACGGCGGCCGCACCTGCGGCCAAAGACGTGGTGGTACGACCGCGCCTCAGCCTCGGACGTAAAGCTGCCCTCCACCGACCGCGCCGTCTCCGTCTCATCGATCGACTCCTCATCGTAATCGTCCCCCCCGGCGCCGCGGCCCGCCGACGTCGCTGACCCCGGCCCCTCCTCGTCGTAATCCGCCCCTCCGCTCTCGCGCCTGCGGTGCGCGCTCTGGTGCATGCCACGCAGCCACTTGCTGGGGCTGTTAAACGCGGCGCGCCGGCCGGTGTGTACGCGGAGCGCCTTTTCGCTCGGCACAATCGGCGCTGCGACCGGCGAGCCGTCAGGAGAGTCCAGCGGCAGTGCCAGCGTGGCGGTCGTTGTCAGCTCGCCGGACTCGGTCGCCGCCGGCGGCGGCACCGACTCTGGCACTGCACTCACAGCGCGCAGCGTGGACGTGTACTGCTGGCAAATACAATTCCGGTGCACACCCACACGCCTGTGACGAGTGTCACAGTCACAACGGAACGGTGACACAACTGGACAAGAGCACAGGCACCCGCTTGACGGCACAGCATAGCACACATCAGCATTGCGTTGCAGCCTCGCGCAACGCTCGTCTCCAGGCGGTCATGCCCGCGCATGCCCAGACATCCTGAACATTCTGTGCTGTGAGGATCGTTCACAACCCCATTACCACAACGTCCGTCTCAGCCGACCGCATTCCTCTGCGCTGGTAGCCGCAGCATGCACAACAGTCACAGCATACGCAGCGAACGTATCACGCACAGCACACACAGTACGCATAGCGCGGGGCGCACTCGAGAGGACCTCGTTCTCGAGCAGCGGCTGCGAGATGTCGACGTCGACGCCGTTGGAGGTGCGGGTGCCCTGAAACCCTGAGCTCCAGGCGGAGGCGCCCTCCGCGAGCTGCGGCAGCGAGTGCGTCGACGGTTCGGCGTCGGCGTCGGGCAGGTCGGGCGCCGGGGGCCACCAGCGATGCGTGGATGCGAAGGACGGCGGCCGGGACGCGTTGTCCGCGATGGCGCTCTCTTCAAAGCTGCCAACGACGTCGTCCACGCTCGCGACCACGTCGCCATCGCCCGTCACGTAGCTGTCGGCGCGCGAGATCGGGACGCCTGCTGTGCGCTGCGGCGTTGCCTGCACGGTGTGCGCGCAGGGTTGACCGCCGCTGCGGCAGCACGCAGGGGAGTGTGTGGTTCCGGGACGGCGGCATCGGTGGATGTGCGCTGTGCTGTGCTGTGGGCGTGCTGGGGAGTGTCGGCCGGGGCATGGTTGCCTGGACACGGGCGGACAGTGCAGCGGAAGGTGGGCATGCATGGAGGCACTGGAGCTGCGTACATGGCCGGGGCATGCATGTCGCAACCAGTGATCGTGCACAAGGCCAGTAGACCTGTACAGTAGGTGCAGCCGCAGAGTGCGACATGCATGCCTCTCCATCCAGAATGCAGCCAGATCACAGCTCACTTGCGTGCGCTGAGAACGACCTATCATATGCACTTGACAAAGCTCTCCGGCCAGGGCAGCTAGGGGGGCATACCTGTGTGTAAGGGTCCGACAGGTTGCTTGGGTGGTTGATCCACGACTCGTAAAGCAGGATTGAAGCCCCGATGCCGTAGTTTATCGATCCGATGAAGTATGGGTAGCTGAACAGCCACCTGCACAGCACAGCACGGAGTCAACCTCACGCCGGTGCCGGTCTCGGACGCATGCCCTGCAGCTTGTGTGCGGCTGCGCACATCCACACAGCATACCAGTGCACCCAAAATATTGGCCAGCATGCATGGCACCAACCTTCAGCATGTCCGTACGTACGGGCTGACTGCCATACTTGATGAGCCTGGACCCATGTAACAGCGCTACATCAGAGCAGCACCCCAGAATCGAGAGAGTTGCAGCGCAGTTGACAAGATCCAACTTCAGCTGCGCGCTTCTACAGCACAGCACAGCGCACAGCGCACAGCAGTATGCGCAGCGCAGCACAGCAAAGCTGCAGCATGGTTCAGACACAGATCCCCACTGTGGCTCATGCATGCGTACAGATGTGTACAGACTCGGGGCAAGGGACCATCGACAGGTGCGAGGAGGGCTGGCAGGCATCATGATCTCGAGGTAGGTGCGTAGAAGCTGGGGAGCGTGGCGGAGGGGCACACCGGTGCAGCGTCGGGGAGGCGCTCACGGCGGAGAAGAGGGCGGCGGCGCTGGCGATCACAAAGAGGACCGAGCCAACCCCGTACTGCACAGCGGCGTGCCAGACGGCGTTGGCCGGCATGAAGCACCACCAGCGGATGCGCGCATCGAAGCGGTATGCCGCTTTGGTCCACGGGTCGTACCCTGCGCACACGCGCTCACAGTTGCACATCACTTATGTCACATCAGTGATGTGACATCACGGTCGCACATCAGCCACAAGCGGCGCCGCGCACCCGCACGGGGAGTGACCCCATGGTCTCTACCTTATACTTGCCGGCTCATGGGCCACTGTATTGAACAACTGCTCTCAAAGATGTCCATCAAAGCTGCTGCATTTGGGAATGCACAGCCAAGACATCAGAGATGAGGGGTTCAATGTTTGGCGGGAGTACGGGATGCACGCATACAGCAATGCATGAGCCGCCGAGCATGAGCGTGGCGCGCTACCGGGACTCCCGGCCATCGCGAGCGCCGTATGAATCGCCGTGCGCGCTTGTGGCGCATGGCGCGCTACCAGGACCCTCAGCCCGTCCAAGGGACGCTGGGGCTGGTGGGGAAAAGATGGTTTGCAGGAGCGTGGTGGCTTCAGGCGGTGCGGGTGGAGGGCGCATGCATGGCTGGTGGGGACTGTGGGGACTTGGCTGGTGCGGACTGTGCCACAGAGCGCATAAGGGCATGCAAGGAATCCTTACTAAGGATGCGTGAGTGTGCCTGTGTGCTCTGGCGAGTGGCGCAGCACAGCGGGCTGCTTTGTGCGTCACGCGGGGGAGACCTGAGCTGTCTGCCTACACGTGCTGTGTGCTGTGTGCTGAGGCGACGCTGGAAGGGCATGCTGCTGACACATGCTGTGCTGACGCAGCCGGCCCGCGGTTGTGTCGCAGCCGTGCTGCGGGCCAGGTGGCATGCTGCTGGGATGAGAGTCCACTGGCTGTGCGCTGTAAGTCTTGGGCACGTGCACAGACGGCACAGACGGCCGCTGCCGGCAGATGCGTGTGCCGGCGAAGCAAGACGCGTGCTGCGCTGAGAGAGAGAGAGAGAGAGAGAGAGAGAGAGAGAGAGAGAGAGAGAGAGAGGTGCTGCTGATGCGGAGGAAACACAGTGCCGAACGGGAGCATGCTGTGCAGGATGCATGGTGTGCATCGATGGCATGTTGGCCAGCGGCGCTGCGGAGGCGTGTGCGAGCAGCTGCGGCGGCCTCCGGCTGTGCGCTGCTTCAGCACGCTTGGAGCGAGCGCAGCTGGCATGCATGCCGTCTACGATCCAGCTGGCATGCACGGCCGTCCGCAGGTTCAAGTTTGTAGCCATGCTGATGCAGCCGTGGTGGGCTGTTCAGTGCAGTCAACCATAGCATGCCACCCACAGCATGGCGGGGCCCATCCATGTCAGACGTCTCACACCGTCCACACACATCCCTCTCCCCGCCATGGCCTCTTGGTGAGTGCATGGCCTTTTGGTGTGGTGAGCGGCCCCGCAGCTCGGCTGCCAGGAGCGCTGGAATACTGGAACGGGTGCGCAGCATGCGCAGCGGCCTGCGTGGGCTTGAGCATGCGCGGCGAGGGTTGACAGCGGCAGAGCTGCATGACTGAGCGTGAGCGAGGCGGGCCTCTGCCGCTGCCGCTGGCCTGCTGTGTGCTGTGTCACAGTGGCCTGCTGCGTCACAGTGACGCGTGGCCGGTCAGACCGCCAACACCGTCAACATAGCTCTGCAGCAGTCAACACCATCGACAGAGCTCTGCAGCAGTCAACACCATCGACAGAGCTCTGCAGCAGTCAACACCATCGACAGAACTCTGCAGCAGTCAACACCATCGACAGAGCTCTGCAGCAGTCAACACCATCGACAGAGCTCTGCAGCAGTCAACACGCACAGGAAAGCTGCGCTGTGTGGAGGTGACCATGACCAGGTGGACGCTTAAAATTTGTTTCGGGAGTCACAGCACTGCATCATCTCGCCATCAAGTTTGCAACGCAGCAGATGTCGCAGATGGTGATGGTGAGAAACGTCACAGAGGTATGCTTCACAAGGTGACAATACACAGAGGTTGATGGTGATGGTGCATGCTGCATGTGTGCGATAACAACACTGGTTAGCAAGGTCACGAAGGCGCTGTCACCGTTGGCCTCGGCAAGAACAGCGGCTCCGACTCATTCGCCACGCAGAATGCCCTATATCATAGGCTCTGTGCTGTCTACATGCAGCCACAGCAGGTAGTGGCCAGGCATCTCTTGCATGTCTCGAAGGTGGTGCTTTGGTCAAACAGTGTGCATCTGACCTGCAAGGGCGTTGTGTGGCCGCAGTGGAGCCTCACGTGGACTGCATCATGAGATGCGGTTTGTTGTGCAATGGCGGATGAAGGTCACACATGCAACGTGTTGATCACTGCAGGTGGTCATGCCTGTGTGGATGCACCAGCGACCGCTGCCAGTGGGCCTGTTCTCCATGCAAGCATCCCAAGCAGCTGAGAGCTGCTTCTCTAAGAACTTTTACGCGTACAGTTCACCGAACGAGGAGCATGAAAGCAAGAAACATGAAGCTGACGGATTCCACCAGGCTGGGTGTGCATGTACGCCATCAACGCAACAACACCATGGCACGATGTGCCAGCCCCCTACGGTGAGTGAGAGCATCGAGCCATGCTGTTGGAGGACTGCCCACCATGGTATGTAAACAGCACAACAGTGCAGATGCTGGCGAGTAAGGAACATTTTGACGACGCCGTTGCATGCTATGGCAGCCGGACGTCCGTATTTTGCGAGAGTCAGCATTTGGGTTGACTTTGGTTTCAACCATCACCCGATTGTAAAGCTGTCCAAAGTCGGGGCAAAGGATACCGCCAGCAGATTAATTGTGCAATAAGGGTCGTTTGTATGTCCTGCAACGTTGATGTGCACGAGATACGGCATGCTCACTGCGTTGGGGCGCGAACAGCATTCGAAAAACAAAACTGGCTTCTTGGGCGACGAAGCCTGTCCCCATGTGAACGATCAAAGCGCAGCAAACATATCAGTAAAACTTTGTGACTTCTGTTGCCGTTTTGGACGTCGCATGAGCATCACCATTGATGTACCTGATGTAGCACAGGCTGGTACAACTGTACTTGATCCCCGAATGTTGCCGCAGAGGCACATCGGCACAAAAAAAAACCAGTACAAACTACGACCGTTGACTGACAAGGGACGACAGATCACTGCAGCGCGGATCACTGGCACTTGGCTTGTACGTATAAATATGCCAGCCTCGGTGCGACCGTTCGCTTTCTTTGATTCCCGTGCACTATGCCCCGCAGTGCGTAGTCCATGCGCCGAATATCGATACTTTTGTTTTGTCATGTTATAAAATGGTTGGTGTCGCCAGTCCCTGACTGAGTTGTGCACGACAGCTGGATGTTGCTTCATCTCATCTGCGACTTTCTGCAGCACTGTCAGCATACTGAGCAAACATGTCTGAAGGAGCTTACCGTATTTTGGGGCTCGTCTAGAGATATCCAGAGCCGGCTGCCATTGGTATGAGGGGGTCTCCACTCGATCGTTCGTGTCCACACCAGGCAGGCAGCTATCTGGAGCTCGGTTACCAAAAACATCCCCATACATGGAGTCTCAGCACACTCAAGTGCAACGTTTGCTGGAGCGATGGCACGTGCGAGTCCCTGGTAAGCAGTACTGTTCGACTGGAGTAGGAACAAATACAGCTGTGCAGCGAGTGTTACAAGTCAGAAAGCAAAATGGCCGATCGATACCAGGTGGGTTGAAAGCTGTTTGTAGTACGTACGAGTAGCTGTGAGGTCTCTACAGCGCCCGTACGCACTGGCCATGCTAAGCGCGACAATGGAGATCGCCTCGTATGCGTCGCGGCGTCATGCCGGCAGATTCAGCTGCGGTACATGTACTACTCCCCCAAGCCTCGAACCCCCGGCCACGTTTGCGACTGGTCAGAAACCCATGCATACGTCAGACTCGCGCCAAACAAACTTTTGGCCGACATCCCTATCAGCAGACCAAGTGCGAATCTCTGCCCAGGGACAGATCGTTCCAGCGCTGGCTATAGCTGCTATTAGAGCCTCAAGTTGCAATTCTCCATCGCCAGTGGCAGCCTCATGTGCGCCAAGTGAATATTGAGCAGCAATATATTAAATGTTTTTGGCAACAGTGAAGGGAACGAGTGCAGCACGACAGACATCAAGGTCCAAACAACGGAACTGGTACCGGTGTTTCGCTTGGCCGCGATTGCAATCAATGCCAAATCATTGAATTCAGGCCACTCTCCGCACGAGCTAATGCCGCGCATGTGCAACAATCATCCGGGCCCTAGAACTAGCAATCGCATCCAAGAGTGGAGCAGATGAGGCTGAGGGTCATGCAACACCATCCAACAAAAATATTCCGCACATTGGGCTGGTGTACACGAAGCGTGCCCCATAGCTATAGCGTACGACGTCTGCGATGTTGATGGCGCAAGTGGACCGGCCAGCACATGTATGTAATAGTTCCCCGGCACGAGAGCAATCCGTCGGCAGAAATTAGATCGGACCAAATGGGCTGCCGAGTTACAACGGCAATTTGAAGCCAGGCAGGAGCATCACATGTATCGGCGCAGTCAGGGGATACCGATGGGGCCGCGCTCGGACGCGGAAGCAAGGCGGGTGGGGCGGGGGGTGGGGGGGAGGAGAGGGGCAAGGGATGGTATGTGGGCAGTGCTGACATATCGGAGTGACCGCGTTTGTTGGCTCCAATTTCTGACATGCACAGGAATTTAGAATTGCAACAGCCTGCCAACACGGACTGCTGCTCTTGCACATTGCTGAATGAGGCAGTATACTGAAGCCTGAAATCTGGGCGATCGCGAGCGCGTATGCTCTGTGTGTGGTTTCGTGCTTGCAAGACCATATAGCTACACACTCGAGCTGCCAGCATGCAGAGTAGTCTGCAGATGTGCCGCGTGCCCGTCATGCACCCGTTCGCCCAGACAGCTGAAACGTCTGCGCGCGGGTGTGACAGGTGTCGTGATCCAGCCATGCACAGGACTACGGTGACCATGCATGGTGGCATACACAGGACCACGGTGACCATGTATGCGGGGAATCACGGTGCTGATCCGGAGTGGCTATGGGGCAGCCATGCACCGATGGCTGACCATATGCACGAGCAATGCATGCAAGATTGCGTGCCGCAGACATTGATTCTGATCGTATCCGTATGAGACGTTGATTGAACGCTTATATAGGCTCTACAGATCGTAGTGTAATCACTCTCTCTTCTGCTGTCCAAAGTCTCACGTGCATTCATCCTCCACTGAAGGTACAGGCGCTGTCACGGACAGATACCTAAGACAGCAAGGTATGTGACAGCACCAACCCCTGCGCATGACTATGACATGCTCAGGATCCCACAGGCCTTAGGCCGCGATCCACTGAATTACAACATGGTATCGGTGATGATTGTGGGTATTCTTGTGATGTCTATTAGCATGCGGTAGAGTCCAGGGGGAACCTGCGGTTACGGCTGCACACTCCGATGAGTGTGCTACACCGCTCTAGTGTATAGCCGACCGTAGAGAGACTAGAAAAGCTAATGCAGAATGCTACGGCGGAGCTGCATTATGCTTGTGTGCTGGTCTCGCAAAGAGGCCTACGGGTCTGCGTTTCCTGCGACATATGGTGGTCATGTTGCAGGACACCACCACTCCGAAACGATTCAATGGCATCTCGCCAAGGGTCTATCGGTTCTGACGGTGTGGAGGGAGCAGTTAACCTTCCGCATCATCGCACTCGCTCTACAGTGCGCCGCGAGCAGGCCGCGGAGGGTCAGTCCATGCCCCACGGGGAAGGACAAGACGCTGGGACCTACGGGTATCTCAGTGTTAACCCTCTGCAGGCCGCCATGCCGGGCAACGCTGATCCTACGGGGAATGCGGGTGTTCAGGCAGCGGTGCACGGAGCGCAGGAAGTGCCACACGTTGCCCAGACAGCATGGGCAGCGCAGCAGATACCACCTCCGATACCGCAGCCTTCGCAGGCTGCGATGTCATCCGGGGCGGCAGCAACAGCCGGGTCGATCGATGTTGCAACTCTCGCGAGCGCACTGTCGCTCGTAATGCCTAAGTCTATGCCGGGAAAGTCGCTAGTAGAAAAGCACAAGTTCCCGGTATGGAACCACAGATATGATCACTTTCGGGTATTCAAGAAAGAGGTAGAGAGTTGGGCAAACATGGTGGGGAAAAGCAGCCTGCTAGTAAATGATCCACTGGCACAGAATAGCCAGGCTCATGAGTCAGTCAAGCATTGGCTATTCGTGACATTACCAAAGGAGGATAGGGATTTCGTGTCAGACTGCAGTTTTGTCCATGAGATGTGGGCGCTGCTGCATGCCAAGTACATGCCTTCTGTCGAAGTAGAAATACAGAAGCTATACCAGCAACTCAGTGGTGCCAGACAGGCGGGAAAGCCACTAGAGAAACATGTCAACGAGGTAGTTGGTATAGTGAACCAGATGAGGGGTCTGGGAGAAGCTGTGCCTGACCAGCTATACCGCTCTAGGCTACTGGCAGTGGACAGAGAGTATGCACTGCTGCAGCCGATGCTGCAGCAACTGCCAGTACAGCAGATAGTGTCTACGCTGCTGACGCATGCTCAGAATAGCAGCCAGTCTGCCCCATCGCGATTCCCACGGGACGATCGCGGTGGTCAGCAGAGATTTGGGGGACGAGGGTATCGTGGTGGACGCCACGGTGGTCGCCACGGTACACCCCCAGAGGTTGCCGCAGTGGGAGCAGGGCGAGCAGATAAGCGCAAGTGCTTCAATTGTGAGAAGCCTGGCCATCTGCAGAAAGATTGCCCTTTGCTCTCCGCAGAGGTCAAGCAGTTCCTACAGAAACAGGCAGCTGCAGGGCGAGGCCGTGGCAGAGGCCGCGGGGGCCCTCAGGTGGCTCTGGTAGACCTAGCGGAACTGCGAGCTGAGTGTGCTGATGGGCCATCGCCCAATATGCCATACACTTTTCTGGTGGATAGCGGGTCTGACCTGAACATTTGCTTTGACTATAGCATGTTCAGCGAGATCAAGCCACCAGACATCACAGAGTGCCAGCCCTTAGACCAGGGCAGGCTTAAGATATATGGCATGGGCACTATCAGGGCGAATGTGGGGAAGTACGTGACAGTACAGGGTGAGCTGGTACCTGTAGACATTGAGCTAGATCATGTTTACTGGGTGCCAGCCAGCCCGATCAATATCCTATCAACGACTGTGCTGAAGCGGTCGAACGTATACTTGCACACAGGCAAGGCAAACACAGTAGAGATGCCGGGTTTTTATGACCAAGCACAAACTTTTGTGGGCAACTGTGAGCAGGGAGTTGATAGTGATGATAACCCCACATTGAGCTGGTATTGCGGGACGGGCAGACCAATATGGGAACTGCGCCCTGTAGGTTCAGGGATAGACTGGACCAGTGCCAATAACCTTTTCCACAGAAATAGGAAATGGGTTGGTGAGCAAGCGAGAATCGCTGCGGTAGATGGTGTACCTATTGGTCAGAGATCTTCTTACCGACTTGACCCAGCATTTCTGGTGCACCTCTCGTTTCATCATGCGGGCAACCGGATTCTCAAACTGATGACTGAGAATCCAGACCTGTATGACCTCAAGTTGCCTAAACCCACGGGAGTAGCGCTTGAGTGTCATGGTTGCCACGTGGCGGAACAGAGAAGTGGTGACAGAGCACAGCATGGGGGAAAAGTGACAGAGAATGCCTCGTATGCTGGGGAAGTGTTGCATGCGGATCTGGCTGGACAGATTAAGCCAGTAGGCATAGGAGGAATGAACTACATCCTGGTAGTAGTGGATGAGTACAGCAGGTACTCACATGTGATCCCGCTGAAGTCGAAAAGCGGTGCTGCGGAGATGATATGTCTTCTGATAGAACGCATCCGCACTCAGATTGTCTATGACAAGGAGGTAGGGGTGCGGAGGCTGCACACGGACCAAGGAGGTGAGTTCAGCTCGAGTCAGCTGGCTCAGTACCTTGAGTGGCGAGGGATAGTACACACGTTCACTGACACCGCCCAACATGAGTCAAATGGGTTGGTAGAACGAAAGATCGGTGTGCTGAACACGTCAGTGCGGGCGAGCCTGCTGCAGGCAGCAGTGCCTGCATTCCTGTGGCCGGAGGCATACATGTGCGTGAACCATGCACACAACCTGACGCCGAGCACAGCACTGGAGGGTGTGAGGCGGAAGGAGGCAAAGCAGAAGCTGGAGGATAGGCTTGTTGCCACCAGCTCTGAGCCATGGTCCACGAACGTGCAGCAGCGGGCTGAGCAGCTGAGAGTCAGGAAGGCTGCAGCGCATGCGCTGAGTCTGAATGAGCTGTGTGAGACGCTGGTTGCCAGGAGAGAATTGGCATTTGTGGCACAGCACATGAGAAATGTGAATGTCAGAGAGATTCTGCCATACTTGTTGTGGTTTAGGAAGGTCAAAGAAGATGACTTCCGTCTCGTGGTGGCACAGGTGAAGCCTTTCGGGTGTCCAATGTATGTGTATCCAAGGAGGGAGCACTTCAGGCACCTGGAAGCGCGAGGAATCCTCGGTGCCTATATGGGACCGGGTGGAGGTCCTCACATGGACAGGGTTTACGTGAAACGTGGGAATGGGGGAGCAGTGCGGATGTACAGGCACACGGCTGCTCCACCTGCTCTAGTGAAGGATTTCGCGCAGCGATTTCACATGGCTGGGGAGGCTACGGCGGACCCAGTTGTGCTAGAGAACTATGAGCAGGGTGAGTTTGAGATCCTACCCGATCAGTACACCAGTGTAGTGCCGGAAGCTGAATTCTTGCCCAACATGAAGAAGTGGGTGAAGAGCACTAGTGTGCGGGCAGTGCGTCCACCAGCCAGTCGTGAACACATGATGCCAGAGAGGGGCAGAAATGTGGATTGGGCTGAGGGGGAGCATCCGGGTCTGGGCCATCAACACTGGGAACCAGGAAGAACGCTGCATAGGCGTTTCAAACCGACAGACGAGCTACCTGAGGGTGAGCCCGAGTTTTCTCCTAGAGTGTTGGGTGCAGAGCTGCTGGCGCGACATGAGCGCTGGCACACACCAGAGATCAGTGAGGCAGTGGTTGCAGCGCGCTGCGATCATGCAGCGGCTGACAATGCTGCGGCAGTGGCACACTGGGACTATGATGCAGCAAACCAGCCGTCTGGGCCTCTACACCAGTCAGCACCAAGTGCCGCGAGGGGCAGCGGAGAACGTCTGGATCCGCCACATGAGGTGAGGGTTCGATGGGTTCCAAAGCCTTTTCACTTGATTCGCAAAATCTTAAGACCTGCTGTCCATGCTGTGGGAGCAATTGTGAGTGATGCTGCTGTTGAGCGCATTTCCCCGGAGGAAGCACGTGAGCATGTGAGTGATGCTGCGAGCCCCACAGTAATGAATGATGATGTGAATGACGTCGGTGACTTGTCTGATGGAGTGTCAGCTGCAGCTGACAGTGTGCCTCCTGATGCAGAAAAGACGACGGGGCAGAAGGTGAATCCAAACGGTGGCCCTACTGCTAGCCTTAGTGAGTCCAGGCGTGCAGCTACCGTGAGGAAGAGGGTTGAGGCCGTAGTAGATGATCCAACGGTGCAGCAGGCCATGCGTGGTGCTCATCGTGAGAAGTGGATCACGGCAATGCTCGATGAGCTGACCTCCTTAAGAGAACATGATGTGTTTGAGCTGGTTGAGTGCCCAACAGGAGTGAAGCCTGTGACAGGCAAGTGGGTGCTTAAGATCAAGCGAGGAGCACAGGGTGAAATTGAGCGTTTCAAGGCCAGATACGTAGCCAGGGGATTTACGCAAGTGGAGGGCGTAGATTTCTTTGAGACATGGGCACCTGTGGGCAGTTATGCTACCTTCAGGGCTCTGTTATCAGTCTGTGCAGTAGAGGATCTAGAGACGAGGCATATAGACATCAAATGTGCTTTCCTGAATGGTGTTCTAGAGGAGGAAGTGTATGTGGCACAACCTCCGGTGCTGGACGATGGGTCTGGTATGGTGTGGCGTCTGAAAAAGGCGTTGTATGGTCTGAAGCAAGCTGCCAGGGAGTGGCACAAAGCGCTTGCAGAACTCTTGTTGAATATGGGTTTTGTGAGATCAGCCAGTGACCCTGCACTGTTCATTTGCAAAGTAGGACGTTGTCTTATTTTTCTGTGGGTCGATGATCTGCTGATTTTCGGTCACAGAGAGCAGATGGATGATGCCATCAGAAAGATTCTTGAGGCATTTGAGGGTCGTGACCTGGGGGAGCTGGGATATGTGCTAGGCATGGAGGTCATACGTGATCGAACTGCTCGCACTATCACCATCACACATAGAAAGAGCATCAGGGACATGCTAGAGAGATTTGGCATGAGTGAGTGCAGACGGGCGCCAACTCCGTTGGTACCAAAGCAGAAAATGTTTAGTCTGAAGGAAGATCCTAGCCAGGCGAAGGCTACAGGCACAGAGCATAAGAGGTTTATGCAAGCCGTAGGAAGCATCCAGTATGTGGCAGTTGTGTCGCGTCCAGACATTGCGTTTCCGGCTAATGTCCTGGCCAGGCATATGGCTGGGAGTGCTAAATGTCATTGGAATGGTGTCCTTCACGTACTGAGATACCTGCGAGGGACCATAAACTTTGGCTTGACCTTTAGTGGCTCCAATGGGGGATGTGAGGTGTTGGAAGCATTTACGGATGCTGACTTCGCCAATGGTGCTTGCTTGAAGAGCGTGTCAGGAGTAGTAGTCCGGATGCATGGGAACTGTGTGTTCTGGCGTTCGAAGAGGCAGACTATTGTGGCTGGTGATACAACTGAGGCAGAGCTCATTGCTATGAGTTCAGCAGCCAATGAGGTGATGTGGGCTAAGCAGTTGTGCACTGATCTTGGTTTGTCGGCTGTGAAGCCAAGGCTGTGGGGCGACAACAAGAGTGCCAACTTGCTAGCAGTGAACCCCATCTCTAGTGACCGCTCCAAGCACATCAGGGTCAGGGACCTGAGGGTCCGAGAGTTCGTAGAACTCGACGAGTTGACTATCAGCTGGGTTAGCACGGTAGACATGCTAGCTGATATGTTCACTAAGGTGTTGGCAGGACCAGCACTAGCAAAATTTAGAGATAGACTGCAGCTTGCGGTAGTACAAGCTTAGTCTAGGGGGAGTGTCGTGATCCAGCCATGCACAGGACTACGGTGACCATGCATGGTGGCATACACAGGACCACGGTGACCATGTATGCGGGGAATCACGGTGCTGATCCGGAGTGGCTATGGGGCAGCCATGCACCGATGGCTGACCATATGCACGAGCAATGCATGCAAGATTGCGTGCCGCAGACATTGATTCTGATCGTATCCGTATGAGACGTTGATTGAACGCTTATATAGGCTCTACAGATCGTAGTGTAATCACTCTCTCTTCTGCTGTCCAAAGTCTCACGTGCATTCATCCTCCACTGAAGGTACAGGCGCTGTCACGGACAGATACCTAAGACAGCAAGGTATGTGACAGCACCAACCCCTGCGCATGACTATGACATGCTCAGGATCCCACAGGCCTTAGGCCGCGATCCACTGAATTACAACAACAGGCCCATATGCATAAGTGTTACACAGAGATGAACGCAACAGCCCGGCAGCGAGGGCAACAGCAGGAAAGCAGATGACCAAAACCCCGCAAGCAGGCAACAACAAACAACAACAGTCCTAGGCGAAAAGCCACAACGAACCGGCGCAACTGACACAACCACACCCACGCAGCCACGCACGAGCACTCCATTGCACCCCACCACCGCGTCAACCACGCCAAAGCCGCACACAGTGACCGTCCGCACCCCGCACCGCCGTCTGTCCCCAGCAGGCTCGGCCACCACCATCCTCCCAACAGCAGCACCACCACCGCAACTAGCCCCGCCCGAGCACCATAACGCAGGCACCCCGCCCATGAGATCCCGGAGGCGCACGCCCCCTTCATGACGGGGCGTACCAGCCTCCCGATTGCGGTTCGGTAGGGGCGTAAGGGCGAGGCATGAAGGGCGCTCGTGGCGCTGCATCGCCTACCCCGCTGCAGGCCACCCGTGGTCATACGGGGGGGAGGGGGGGGGGGGGGGGGGAGATATGGATTTTGTGCAGTTCACTGCTTCGACAGCGCGTCCCCGCATATGTACGGAATATTCCGGAATCCTGCGGATGCGGATGCGCATGCGTACTTCGCGGACGTTCAGCGCCGGTTCATGTTGTATTTTACCGTGCAAGCTTGACAGTAACCAATTCATGTAAGCATATATTACCGCTTCCTATCACTGATGATAGTTCCTATTGTCCCTGTCCATAGATGGTCCCTGGCTGAGCTAGCCTCAGTGTAGTTTGGACTGTCACACACTATGGCAGTGTGCGTCCTTGGCCCGAGTGTGCGTCCTGGTAGACACCATGCATGTGTCCATCATGCATGCCGTGCATGCGCATCCACCCTTTATCACAACATTGACTTCATCCAACTACCAGACATGGAAGCATACGATGAAGCAGAAATTGAAGTTGAAGAGACTTTGGGCTGCCACTCTGGAAAACGACAAACACATGGAGCGGGAAATAGATGAACGAGAACAAGACTCAGATGACGCATTGGCGTACATATTCTTAAGTATCTCAACGGAAATTGATGGAGTAGTCAGACATGCAAACACGGCTAAAGAAGCCTGGGATCATCTGGAGACTATATTCGGCGCACGTTCCCGTGTCGCTGCCAACCAACTCAAAGATGAGATGTCAGCCTTGCAACAACACAGAGGAGAAGATGTGGTATCTTATCTCAGCAGAGCACAGAAAATTCTCGGGTTCGTAGACGTATTCCGAAGTTTCGTAAACTGCTTGCTTCATGTTCTGCGCTCGAAGCAAGCAGTTTACGAAACTTCGGAATACGTCTACGAACCCGAGAATTTTCTGTGCTCTGCTGAGATAAGATACCACATCTTCTCCTCTGTGTTGTTGCAAGGCTGACATCTCATCTTTGAGTTGGTTGGCAGCGACACAGGAACGTGCGCCGAATATAGTCTCCAGATGATCCCAGGCTTCTTTAGCCGTGTTTGCATGTCTGACTACTCCATCATTTTCCGTTGAGATACTTAAGAATATGTACGCCAATGCGTCATCTGAGTCTTGTTCTCGTTCATCTATTTCCCGCTCCATGTGTTTGTCGATTTCCAGAGTGGCAGCCCAAAGTCTCTTCAACTTCAATTTCTGCTTCATCTTATGCTTCCATGTCTGGTAGTTGGATGAAGTCAGGTTTGGCACTTTTAGCTTGCACAGCGTCCACGCCCAGGTTGCCCCACCTGGGTGGGGAGGGTCCTGGGACGGGGAACCTGTAAGTGGGGAAGTTGGTAACTCTCTAGAAACTGGTCAGAATTGCAATCTTACAAGTATGTGGTTCATAGTCAAGTGTGTTATGATGTTCTGATGCTTCATCTGGAAAAAAACGCTAATGGCTGCGCTGTTTTGGTTTGCAGGCCTCACAGGTGCCCCAAGTCATGGGTGGGGAAGGCATGTAGGTGGGGAACTCGACCATGGGGAAGTTTGACCAGGTGACGCAAACATGGATGCTGATGCTTGGCAAGTCATTTGGTGGTATTCATTGGTGGTCCGGAATGGTGGGTATGAACTTTGGGCATCAGAAATGTTGGTGTGGTGATCCCGGGACATAGGTTCCCCAAGTATTGGGTGGGGAACTCCTCAGAGTGGGGAAGCCTGTGGTGGGGAAGTACAACAGCATCTACTGTCGGCCAATTACGGCGGAAGAGGTGCTACCAGCAGAGGCGCTGCCAGAGTGGCAGCAACGGCTGTATGGCATACTGTGGGCCAACATGGACGGCAGAGGCGCTGCCAGACTGGCAGCAATGGCTGTTTGGTGTAGTTTGGGCCAACATGGGCGGCAGAAGCGCTGCCAGAGCAGCAGCCACGGCTGTATAGCATACTGTGTGCCAACGTTGCTGGCAGAGACGATGCCAGAGTGGCAGCAACGGCTGTATTGCATACTGTGGGCCAACATGGGCGGCAGAGGCGCTGCCAGAGTGGCAGCGATGGCTGTGCCGCCAAGGTGGGCTTGTAGGTGAGGTGGAGGTACTGGGAATGGGCCAGTTCACAATTCGCTGGGAAATGCACAAGTCCAATTGAATGCAGTGGTGTTCTCTGAAGAGTGTTGAGTGCTGATGGGTGTTTGCATCAGTTGTTTGGTTGTGTTCTGACTTGTCGAGCAATATTTGCTGCTCATGCACCCACTGCAAGGGCAGGAGAGTTGTGCAGGTGGAACTGGTTGGCAAGCACTGCATGATATGGTTTCTTATGGCTTTGCGTGCAAGAGAAAACTACTGCGTGACTTGGATGCTCGTGTTGACGCTACATGTTGATTGGCTGGGTGTACTGCCGCCGGCCATAACGGTAGGCTACAGTATACGGTGGGCACTGCCGGGATAATCATCTAGGGAGACATGTAGAAACGAGCAACGACTGGGTGGAATCAAGTGATCGCCTGGTTGGATCAAATGGGCAGCTTGCTATGTACTCCTGGTGTTGTGAGCATTCCGAATCAATTGCTTGTTATGTGCGTGAAAGCTGTGTACTCAGCTTTCTACTGAAATGGTGACCAAGAAAGGTTTGTGGGTGGCCGGTTGTTTCGCACTGGTGAGGACTGGTATGGCTGATTGCATCCGATCGCTGTCGATCGTCTTCACGAGGCGCCGAATATCATCTCATGCAGGCTATAACTATCGACTTGCTGTACACGCAGAGTTACTGCAGCGGCAGTGTTCGTGGCGATGGCAACTACTCAGCTGAAGGGCTCCTGCGCTGAAAGTGCAAGACCGTGTGATTGACCAAAGTGGCATTTTATAAATAACAAAGTATTAGCTGTGCTCTGCGGTAGTCAAAGTGCTGATGTACCGACGCGCAACGACGTCGCTGCTTGCAGTGGGTAACTGCGAACCAGTAGTACACCTCGCCACTTATTCTGCAGCTGCGCGCAGTACTCGTGTCGGTCCGTCTGATAGCGGGTCTACGCTGTAGCTCTAATCTGGCTTACACAATTGACTCCAGCAAGGCTTACGCTATTCGTCAGTCCTTGTTTCCACTGCGCACAATGCTGGCTACTTCATGAAATCGTACGGAGGAGCAGTTTCCCGTGCAGTTGCAGCATTAGATTGACCTGCAGCACGGCAGCAACATGAAGGCATTGGCCAGGCAGCTGGATTTAAGCTTCATTTGTATTCGAGTTTGCTTCCGATTTGCAGTTTCGATACCTCCAGCCCTTCAGCCGCGTGAACGTCTACCGCTGCTCCACAATGACCACGTCGTGCGCGGTTGCACGACGTCAAACAGGAGAACGGTATGGCGCATGATCGCATGGTACTTTTTATAGCTGAGAAAAAGCTGAGCTGCCATTCACGCAGTATGCAAACGTGTTGCAGGCGTTCAACGCCAGCGTGTTGTTGACTTCGCTTACCGAGCAGGTGTCGCAGCTGGAACAGTCGTCAGTATCAACGCCACTGCAACTTGGGATCAAGTGAGATCAAATTTGGCGCTTGTTGCATGCAGTGCAGCTGGAATTTCGCAGCAGCAGTGTTCCAGGTGCTTCGCCAGAGCCATGCACAGCTCACTTGGTAACACACATCAACCGCAGCAGCACAGCCCCCGCGAATAGGTGAGCTCACCAATTTCATGCAGCCGTTCATGGACTGCTGCGTTGCTGTGCTTGATATGGTTCTGCGCTGACTTGGTACCACTCTGCACTCTTCAGAGCAACTTCTTGCTTTGCAGGTTATGCTTTTATTAGTGCTCCTACGTGCAGAAATTTTAGCAGTAGCTACTGCAGCCTTCAACAATCAGGTGAGGTATTTCATGCGATGCAGCAATCCATGAGTCATGAAGTGCTGTCATTCCGGGCTTGATGGAATTTTGTGCTGACAAGGTGGCCAGCAAGGCTGCTAACGGACATGCCGCTGTTCTGCAGGTCACCATTCTACCATGCATCTTTGTTATAGCTTGCAGCTTCAGCAGCAGCACTCGCAGCATCTGACAATCAGGTGAGCTCGCTTGGTCAGTATGATCTGATTGGTGTGATTGGTCTGTGCCTCATGCGATGACTCGCTGGGTTGACTGGAAGCCTATGCATCAGCATGGTGTTGTGCAGGCAAATATTTCGTGTGGAAGTGCGTGGCAACAGTGTGACCAGAGCAGCTGCAAGTTGCACAAGCGGTGTGTACATGTGCCCTACTGCTAAACACATTGTTGTGCCCTACTGCTGAAAATCTTGTTGATATGTTGCAGCTACGACAGATAAAGCTGTGATGTAATCAGTCTCGTGCATGCAGGAAGGAAGCAATGCAGTTTGAGGCAGGCACATCTATACCAAGTCACGGAAGATACAGTCAAGTTCAACACGCCACAAGACTGTAGATGATGTCTGTTGTACTTCAGAGATGATGTGGGACAGCTGGTGGGTGCTGGCTGCAGTGGTGGGCGGTGCCAGTGCTAGCATGGTCGGAAGTGCACGACAAGGTGGCACCAGAAAGATTGGTTAGGCACTGTAATTATATATATAGAGCAGCACAGTGACATCAGACTTTATAATTGCGTGCTGGCGAGGCCTCGCGAGGTTACCCCACCCTGGAACCCCAGTCGCGTCATATTCCCCGACTGGCCTTCCCCATGCCGAAAAATTTTGGGGAGGGGAAGGGCTTTGCATGGGGGACCTCAAGGTGGGGAAGTTGGCGAATGACGCGACAAGCACCCATTTGCACATGTAACAGCTTCATAGAGGCACTGCTAACATATGTGAGCGGTGGAATGCGTAATCGCCTGACCCGAAGGTCTGTATCGTGATATACCAGCATACAGTACCTCCATTCAATCAAGTTTCAGCGCCATTTGTACACAACACGCACATAATTACACGAGTATGTATATTATAGTACGCAGCATCAGCTCCCATGCGCCAGCGTGTGATCGGGCGTGCTGCCAGGTCGAGCAGTAACACTGGCACCAGCGACGACACACAGTGAAGCTGTCGCCGAACAAGAGGCCCACTTGCCGCGAGAGATCGTGCGTAGCCTTACATATCCCCATGTGATAGTACTGTGCCTCGGTATCACTCATCGTGTCTTCTACAGTTTGCGACGGTGCCCTCAATGCTCGAGCATCGAGTGCACACGCACCTAGCTTCATTGCAAATCTCCTGTTTTAGCGCCACCCAAGCACGCTAATAGTCGTATACATAAATTAAACTATTATGTACGTCTTCGTAGACTTTCTTATGCGCGCGATCGTCATCTATACGCGGTGAAGCTCGTGCCTCCTGGCGAGAATGATGCTTGTGCCAGCACCACTGACAGTAATATCACACGATTGCCCGTCCATGATAACATCCTACATATGGTTATATCACTATGTATTGCTTATAGCGCGTTCTAAGCCACCTCCTTGATGTCCATGCCCTTGGTGTTCAAGGGCAGCTTGAGCTCAAGGGCAAGCGACAGCAAGAAAACATGCACATTAGCCCTACCCGCATATTAGCCCTACCCACATATGTCACTATAATATATTTAAGTAACAATGTTGCGTTTTAACCCGTTCTCATGCTTCATAGTGCTGCAATGGAGGGAGGCTGCCAACAACCACAGCACCTTCACACCTACACACACACACCGCACCACAGACCGCACACGCTCAGAAACAACGCAGGCCTACTTAAATATCATATATCTACATCATCAAAGTTACAGCGCATCAGAATGCTCAATCCCCAAAGAGTCCCCAGGCTGGAACAGGTCCCCCACCTTACCTTCCCCACCCGGGGTGGGGTACTTTGTCGTGGACACTGTGTGTCCTCGTCACTCATGGTGTGTTGACTATCTCCTGTAGCAACGAACTCTGTTGCGCACCCTCGGGATTCAAAATTGAAAAACCCACGACCTGCACTTGGTCGGAACCTTCTCGTACTCGTAACCTGAGCTCTGCCGTACTCTTCCTGTTCACACTTGTCAAGCTTGCTTGCGTTTATCGACGCGCGTGGCAATAACGTGTAGGGCCCATAACCTGTTGTATATTACCGTGCAAGCCTGACAGTAACCAATTCATGTAAGCATATATTACCGCTTCCTATCACTGATGATAGTTCCTATTGTCCCTGTCCATATATGGTCCCTGGCTGAGCTAGCCTCAGTGTAGTTTGGACTGTCACACACTATGGCAGTGTGCGTCCTTAGACAACACGTTGTGTTCCCTAGTAGATACCATGCATGTGTCCATCATGCATGCCGTGCATGCGCATCCACCCTTTATCACAACAGTTCAGCGCCGGGCCTGTCAGGCCTGTCGCATGCATGATCACCGCGAGAACTTGCCGCGCGCCGCGCGAGGCCTGTGAAGTGAACCGCGTTGCCTTGAAAGTCATGACATTTCATACGGTCAGAAGGGCGGACACTCCGGCTACAGGTCATGCCTGGCACCTTCGCCAGGTCTGCAAGGCTGTGTGCTTCGTGGCGTTGGCAACCGCCCATCAAGTTGACGCCAGAGGCTCAGGACGATCATAGTTGCAATTACAATCGTCCTGAGCCTCTGGCGTCAAGCCTCTGGCGCCCCGAGACGAATTAGCGTAGACACCCCGGCTTGCGTTGCCTGCTGCGGCAGTCCTCGGCACGGACGGAGTGACCAGTGCATGGAGGAGTGAGCCGTCGACGTCGACGTCGGATCATACCCGTAAAGCGAAGGTGCGATCGACACCCCTGCTCAAGGCCAGCAGCTGCAACAACCTGCTGGGTGAGCATGTTACATGGGCCCGCGATCGACCACCGGCTGTTAGCGCGTAACACCGCCCCTGGACTCGAGATCTGCACAGGTAGATGTCTCTGTTCCTTCAATCGTTGCAGTAGACGTCCCTGAATCACAGCAAGCGAGCGTGGGTCTTCATGGCGAGCATGGTCCAAACCAAATGTTTACGTACGCAGAGACGGGGCTCCAGGCACCGGTTTTCCGACATGCGATCTCCGAAGTAAGAGTATTCAGTTGAACAGAGCTTGGAGTTTGTGTCATCCAGCGTCGTTTGTGTGGTATAGGAGCAAAGCGTTCGAGGCTGTTGCCAAAGGCCCGGCGTCGTGTACTCGCGAGAACAGCGTCTACGCTGTGGTAGCCCACCAAGGGCGGGCGAGTGGGGTGGGCTTGTTGGCTCAAATCGTGGAAACCATCATTGGACGGGCTTTTTCGCGATCTGATGGTTTTTAGTAATAGTATGAGTCATTGCGATTGCTATGCTATCGTTCTGGACCAAATCCAACAAGTATGCACGAAGCTGTGAGTGCTTCAGTGTGCAGCTGCAGTGATCACCACACAGTTGTAGCTGTAGAGCCGGCTCAGAGCACCAATTGACGCGCAATCACCGACAATAGCATATGTAATTAGTTTATTATTATGATCACTGCGGCGAGCATGCTGGTGTAAGTGCAAGCAAAGCCTGCGCCGGACGACCGCCGAGCTGCTGATGCTGTTCACTAGTGTACCAGCGGATGGCTGCTGCCGACCGATCACACAGTCAAACGCTCATACAACTTTAAATCATTAGACATATATCTTGCATGGCATAGTTTGTGCGTCATTCATTGCGATGAATGCTCTACGCGGCCGGTTCTCTGTGGCGAATTGGTACCAACACATCATGCGAGATGGGCTGCACTGCATGTTTGACGAAATCCACCAGACACAGTAATACATATCGCGTATATCTTGCATATCTGCAAATATTTGAGGCCAGCGGTGCTTTTTGAGCAGCGGTAGCCGCTAGTGAGGGCCAAGGCCTGCCGCGGCAATCATGCGGGCGACGCGCGCGGCCGCATTCCTGCACAACTGTTTGCGGGAGAAGGGCGAGCGGCAAAAGCACGACAAATATGGCGCCGTCACAGGTGCCGCCCAGTTCATCCCGCTCGTACATGAGACGTACGGCAGGGTTGGACAGGACGCGTACCGCTTCCTCCAGACGGTCGCGGAGGTTGCCGCGGGACACGGTGCGGTGTCAAAGCGTACTTTCCTGCTCAATGCCATGCGCGACCTGTCCACAACATTGTGCCGCGCGCTGGCGCGCCAAGCCCGCGCGGCCGCGCCCCTCCGTGCTAGACTGGTCGGACGGGCGCTGCTGCCGGGCCTTCCTGTCCCCACAGACGGCCTGCCGGCGCTGACAGGCCATCGCGCATAGGCTTGCGTCGCCCCCCACCCCCCCCCCCTCCCCCCATCTCGCCCCGCGAGCCCCCCCCCTCCACCCATTTCGCCCTGCAGCCCCCCCCCCCCCCCCATAGTGACCCGATCCCTCCCTCTTCCCTCCCTCCCTCTTCCCTCCTCGCAGCGCACGTCCGCTGTTTCTCCTCTGCGCCCCTCCCCGGACACCGCTCGGGCTGCCGGGCTGGCTGAGGCTACGGATCCTGGGACCGGTGCCTCGCGGCCTCGGACATGGCCGTAGCGCGCGCTGTCGCGCCCGTGCAGACTGCTAGTGTCGAGCCGACGACCGCTTGTGGACCCGGCGAGTGCTAGCTGTGTGTTTGGTGTGCGCGTGGCCTGCGTGGTACTGCGTGGTGTGTGCGTGTCGGCTTTCGCGCTGGCGTTAGTTCGTTCTGGCATTTGCTCGTGCGGCGCGTGGCCTTGGTGCTTGCGGTGGCCGGTCTGTCTGTTTGCTTGTTGCCTGGTCTGTTGCCTCGGCGCTGCTGAGTCCTAGATCTATCACTGTGTAACACAACTGTTTGGCATATTGTGTGCCCTGTTTTCGTGTGGCTGTTCTCGCTCGCCACTCGCCCTCAGCATCCCCTCGCATGCACAGCTTGCAATTGTGTCGGAGTGTCGCCAAACGACCTTGAGCCTTCTCTCACATGTATCGTCAGAGGAGATGGGTCCAGCAGGTCCAGCGCGATGCATGCGGTGGGCTGCCGGCAGCCAGGCTCCTTCACAACAAAAACAAGAATCACCCAGATTGTCGGCCAAGCCCAACCGGGTTGTGGAGGCATTCAGGCCGCTGATTGCCATGCCCCTGAGACGCTCCCAACATGTACACCGAGCACTACAAGTAGTGAATTGTGTGCACTCATTCACCTTTCCCATCAGATGCTTCCAACAAATCTGCTGGCAGCCTACCCGAGCCTTGGCCACAACACGTACACCGATGCCATATGCCTGAGCTAGATCACACTGTAGCATCCAAGCTTGCCTGTGCCCTGCTGCCAGTGGCCACCTGACCCTATCACACGGTACCGGTCCACCCATGCCAGCACAAAAGATGTGTGGCGTTCTCACATTTCTGCCATCTAAATCCACATTTCCAAGACATATTTCCGCCTCTCTCAGCATGCATGCGCACGCACAAGATGCTCTCTCAGCATGCATGCGCACGCACAAGACACTCTCTCAGCATGCATGCGCACGCACAAGATGCTCTCTCAGCATGCATGCGCACGCACAAGACACTCTCTCAGCATGCATGCGCACGCACAAGATGCTCTCTCACCTCTTGCAGCCACATGGCATGAGCCACTGCACGCGGCCGGTACTTCATGTGTTCACACACGCATGGCTGCGGCGATGCATCAGCAGCGCAGCATCGAGTCTGCAGCTGCAAGCCCGGGTGAGCGAGGCACATTGGCAGCCACTCCTGCTGGCAGTGTGCACAAGCATGCCGATGCTTCAGGGCTGTAAAATCAGCACTCACTTCACGGCATCTGCAGTGACCGCAGTTGATTCCACGCTTGGGCCATGCATTGTTCTGGCTGATCTCACTGTCGGTGCAGGGCATTCTCTCGCACGCTTTCGGCAGGTCTGAATACCACGTCTGCTTGCACGGCCACCTGTGCGACGTTCCAGGCCGTCCAAACGCGGTTAAAGAACTGTACCGGAAGGTCCTCAGGAGTCCCCCCCCGGCGGTACGATCCCTGCTGAGCATCGGAGCGGCCTCAGCGACCTCACGCGTGAATCATGCTGCGCTGGGCCGTCCTGCGCGTGTCCACTCACACCAGCACGGCCCTCACGCAGGTCTCAAGCCTCGGCACAGGCGTGCATGCTTTGCAGGGGCTGTCTGACCAGGACACAGCAGATGCGCTCGTCACAGACATGCGTGAACAGAGCATGCTGCTTGTGCTGGTTGGCCTGGAGCATGTTGCGTGCTTCGCAGAGCATGGCATGCTGCGCTCGCTGGTTGAGAATCCAGGGCGGTCCAAGCTCTTCGTCACCACCAGCACCACTGCGCTGTGCGATGCGCTGGCACCAATTCATTGCCAGGTGCACCATCTCACAGCGGCTGACAACGAGGAGAATGTCATGCATGCGCTGATGCTGCGGCTGGCGCGTGGAAGCGACGGGCTTGCTGGTGGAGAGCAGGAACCTTTGGAGCCCGGCTCGGCGCTCCAGGTGCAGCCACCCGCCTTAACCGTTCCTGTTGCCGCAGCGATGGTGCCCATGCACGAGCACCGCCTCGCTGGGCTGTTGCGGATATCCGTCGCCACCTTGTCAGGCGCTGATGCCACATCAGCACTGCGGCTTTGAAGCAGCACCCGGCAGAGTTCGACAGCATGAGTTAGACAGCACAGCACACAGCGTGTTGAGTGTAGTCTCAAGGAACTGCATTAATACTGTGAGTCCGCACGGTAACTTGTCACGCACTTGTTCCAGTGACAACGTTTTCTGACAAGAACTGTTATTATTTCTCTCTTGTAGCAAAGTGAGCCAATCAACACCCCATACGCCTGCCAACGAATCCGAATGCTTCGGATTGTATCTGGGACCTGAATTCATGATAGGCATATCACTGATATGATGTCATCATCCCATACCCTCATGGATGGGGGAACGGCATCCTACATGTAATTGTAATTACATCGAGGGGCTCCGATCCAGTGCACCAAGCGAATGTACAACTAGATTCTAGACTCACATGCTATGGCCTATACCAACGGGACGACAGACCGCAGTCATTCTGTCGTTTGACCGACGTGGCGGCTGGCGTGGCACGCCACGTCACGCCACGTCACGCCACGTCAGGCAGCGGCGGTCTGTGGGCCGACAGAACGCAGAATATCTGCCGTGCCTATTCTGTCGCACACAGATGAGACGCATTCTGTCGATCCGCCTGTAGCACCCGCGAATGAGGCAAACGAGCATTGCAATATCATCTACACTTATCATAGATATGTATCAGGCGGTGTTAGGTCCACTGTTCCGTTTTTTGAGTCTGTTCCTTGGTCATGTGGAAAGCCGCACTGGAATCTGGCCAGACAGGAGGGATTAGGTGGACTGGCAGGATCAACACTTGCTAGAAGTTATGATTCGAACCAAGTTCGGGGATCAACGATACTCTGAGCGCGTGCTTGGGGTTGCGTGCGAGTCAAGTTTCTGACTGCCAAAACACAAGCTGACAGCTCGTCATCGGAGTCGCCGTCGACGAGAAAATCACAACAACAATGATCAGACTTCATCATATAGTTATCTGCCATGTTTAAATGCGTATGTTGACAGTGCTGCGGCCAGCGCAAACTTCACGAGGCAGAGAACTTCCGTTGAACAGCCCCAACAAAGGCTGCAATGATCCCAACACAGAGTATTGACAACATACGAATTAGATACCCAATAAGACAGTACGCAGGCGGAATCGGCCCATTCTGCGCGCTCGCGACTGTCGGGCTTCAAAACAGCGCGTGAGATACGTTACAGATGTATGCTCCACAAGGTGGAAGAACACAGAGGCTCCATTCATGGCAATGCACCAAAAATCAATCCCCATGGCCAAGCGCCGTACACAGACAGAAACACAGCAGCTTCTGTATTGCGCTAAAGTTCCCTCGACACATTCTCACACGCTATTCACTGGTGCTGCTCACAGCACGGCAACGTTCAAAACAGCGCGTTGGTACCTCGACAGACCCCAATTGATCTGTTGCTGCCGAGCCACCGACGTGGCATGCCGCGCCGCGACAGAATGGCTGCGGTCTGTCGTCCCGTTGGTATAGGCCTACCCAGCAGATGCGAGCCGGCCAGGCGATCACCTGGCACGAAGTGCGCACCCGTGAGCCGTGCTACCCTGGACATGGACTTTCTGATCACAAACCCGTTTCCTTTCACTGTCGCAGCACTGAACTCACGCAAGGAGTTCTCAATCCAGCGAGCCTTTGCTTGCTTGTTGAATGGCCCAACCAACGACACTGCCAGCGTGTTGAGGTACTGCATGGCCCGCGACCCTAGTCTGCCATATGTCTCGTGCACAACCGGCACCACCTTGTATGATCCCTGCACACTCTCTTTGTATTTGTTGAGTTTGAACTGTTCGCGTACGGCGGCCGCGTGCCCCTTTGCCCCCGATGCTTTCCCCACCACAGCCACCCCAGATGGGTGGATGAAGCTGACATCCAGCACATACACATCCACGTCCGGACCATTTGCCAGGATGTCCCCCCTACTGTCGTCCCTGTAGCGTCTGTCCAGGCTGCGCATCATAGGCTCAATCGATGTGGACACCCCTGCCGCTCTTACTGGACGGCGCCAAGCCGTAATGGCAATGTTGTGGCGCAATGTCCAGCAGTCGGCATTGTGTCGACATGTCATGGCATGATCTACGTCGCCAGGCTTCACCTGAGCATTGCAATCACATATCACTTCCCCATCTAATGGCGGCAGGGGGGAAGTCCGCCCCTGAACCGCATCCCATGCTCAAAATCCCCATCATTCAGAGTCAGCATGCGGTTGGTTGGGAGGGAATTCAGGAACAGTGAGGCAACACGACAGGCGCAGCTGCGCATGCGCGCAAGGTCTTTTGCACCACCAGGGGTGCTGCCCAGCTGTTGCAGCAGCGCGTCGTGCCATGTCTGCGCTACTGCCCCGGTCACTTTTCTGCTCATACAGGGAAGGTCAGTGGCGATGAAGACGTTGTCGAACTCCTCTGGGCCACAGTCTGCCTCCGGCGGCATCGCTGCACGCAGCGCTGTCCATTTTTGTTGTAGGTCTTTGGCAACGTCGCCGTTGGCGAATGGGCGGAAGTCGGGGGGGCCATCGCGCATGGCGTCATGCGCCAGCGCAGCGCTGGACATATATTCTGCATCTGCCTCGTGCTCCGTGACGTCCATCAGGCCGAATCCGCCGTGGCGTAGCGGTAGGCGGAGTTGCTCCTCGGCGACGATGGGCATCTGCGGGTGGTGCATGATCTCCCGCGCCGCCGCCATTACCCTGTCTTGCAGCCGCTGCACCGCGTCTTTGACCGAGTCCCACGCGACGACACGGACTAGGTGGGTGAGGGCAAGCTGCACAGAGCCGCGGAGCAGCAGGAACTTGTCCTGGGCAGGCAGGGGGAGAGAGAGGAGGCGATCAATCTTCGCACATGCGGTTGTCGCGCGGCGGTTGCAGTAGTCCTTGACGTAGGGGGTGTGGCCGATGGGCGTGCCTGCGCAGGTGAAGCCGTGTGGGCGCAGCGGCACGCCTGTGGCGTCGGCCACATTCTGGGCCGCGTCGCGATCAATGATGGATGTGGCTGCACTCTTCGCACGGCCGATGCGGAGGCCGATCGGGTGGGCGTGTTCCTCCAGGGTGGTGAAGGCCTTGATGATGGGTGCGCCGGTGCCGCGGATGCTGCAGTCATCGGCATAGGCAAGGAGGGCTGCGTCGGCGGGATCTGCGGTGGCTTGGGCGGCTTCGAGAGCCGGCTGCAGAGTCAGTGAGAAGAGGAGGCTGGCAAGGGGGTCGCCCTGTTTCACACCTCTGGTCGATGTGATCGGGGCTGTGCCTGGTGGGGCGCCTATGACGTGGTGCTGGGTTGGTGCTGTGTTGGCCCATATGGCGTATGGGAGGAGCTGTGGGGCGCGCTGGTGGACTGCGTCGAGCATGGACTGGGTGTGGATGGAGTTGTATGCGTTCTTGAAGTCCACCGACAGGATGACGGTGTCGAGATTCCCAACGGCGGCAGATGAGAGCGCATGGCCCATGGTCTGAGCGCCGCCGGAGATACCGACACCAACCTGCAGCGGGGCAAGGCTGGGGCCCACTTCGCTGCATGCTCTGAGTGCACAGAGGCTGGCGATGCGGACCCAGACTTCTTGGACGGCGATGGGGCGGATGCCGCCGTCTGGCTTGCGGATGGGGACGAGTCTGGTGCTGAGGAGGGCTGTCACCTGCGGGAACTGGCCGCTGATGACCTGGTTGATGAGGTGGAGGATGGCGTCTCTGGCCTCGGTGCTGGCGGATGCGGCGGATCTGACGTGTTCGTACGTCCAGCCGCTCAGGCCGGGTGCAGAGGAGTTGGGAAGGTTGCCGAGGACACGTTCTAGGTCGTCCACAGTGATGTGTGGTGCGGCTGTGTCGATGGGAGGTGGCTGGGCTGGTTCTCCTGGGGGGTGGAGGTCTTGGAGATTGGCGAGGTCTTCTGGTGTGGGCTGCTGGACGATGGAGCCGGGGGCGAGGCATCCGGCTGCTCGGGAGAGGCTGTGCATGGTCAGCTTTGTGTGTATGCGGGCTGCTGTGCGCTGGTCGGTTGTCTGCTTGGCTGGGTTGGAGCGGGGTTTCTTGCGGCGTTCTTCGTATTGGATGGGATCCCTGCCTTCGCTGTGGGCAAGGATCCGTGCTGCTATGCGGCGTTCGAGTCCGTTGTGGCTGTCGTCGGTCAGGATCTGGGCTGGGTACCACAACATGGCTGTGGTTGCAGCTGTGGCTGCGGCGTGGTCTGGGGCATCGGTCATGGCTGTGACGAGCTTGGCCAGGCCGTCCCCGAAGGCGTGCGCGGAGCCTTTTGGGATGGTCTGTCTTGGTCTGGGTCGGTCATCGTTGTGAATGTTGGGGGTGTTTGGTGGGTGGGGTCGCTGGTCTGCTGGGGGGGTGGGGGTTGCTGCGGCGGAGGCGCATGGGATGTGCTTGCGTGGGGCTGTTGGGCTCGCTGGTGGGGTGGTGTTTGGATGGGCTTGGCTCTGGCATTCACTGCCTGCCGGTGTCTGCTTGATTCTTCGGTGGAGGTCTTGTGGGTGCACGCTGCGCTGCCTGCGCCTGCTATTTTGTGTGAGCGGATGGGGTAGCTGAGGACTTTCTGGCACTGCGGGCATTGTACAGAGTCGATTGCTGCTAGTTGGTCGGGCTGCCATTGGGCTGTCGGGTGATCTTGGTTGACATGCTGGCGGAGTGAATTGGAGTCCTGGCGAGCACATTTGCAGGTTGGATGCGGACATCGTAGTCCAGTGGCTGGTGTTGGTCGGGTCATCTGGTCATCTGGTGTTGGGTGTGGATGCTGTGAGGTGGATGTGGCGAGTTGCTGGCATGGTGGTGGTTGCTGGGAGGGACGCCGTTGGGCTGGGGTTGTCAAATCTGTCTGTGGGGACAGTTAATACAAGCTACTGACCACTCTGTTTTCTTTTGTGGGTCATTGTGCATGTTTTCTTTTGGCACTTTCCTAAGCTTCTACTTGCCGTGCTGCGGGGTACAGCTTGGCGTGACTACGTGCGTCGGAACGCGCACGAAACAGCAGTCAGCTGTCGATACCATACTGATCATCATCTACGTGGGCCTGATTGGCGCGCGGACGGCCGGCCTGGTTGGTCAGGTCGGTCGCGAAATCATCTATTCCAGAGAAGTTGCATGGCCGCTTCCTCTTCTGGGCTCAGGGGGCGGAAACGGGGACACGAACATCTACAGTCTACACTTAGATGCGTAGTTTTCTTTTTGCATCTGCACGCGCGGGTTCTTTTGGCGCGTTCCTACACAACTCTGCGACGTAACAACGAACATGGTTGTATCGCGCACACTCGCTATTTTTACCAGAGAAACTGCACAGACACTCTACAACATTACATAATCACAGCATTCTTTTTGCACGGGGTTTTGTGCGGTCCTACTGAGCCGGGTCGGTTTGACGCTGGTCGGCCACGACACGGAAACATCGTCACTACAAATATATAGTAAGTCTCGATGGAATATATATAACAGTATATATATTCACACAACTAGATATATATATTCACACAAGCCAGATAAACTCGTCGCTGCTGCAGGTGGCAGTCGACTCCTGTGTGAGGCAATGCCAAGGCAATCCACAGCTTCTCCACCTTGTGAACGACTACATCCGCAGCCCCCTCGCGCAGACTCACGACGGCAACATCCGTGACCCCAACACCCTCCAGCCACAGCACCTGCAGCAGTGGCAACTATGCGCCGGTAACTTCTTCATCGCCATGGACTTCGCAGCTCCTGACGCGGCGGGCACAGAGGCTCGCATCCGCCACTCCTACCTTCAGCTCGTCTTACGCGCCCTTGAGCACGCTCCGCATGCGCCTGACGCGCAGCACGCAGCAGACATGCCAGCGTATCAGCTGGCGCTGTGTGTGGCGCGTGCTGTGCTTCGCGTGATCGCGCATGCGGACGCGTTGGAGGCATGGAGCTGGTACCGCTGGAGTGAGGTCGTTGCGGCAGCCATCAACTGTGGGGAGCTGGATTGGGTGCCGCATGTGGCAGAGCCGGCGTTTGGGGACCGCTTCAGCACGGAGCAGTGGATGGTGTTTATGCAGGCGCAGAAGATCATGGTCAACAACGGCCTCTTCTAAATTCATGCCGGTGCGCCATACACAACCTCTGCATGCACGCCGCGACCGATAGGGGTTGGCAATCATCGACTCGACGTTGTGTGTTCACGGACTGGTGCCACTGTCTTTAGCTCTCTGTGAGTCTCTGTGAGAGGGCTCCGCTTCGGGAGATCTGGAGGAGGGTGGCCATTGGTTGCCGCACAATGCATGCGCATGATCGCCCTGCCTCGAGCTCAATTGAGGCTCAGTGCAGCATGCAATCCACCTAAGAGACTCCGCTGAGTCCTGGGATCAATCCAGAGACGCACTGCTGCTGTGCATGCATGCATCAGCTGCTCTGAACGCACATGCATGCGGTGCGTGCAGCGGAAATGCCCTGTGGGCATTATCACCACCATGTGCATACCGCCGACTGATGCGCACCACCTGCAAATGAGCAATACCATTCACAAGAACGGCACGACCGGTGAGAACAGCACCGGCCAGGCCAGCTGCGCGTGGTAGCACCACCTGCAAATCAGCAACACCCCTCTCGAGAACAGCACCGGCCAGGTCAGCCGTCCGTGGTAGCACCACCTGCAAATTAGCAACACCCATCTCGAGAAGAGCGCCGGCCCGGCCAGGCCAGGCCAGCCGTGGTGACCTCCCCATTGCGCTCTGTCGCAAGTGAGTGTCTGTGAGTGCGGCGCGAGTTGTGCTCGCCCGCGGCTGGCCGCAACACTCAGCCAGCTGTGACATCCTGCCAACCGTACGCACGGTATACTCAGATAGGCTAGCGAGTGTCTTCCAGGCCACGCGGCTCCAATGTATGTTAACATGTGTGGACTGCAATTGCAGGTGTGCGGAGCCCCATGGACCCAGTGCTGCGGTACAGTGTTCTGCTGCAGCGGTGCCTCCGCATGGAACGAGCCATCGAGCAGATCGGGCCGGCACCCGCCGCCCCGCCTGCGTCAGGCGGCGTGCAGGGAGCATACCAGGCATTCAGAGCGGTGCAGCGGCAAATCACCGACAGCATGGTGCAGAGCTTGGAGAGCTGGCACTGATGACACAGCAAAGTAAGATAAATTAAGACAGCCGCGCCAAACTTGAATTGACACGCTTCAACTCATGCGTGCCTGCACTCAGCACTGGACGCCCACACCACATGGCGCTAATGCAGCTGCTGCCTTTCGGAGCCCAACGAACGCTTTGAGATATTGAGAAATTGAGAAATTGAGAAATTGAGAAATTGAGAAATTGAGAAATTGAGAAATTGAGAAATTGAGAAATTGAGAAATTGAGAAATTGAGAAATTGAGAAATTGAGAAATTGAGAAATTGAGATATTGAGAAATTGAGAAATTGAGAAATTGAGATATTGAGATATTGAGATATTGAGATATTGAGATATTGAGATATTGAGATATTGAGATATTGAGATATTGAGATATTGAGATATTGAGATATTGAGATATTGAGATATTGAGATATTGAGATATTGAGATATTGAGATATTGAGATATTGGCATGCGGCTCACCTCCGGCCGCGGCTGCTGGGCCATGTGCACGAATGTGAACTCACACATCATGCCTCCAGGCTCCTGCGCATGTCCGCATGATTATAATCATTTCGTTCCTCACGAAAGGCTTTTCTGTGCAGCTCTGTGCTGGCGTCCGTGGTAGAGGCATCACGGTGCCTGCGCTGCGGACCTCGGGGGAAAGCCCATGGCCAGTAGATCTTGACTGTACATGTGCAGTTGCCCTGGTGGAGGTCCGCTCTACGTCCACGGCCAGCGAGAGAGAGGCAGGCTGCACAGTGTGGTGACTCTGCACTGGCATAGCACTTTCCAGTGTTATTTACCGAGATGTGCTGGTTGAGATCCCTTCATATCATGGCATGTGCGCACCTGTCCGCCCGCGGGGGGCATTCGTGGGGGGCAGAGGTGGGGGCCAGCAAGGTCAATGCGAATTCGTTAACATGAGTCACCAGAGATGCCTGCCCACACTCTCTCCGTTTATTCATTCCTAGAGACTTTCCGAACACGAGGAATGGTGTTTAAAATGGCATTGTTTAAATGGGCAATTGCCATGACGTGTAACACGAGGGGGGCGCAGGCGCCGCTGGCGCGGACATGGCAGCCAAAGGGGTGCGTGATGCGCTGCTTTAATTGGATGCAGCAAAAGCGGTTGTGGAGGTCCTGCAGGCGGCGCTCCACCGGCTGGTCGACGACTCTTGGGCTCGCTCATCGTGGCGGGTGCGCCCCTACCGCGGCCGCTTCAGCCGCAGCTGCTGCTGCTGTACCTTGTGTCGGGCGACGTTCACTACGACTGTCTACTACTACAACTGCCGCAACCGTCACCATGAGCGACACGCATGATGCCGCACCATGCGAGGGGCTTGCGACCCCCCAAATTGAACTGAATTGGCGCCGCCCTGGCGACAATCGGCTGCAGCGCTGCTTTTGCTGCGCTGTGTGCTGCCGCGCTGTGCCATGCAACTGCAATGCTGTCGGCTGGCATGGCACTCGTCAGGCCCTGCAGCTGTGGATTGCCAAGCGCTCGCAAGAGCCACCCGCGCGGCTCAGATTATGCGCATATGCCGCACCCACGCAAGAGGAGCCAGTATGCGCAGCGTGTGCTGTGCATGCTGTGGCCGGCATAGCAGCAGTGGCGCGTGGTGGGCGTGCACGTATGCAGGGCGAGTCGGCCGCTGAGAGTGGCCACTGATGGCGAGTGCAACTTGAAACAGACACATTACAGAGATGTCCAGCAGCTGAAAGCCCCATATGGATCAAAGTTGATTTCTACTCAATTATCTCGTGCATACACGAAATCTGTTGGTACCGAAAGCAGTCGACCGTGTGATCATGGACCATGCCTGTCGCCTGCATGAAGCTGTACATCGTTGTGGGTCCAATAAATTTGAACCCTCTTTTCTTCAAGGTCTTGGAAATGGATTCAGCCAGAGGGGTAGATGTGGGAACGTCCAACATATTCCTGCAGGTTGCGGTCGGTTACGGTTGCGGTCATATGCACCTATAGCTACGCACTTGTTGTGAAGCTCAAGCGCTTGCTGTGCAGCCTAAGCACAGCATAGTGTTGCGTGACAATACGCATGTGTAACAATGCGCATCCAATTCACATGGTTGACCGTACCGCCACTCGTTTATCACTGGCCGACGTTCTGGCAGAAAGCCCCACAGATATGAAGCCAGGGAACCACATTCTAGCTGAATCTCCAGTACAAGTTTAGCATTGTTGATTGCACTGTTGATCTTGCCCCTGTTCTTTACAATACCAGAGTCGGGTTGCAACAACCTTTCCACATCATGCTCGTCCTGCAGAATTGAAACGTTCCGCACATGTCCGGATAAGCGCTTAAGCTAATAATAAGCTCGAGAGCACAATGAGTTCATGCGTATGCGTTAGGAGTGACAAAAACAAGAGCACAGCAGAGGTAGTCCCGATAGTGACGTGGTGTGTGTGCTTCACGGGCAGTCTTTAATAACACATTGTTACTAATTAGTATCTGTGCACAGCTGCACAGCTGGATGGAGCATGGTCGTCACACCATAGCTGCAATGGCATGTACATCGTAGTGCTTGAACGCAGCTGCATAAGCGCTCCGCTTCCCGAGAATAGTCGCCCAGGACAATCCACACTGAGCTCCTTCGAGAATCAGGTGCTCCATCAATCCCGCATCGTCCTGACAGGGCACTCCCCACTCCTCATCATGATACTGCATTGACCACACTCTGTTACCCCGTTGTCACCTGTACATGCGCATTTCGCTGCAGAAATGAAGTCATGAATCTGTGCGTTCTTGGACCACTGACATGCATGTGTACATGTAGGTGTGTATGGTGTCGTCAATGATGTTCGGTTGGGCTGGCAATCCGCACTTCTTCTGCGCATCCAATGGCAGCTCGGCAACCTGCTGGTGTGGCTTTCTATTCAAGTCAGCAATGTGGCGGCGCCGCACCTGCTTGCGGCGATTTGCACATGACATGCTCAGCTATAGCTATAGTTTGAAGTAATAATGACAATAAAACCCCCCAATCGGGCATCACGCCAAAACCAGACGGCCATCGGCCACAGCACCCCTGCGGACAGGGGCGGGAAAAATGGTCAACACGCGCGACCACACCGACGTCGACGGGGGAGCTCAGGGAGCACGAGCCGGCTCGAGCAACGCACACAACTCAGCTGCAGACGACGACGCACGCAGCCGGGCCCAATGCGGCAGCCACACAGGAGGCACAAGAAAGGGTGCAGACGCGCACAAGGCAGAAACCCGGGAGGCCGTGCCGACCAGGAAGGCGGCCGCAAGGCGACAGTAGAGGCCACGAACGGGCTGGGCGACACTCGTAGTATACGACCAGTTCTAGGAGCGACTGCAATGCATTTTGCAACCAGTACTGCAGCTGAACAATCTGCACAGGGGCGCGATACCATATGGCCTGATGATTTGGGGTGTGGGAAGGTTGTACCCGCAGACTTGAACGGTAAGCCACGCATTCCAAATTGAGTTTCCAAGCGCTTAAGCGCTGCAGCCATGGCATACCATGCATACGACACACCTTGATGTACTCCGCAGTATTCGAACCCATGTACGCCCATTTGCACCTGAATATCGTAGCAGGATGTCGCGATCGTACGCCAGGATCTGAGTGCAAAGGCTGTTCGACCACGCCGGCAGGTCCTGGACGAATTTTCAAGGGGCGAGCAGACTCGGACATACGTATCGGAGCGATCGCACCTCACGACGCCATTTGCCTTTGCTAGATCAAGCGCTTCCGTGGTACAACCTTTCACTGGAGGACTGTCTCCATGTGTGCGGGGGCGCTTTCGGATCCCCTGCATGAAACCGTGGTTCCGAGTGTTGCGGACATGGTCTCACCGCAGATCAGGACAGATAGAAATACTGCCGTACTTCCGCTGCCACTTTACTGACGATACTCGCAGAGCATGACATAGAGCGCCTTGTGGTTACCATGGTTAACTGTTTGTTGCCATGTAAAGCGCAGCAGACTGTTCTCGTCATAGACACTGTCAACTGCAGCATGCTGATCCGCCCTGCACGAACCCTGCGCACGGCAGCCACGGCAGGTCTCTGAGATTGTTCCACACGATCGATTCGTAGCCCAATTTAGGGCCGAGCTCTGCACGCGCAGGCTGTTCTCGCATGGAGTGGGCACCGGTGCACTTACGCCACCATGATCACGCACGCCGATGACACTTGTTACGTCTCGCGATAAACGGGTGTCAGCAGAGGCTCCGCCCTGCACAAATCTCCCCACCGCAGCACCTGGTCCAGCACCGCAGCGGATGTTTGCGGGCCCTTCCGACACCATCAAGCCTCACAGGCTGCCCTAGGGTAGCACGATGGTGTGCCATGGGGTCTGTGGGCAAGTGGTCGAGGGGACACGGCAACACAAGGCCTGCAGCGGCGGCAGTGCACAGGCAGTCCGATCGATGAACGTGGGTGCAAAAAACCGTGAGTACGCACGTAGCCGAGTTCCTGAAACCGGACTGCTGAAAAAGGACCGGTAACAAGTTTGTGGCAACATGGTTTGGTGTGGCTTGCTTGGTGCTCCCAAAGAGCAGGCCACGTGGAGGAAGGCGATCACCTGGATGTGATCATCACCCTGGCTGTGATCACCACCCTGGCTGGATCATCACCCTGGCTACGGGCTGCTCTCAGGCACAATGAAACATCACTGATCCATTATATCAGGCACAACGATGGATGTGCAAAGACGGACGAACAAAGAAAACAGGTTGTTAAACAGCTACACACACAAATCTGCCCATGCCCCTCACACCAACGGCATGAGGTCCGCGGCTCGCTCAAACCAAAGTCAACCAGGACACGCGCACGCATGCATGCGCCCCCGTTCGAGCCACCAGCTCCAAAGTTCTCAAACAGCATTCATCGCTCCGGCGGCGCGGCCGCCACCGGGGCAGACCGACGTACCCCTGCACACGCATGCAAAAACCCCACAGCCACCTCTGCCAACTGCCTGCTGTTGTGCTGGCATATGCAGGCCGACACACACCTGCACACGCATGCAAAAACCCCACAGCCCCACCTAGGTGCACCTCTGCCTGCTGCCGTGCTGCCATGCTTTGGCAGCCGCCGCGGCGTACACATGGGCACCCTGGCTGGCAGGCTGCCCGAAAATCACGATTGCCCGGCCAGCGCTGATCAGCGGCGCGTGCTGGGGTACCCCAGCGCAGAGCATACATGATCAGCGGCGCGTGCTGGGGTACCCCAGCGCAGAGCCCAGCGTGCCTGCGCCTGCCTTGCACCGGGCGGGTCTGGCTCTCTTCTTGCTGGGTGTACCCAGGCCTGGCCTACCTGGCCAGGTAGGTGATGGTAACAGACACTCGCTGCGCTGAGTCAGCGCGGCAGGCGCCGATGCAGCGGAACAGCCGCAGCCAAAACACAGCACAGAAACACAATCACATGGTCACAGCAGCGCTGCACTCAACGGAGTGACTAGATTGCTGCTTTCTTACGTTCTGTTGGTCGAATTTGTTTCCCTGCCGTTTCCCATCTGACCTCAATGCCACTCCAGCGGCCTCCTCGCCCCATTCACAAACCGGCACATGGCGCACAACCACACACGCCCGCCAACACAAAACCCCACACCCTTGCCCCAGACGGCCTCTCCTCAAACCCCTGTAGCCACACCCAATTTGCAGGAATCACCCATGTCATGCCGACACAGCGCAGCGCATTTCTGCTGTCTGACAACGCACAGCACGCACAGCGCGCGTCACCCGCGCAGCGCGCTCATAGGCCGCACTGCGCGAAGCAGCAACCGCAGCACGGCGTCTTGCGGAGGAAGGTTCCGCGGCCGGGCAGCACGCCCTCGAGATCCTCCTGGATGCTGTCCGTGATGCTGTTGGGCGTGGTGGCGGGCATGAGGGGCGGGAAGGCGACGGTGTGGGCCTCGAGCGCGGCCTCATTGGTGGCCTCCTTGCCGGGGCGGATGTGCCACGTGCAGCGCAGCATGGCGATTCCCTTGTGAAGTGGATTGTCCGCGACCTGCACGCAAGCACGGCGCCACTGGATGTGCGATCTTGAGACCAGCGTCCCTGTGGACGTCAGCATGGCGTGGATCACAAGACAGAGGATCACGGCACAGCTCAGGGTGGGGCAGGTTGCGCACCTCAAACTCGATGAAGTTGTTGCGGTCGGCGAAGCGGATACTGGAGCCGGGCTTGCGGTCCTTGAACATCTCGCACGCGCCGCCCCACAGGATCGGCTCGTGCTTGGACGCCTTGTGCAGCCCTGCGGCCGCGTAGCGGTCCAGCACGCGCACCACCGCCACCGGCGGCGGGTCGTACGCGATCGCCGACGAGATCAACTGCACACGGGCGAGTGCCACTGATGGTCGGGGAGCAGCGGAGCACAAATGTGGCGCCCACACGCACACGCACACGCACACGCACAACACACACACACACACACACACACACACACACACACACACACACACACACACACACACACACACACACACACGCACACGCACACGCACACACACACAATCGGCAGGCGTGCGGGGGCCCCCGTGACAGACAGACACTGAGGAGCCCGCAGCACAACACATCACAGCGGCGCGCAGTTGAGCCTGCATGGGCAGCATGCAACACGGTGGAAGGAAGCCCGGCCCTCTTGCGCAGTTGATGAGTTTTATTATACAATTCACAAAGTACACTCGGAGTAACACGGCGGGGTGGGGGGAGGGGGGGGGCACCTGGGGCATGAAGCCTGGGTCGGTGGCGACCTTACGGTACTTTTCGTCGCCGGACACGAAGCAGAGGCCCCCGACGTGGACGTCCCCCCCGAGGATCGAGATGCGGATGTTGCGCTTCTCCGCCGCAGCACGCAGCTCATGCAGCAGCACGCCCTTCTCGTCAACGTGCCGCGAGCTACCCCAGTGGTCCAGCAGGTCGTCGAGGAGCTCCGGCTCGCCAAACTCGTTCATCAGCGCATTGTATACACCTGCATGCATGGCGCACGCTGTGGCATGCTGCGTACATGTGTGGTCGGCTGGCAGCAGACCGGAAGTTTGGCGCATGGCCGGGCCTGCTGTGCTGTGCTGTAACGGCCTGCTGCCCGAGCAGGGTATGAGGCGTGTTGCGACTCATGCATCAAGCGGTGCCTGCAACCACCTCACCCTTGCTCACGCCACCCCACAGCACACGCCGGGACGTCCCCTGGACCCTGGCGTTGCCGGCAGCACACAGCACACATGCCTCCAGGGTTCCGGTTCGCAGGAGGTGACGCTGGCGCAACCAGCTACGGCGACTGTTCATGTACATTCCACACAGAGCCGACACAGCATGACAGTCACGGAAAAAAAAAGAGGAACAAAGGGCGGGGTGTCTGGTCTCAGTGTCTGGTGGGTGTCTGGTCTGGTGGGTGTCTGGTCTCAGTCCTATCGATCGAGCCACATGGTGAATTCAGTGGCCGGCTGTGAACCGGCGCTAGAAGCTGTGCATCACTGACCAGACCCCGCACCACACCGCTCGATGTGCCGTATGCCAGCTGCCCAAACAACACCATGCCGAGAGCAACGTGGAGCAATGCAAAGAGCGGGGCGCCACTGCAATGAGAGGCGCTGACGAGTCATGCTGCGCAGACGCGGGCACACAGTGTTGGTGTCCGTTCAAATCCATAGGCGCCCGGCCAGGCCTGGGCGCTTGGCCACATTGCAGCTGCGCCACTTTCATTCGCAGTCCAGGCCACATTTGACTGAACCAATACCGAGACCAAGTGGCGAGAACATGGCCGTGCCCGGCTCGCCGCGAGACTGCGCATGCTCAGCGGCCAACAACTTGAAGTGAGAGGCACTGACGTGTTATGCTGCGCAGAAGCGGGCACACGCAAACACCGACACGGCTCTGCAGGTGCCTGCATCCCAGCCCACCTGGCACCTTGCAGCGGTGCACTCTTCCATATCGGCTACACCCCTATCGCAGCGGCAGCACGCAGCACGCAGCACAGTCGACCCAGCTGTGTTGCGCTTGATCGGGTCAGTGTTGACCAGAGGCGTGCTGTGGTCTTGGAACGGATGGCATGCGGGTACGTACCGGTCTTGGTGAAGATGTTGTTTCCCTCGCCCGCCTCCATGAACTTTTCGAGCGCGCCGACCTCGGGGTACTCGATCGGCACGGCGCTCACAAAGAGCAGGTGCTCCACGCGGTGGGGCAGGTGCGCGACGCGGTGCGTCAGTGCGGCGAGCAGCTTCTCCGGCACGATGCGCGAGCGCGTGCGGCTGCTGCGGGTGTCGAGCGCCGCGACCGCAAAGCGCGGGCCCAGCTGCGTCATCCACGAAAAGCCCGCATCACCTGCACGGTGCTGCGTGTGCTGTGCCGGTGCTCCGTCAGGGGCACGGTGATGTGGCCGGTATCAACCACAACGTGGCATGGCATGTGAACCAGGTCCATCGCTGTGCTGGCCAAAGCAGCCTGCTGCAGCACGACACACCGTGGCGTGAGGCGGTACGGAACGGATCATTAGGCAGTAAAGCACACAGCACGCGCAGCACGCACCAGGGGCAGTGAAGAAACCGTCAGAGCGTTTCATGCGGCCGGTGGTGGCGAGCTGGAAGGCGGCGTAGTTCTTCTTCGCGACCGCAAAGATCTGCTGGAAGGCTTCGCACTCCTGCAGGTACTCCGGGTAGCTGCCCCACCTGCACTCACAGCACGCAGCATGATCACCCCTGTGCCACACAGTGCGGAGACTAGCGTCAGTGCGCATGTCCAGGACCGTGCGCAGCACAGCGTGACTCACGCCAGTGGCGCGCCACCAGTGGCTGTGGCGGCATCGCCGAGCATGGCACACAGCTGAGGAGCGTTCCAGAGCGGTGATGCAGCGCGGCCAGCTGCAGTGCACGAGCGACCCTGCGATGCCTGGTGTGCACATGGCGGTTGGCCGTGGCGGGGGCGATGTGGGAGGGACATGGTGCGTCACAAACGCGTGGCTGTGGTGGGCCGGCGGACGGTGGCCATGGGGCGCTTCGGCAGCATGCAGCCGTGCACGGCCAGCTGCGTGGCGAGGCCTCGCGAGGGAGGCGCACCCGTCGAAGATGTCGTGGTCGTCCCACGTGTTCATCATAGGAATGCAGGCGAGGTCCTCGCCCAGCGGGTGAAGCCCGAGCCAGCGCACGTACGCAAAGAAGTAGAACTCTTCGACGGCCGCGACCTGCTCGGGAGTCAGCGCCGTGGCCCTCATCTGCGCCTTGTCCTCGATCTTGACCCACGCCTCCACACCCGGGGCATGCCAGACATTGTCGTTGTACAACTGCACAACGAGAGCGTTGACCAACATGTGGCTGGCAGCTTGGCGCGCTGACCGGTCCGGTGTTGCAACGACCGATGCCGACACGCGCGCTGCAACGTCTTGACTCAGCTGAGACCAGGCCAGGCCAGGAGAGCTGCCTCCGCGTACAGGAACCACCTCTGTGTGGTGTTGGAGAAGACCATGTGACGCGCACCTGGTCGCCCGTTCCCAGCATCACATGGATGGGATTCCGCTTCTGCAGTAAGCGCATACGAGTCCAGGCTGCGGTGCCGACTTTGGGATACTGGCGCTGATCGTTGCAGGAGTATGCTACAACGTGCCAGTCTTCCTTCTCCGCGGGCAAGTTGACAATGCCAGAGGGCGTCTTGGGCGAGCCAGCGAAACGGACGCTGTACTTCAGCTGGGACCGGCTCTCCTCAAGCGGAACGCGGATGCGAAATCTGCAGCAAAGCACGATTCACCTGGCGCGTGTAGCACAAAGTATGCGCGACACATCAGCGCGCATGATGGCTCAACGCTATGGCCACGTTGTTACAGACCTGAGTCGAACGTGATGCCAAGCGCCCCTCAGGTGCAACAGGTGACGCAGTGTTGAAACAGACCACACCTGATGACCCCCCATTCTGCGTGTCTGTGAATGATCTCACCCGCGACCTCGGAATCGTTCTCCTCAGTTGTGTAGCTCAGCATGGGCGACTGCTGGCCGAGCATAGAAAGAGGGCAAGCAATCACTACGGCGCCATCCCAGATGCAGTGGACGGGATCAAAGTAGTACAGGTGCACCCGCGGCCCGGCGACGTCTCCGACCTTGTCCAGATTCTCCCGGCCCATGTCTTCCTTTATAAACCCCATGGTCGCTTCTGCAACACACTCACAGGTCAACATCGCATGATAGAAGGGCGTGATGAGACGCAGTGACATGGCAGTGGTGGCGGAGTCTGGCAACCAGGTTCTGACTGGCTCTGGCGCGTCTGCCGCAAGCAACTCATTCATCATCGCCTCACAGCCAGCGCTCTGCACGACGTAGCAAATTTGCGTTGCTATTCATGATCATGCGGCCGCGGGAAGCAAATGTTGGAAGCAGCGGCTGTTCAAGTACTGCTGTCGGAACTTGAGGCATGATATGTGACAGCGCGCTCCAGACGGCCCTCCTGACATGACGGGCGAACTAGATGTCATTAATAGATGACTCGAACGAGATGCGCCTCTACAATGACGGTGACTGCGGCTCTCTGGCTGAGCGTGGAGGCTCGAGGCCCGTGGGTGCAAGGACTGCGGCAAGCTGTGGCTTTGCCACTGCAATGATTTGGCGCTGTCGATCCACCGATCGCATTGCCGCGCTGTCAGGGCCAAGGCATGCGCAGTCAATATATCCCGTTCGTCTCCTTGGAGTGTGATTGGCAGTATGTAATTGCGGGTGAGACGGATCAACCAAGGCGCAATGAGAAGACACCACACCTGCTTGCTGATGCCGAACTAGATTAGCAGATGATGCACTGTTTCTGATCACGCCCGCCAAGTACGTACGTGCTACACCGGCACATCAGCGCCTGTGACAAACAACTCTGTGGCAAAGAAAGCGAAACAGTCAGACTCCGGGGACAGTCAAGTGTTCAATTATCGTTTGCAGACAATCACGCGCTGCAGAGCCTGCACGCTGAAGCTTGCTGCATGTCCACGGATCAATTGCAGCCGTTTGTCGCGCTATTTCGCCATCGCTCTGCAGAAGGCCTTGAGCTTAGATGTTGAACGACGACACCAATCCGTCGTTCACATGTAGCCTTTGTAATATTTGGTACGCGATTGCATGGTCGTTATAGGCAAGCGTGTCAAGCTGACCTGCATTTCACCGGAACACGACCCGTTCAGCCGAGCCTGGCCGTGTCCTGGTGTGGTGCCAACGTACAAAACACCTGCGTGAGGCCCCCGTGATGTTAGCGTCAGCAAAGAACGATGTAGCGTGCGCCGTCGTCAGGAGTGACCATTAGTTCAGTTGGATGGCATCGCCTGCGAACTTAACGTCGCACGTGGCGCCACTGCAGCCAACGTATCTGCCAGGAGATACATTCAAAGCTACGTGGGAGGTGTGCCTGCGCATGTACCATGATCTCGCCCAAGCAGCCCGCAGAAGTGGTGAGCGCGTCCGTCCCTCGAGTGCAGGTGGCATACCCGGCCACCCCGACAACTGACGCAAATGTCAACCTACAAGACATCAAGATTTCTGTGATTGGAAGCGAGATAGTTGACCCGAAGTGGGTATCCAAGAGCTATCATGCGGTGCAGCCTGCGGTCAGCACTTCATCCCGGGTGAGGAGCCACTGACCCGTTGTATGCGGAATCCCGCAGGAAATTAGCTGGACCAGATACAGCATGTCGTCAGCATTGCTAAAAGCGCACAGCACACGCCATTGCACAGTCCCGGAGCCTGCACTGCAACCAGCTGGACATTTGCCCGTGCTCAATCAGCCGTCCCCAGGCACTGGTCGCAGGCTTCTGCTGCGCATGTCCTGTATGTGGGGCCAGAGAGTCCCACACGCAGTGTCTGTCAACATGGCCGCCCGGCAACGACCAACGCGAGGCTGGCAGTGCTCGCTATGTGCATGCCAGCCAACTGCATGGCACGCTTGGAGGCACGTGTGGCGTTGAGGGTGAACTCGGTCCCTTGTGTCAATGTCCTCATGGATACGGCAATGTGATCATACATACATACAGACATACTTCGTGGCACTGCTCAGAGTCAGCACCTGTACAACATACGTCCCTCTCATGCCCCGGTGACTGCAGCGCGTCACAAGACACATCTTCCACTCAAAAGGGACCATCGCGACGTCTGCGCTGGTCCTTCGGCCCGGGGAGCTGCGCAGAACCGCCCTGGCAGTCCCGCTCCCCCGGATCCTCCCGCCCTCCTTCTCAGGCACATCCCTCCGCTTCGCGTACCACGTCCACGTCTCCTGGACGGCCGACTTCCAGACCTCAGACGCGCTGCCAGCATCGGCGTCGCTGAGCGCCAGTCTGAACACGGCCCGGGCTGAAAGCGGCCACCCTGACGCGGCATACCCCCCCTCGGAGCCGTCCGCCTCGCAAGCCGCCTCACAAGCCCTGTCATACCCACCCTCCCCAGCGACAAGGCGTGGTGCAGACTGCAACCGGCCCGGCTCTGCAGTGCCCGGCGCATCACCGGCCGTGTCAACAGCAGGGGTGGGTGGGGGCCTCCAGGACAGCACGCGGGCGGTGGGGGCTGGCGATGCAGATGGCAAGACCGCTAGTCGCGCAGGCTCCGAGGCGGACCACCCTAGCCCAAACGGAAAGGTGCGCCTGCTGCTTGCCGTCTTGTGCTGTCTCGATCATGCCCTGTGTGCGCGTCAGGTTGATGTAGCCGGGCGCTGCGTTGTTGCGCGTCACTGCATGCACAGCACAGCACGCAGCGTGCAGCGCGGCAGGTGCACCGGCCGGGTGAGCTGTTGCAACCGGGTGGGCACTGTGAGTGGGCTGGGCCCGTGTGCAGATGAAGCCGCCGGCGAGCAGGTCATGGCTCAACCTGCGTGGGGCCGCCGCCGCTGCGCCGGGGAGCCTCGCAGCACGCATGGGCCTCTCCCGGACCTCCTCCTCCTCCACCGCACTGCCGCCGCCAGCCGCGGCCGCCGTCCCGGCCGCTGCCGCTGCAGCGGCGGAGCTGCCGCCGCCCGCCGAGCGGCTGACGCGAGGCGCGCACAGCACGCGCGCACAGTTCCGCGTCGGTATCGCCCCCGCCGAGGCGCTGGCGCTGGCGACGGTGGCCGAGTCGGAGGCCGACGCGTGTCCCTCGCCCCGCGGCTCGGCGATGCACCGCAGCGGCTCCTTCGCCATGGGCGCCCTCGCCGCCAGCCTCGGCAGCGGCGGCCTCTCCGGCCCGCTGCCCTCCGGCGTGCCCGCAGCGTACGACCCCGTGCAGGGCCCGCTCATCGATTTCCCGATGGTGTCCCCCGACGATGCGGCACCTGTAGCCACAGAGGCATGCTTCCCCTCGCTGCGCTTCTGGCATGCTGTATCACATGCCACCACGCATGCACCACATGCATGCCCTGCCAGCGTGACTGCGTGCAGTGCCTGCAGCTGCACTTGACCAGTGCATGGCAGCGGCCGGGCGTGTGAGGCGGGGCTGCCTACCTAGCGATCACAGAGGCAGGGTGGCTGCAGGTGCTGCCGGCGCTGCCGATCGGTGCGGAGCACGTGCTGTGGGGCAGCGCACCGATGGCCACGGAGGGCCATCGCTTCCTGTGGGCGCCGAACGAGGCTGACGAGGCGCCCGCGCTCGCCTCCTTGCCGGGGAGCGTCGCGCCCACACCCGGGGGGAGCCGCGCGGCCGGCGCCAGCGGCGGCGGCAGCGGCGGAATGCTGATGCACGACGCGTCCATCCCAGACTCAGCTGACGGGCGCCTGAGCGCGCTGGACGGCAGCATGGCAGACGGAGAGGCGCAGCACGGCGCGTTGGCGTTGGACGCTGCGGGGTCGGGGGACCTTGTGGCGGGGAGTTATGGCAGCGGTAGCCCAGTGCGTGATCAAGCTCCAGTGACGGGCTGCGTGCCGCACCTCCGGACATGAACCTCATTCGTGTCGTCCCTTTCGCGTTGTTCCGGTCTACCCGACTCACTAGCTGGCGTCATCGGCACTGCAGCACTAATGGGGGATTGTTTCGGATTTGCCATCTCAACCTGGTCCATGCATGTGTGCGGACGCGGCCGTTTATCTGGATGCTGCGTGCTGGGGCATACGGCCATTCCAACAGCTCAATGCCCTTCTGTGCCCGTTACACATGCGGGGCTGCCCGTTACACATGCGTCTGTATCACGCGCTGTGCAGCCTCGCCGCCTTTTCCCCTGCGTACCTACACAATCCGCTGTGCTGTGTGCAGGCGTACCGGCACTCGGAGGCCGGCACGCCGCGCGTTGCCCACCGCGGCGGCCCCGCCAGCGAGCGCGGCACCGCAGACCCGCGCGTCTTCCACCTCGCCTTCCGCGGCGCCGATCTCGCCCGCGTCGAGCTGCACACCTCCCATGAGGGGCCCCTCTACCCAGGCTGCACCTTCTCCGTGACCGTCGACTTCCGTGCTGCGGATGGCGCAGCACGGCGGCGCGCAGCATGCCACCAGGTGCTGTTCAGCTCCCCACCTTCAGGCCCCGTCATGCATGCTTCCAATGCACATCAATCCATGCCCCGTCTCATGGACAGGGCCACTGTTCCGGTCGGTGTTGGCCGTGACGTGAAAGGGCAGCCAGTCAATTCAAACCATGACATCACTACAGCTCACGTCCCAGCTAGCGGTCTTTCCTTGTCTACTGTCGTACAGGCACATTCTCTGGCCACGCTGTGTTTCACAGCCAGACAGGCGCTAAAATCTCAGCCCTCCCCTTGCTGTCACGACCAAACCAAAAGAAATATCTGATCAGAGGCCGTGCTGTGGCCGCTGCGCTGTGTGCGGTGCAGGCCACTGCGGGCACGCAGCACGCAGCAGCAGCCTAAAGTGGCCAGGGCAGCGTGCAGGTGGTGGTGGTGCTGGAGACGGAGGAGCAGGTGGCACGCGAGTGGCTGCCGGCAGCCGTCGCGCGGCGCGTCGGCACTACCAACGGCATCCGCCGCGCCTACGACGTCGCACAGGAGGCCGCGCTCCACACGCTCTTCACCAGTTTCATGCTGACTGTGCCGCGCGACGCGCCCGCAGCCTTCCGCACGCCGCTGCTCGCGCTGCGCTGGGTGCTGCGCTTTGAGTTCTCGGTCGTCGCGCCGCGCAGCGCGGCGGCCGCCGCGTCGCCGGGGCGGTGGCCGGCAGAAGAGGAGCTGCTGTGGCGCATGCCACTGCCGGTCGCGCCGGTGGGCAGCGTGCCCGTCCCCAGTTTTGGGTAGGCAGCCGGAGCGACCCTGTGGGTGGGCTGCTCGGGGCGCCGCTTGGGGGCACAGTTTTGGGTAGGCGCCGCTTGGGGGGACAGTTTTGGGTAGGCGCCGCTTGGGGGCACAGTTTTGGGTAGGCGCCGCTTGGGGGAACAGTTTCGGGTAGGCGCCGCTTGGGGGACAGTTTTGGATCGGCGCCGCTTGGGGGGACAGTTTTGGGTAGGCGCCGCTTTGGGGGGACAATTTTGGGTAGGCGCCGCTCGGGGGGACTACCGGGGCGACTCTCTAACAATTGGCAGGAATGAAACGCCCTGTGTCAGCGCCGGCGCTGTGCTGCGACGGGCCTGCCCGTGCCTCTATTCGCTTCAGCTGTAGCTGTGCCGCTGCAGGGAACTGTGTTGGGCATCCTGTTGCAAGTGGGGGCAGTGACGTGTCACGCTGCGCCGCGAAATGCACATGCATGCGTGCTGGCGGCCAGCCACATGCGTGCGGGATGCAAGTAGTCTAGTCAGGTGTAGCCTAGTCAGCCAGGCCTGGTCTCTCCTGCGTTTCGTCCCCGCTGCAGTGCAGGCGGCCAGCAGCCTCTGCTCCACTCCGGGCACCGGCTAATCCACTCAGAGACAGTGAGACTACTCCGAAATGCGCACTGCCGAGACTGGCATGTTGCCGAACAGCGCTGTGTGGTGCCGCTCCATGCTCTGTAGTGCAGGACCACTAGCACGCACGTCACGCTTGTGGAGGTCGTGGTGTCTCTGGGCAATCGATTCAGTGCATGGCCTGCCGCAGGGGCGGCAGGCGCAACAGCCTCACCCCCCCCATGCCCAAACTGGGTGTTTTGCGCATGCATGCCATGTGTCTGCGAGACCACTGCAGTTGTATGGCTGGCAGTGCACGCAGAACGGTACATTGAGAGCACGTGCTGTGACTGCGGGCAATGCATGGGTCAGGGGCATGCGGGGTCAGCATAGGCATGCATGATCAGGTTGTGAGTACAAGGGCCCTGCGATGTACAACCTTTGGGAGGGAGCGCCCGGTAGCATCGGCAGCAGGTGCTTCGCTTGCCGGTGTGGTCCACACCATGGCAGTTGGGACTATGGAAGACTTGTTGTGGCCGTCATCGCGTGTGCACTGACGAGCATTTCATACACATTCTCAACAACTCCACTCAGAGTTCACAAATTCAAAACCATTCTGAAGCCAAATCATGTCGCGCTCCCTGTAACTCATTCAAGCACCTCGTTCAGTAGTGTCCTCTGACATGCTGCGGCCACAGCACACATGCTCGGTCTGGCGCAAGCTACATGTGTGCCTTGGCACAATGTGCCAGGGGAACCTAGCGTTGTCACATGCTGAACCGGCCGTCCACAGCATGCAGAACACCCACGCGTCGCTATATCACCGCTGTGTCTGCAGCATGACGCCAGAAAATCAGTTTAATGTGTCGCCCGCGTCGGTGCCCTCACTGTCTGTGTTGCTGCGCTCACCCATCCTCAGGTGCCACACGCACACTGTACCATACCTTTTGCCATGCATGGCCATTGTGCACCTCGCGTACGGTTGGATGCCCGGGCGCCCCAGGTGGCCACCGGTGGGCCTGCCTGCAGTGTAAATTCGCCATGCATGTAGCCGACGGCGGTGGTATATGGCATGGCATACTCTCCACGCACATGCATGTGCGGTGTGCAAGCAATGGGCTATAGCAGCTAGCTGTCTAACTCAGCTCCCCGCGGAGGCGTCCGCCTGACTGCTGACTCGCATTGTCGCGGGGAGGCGATTCGAGGCACGGCTACACACAGAGGCATGCCTTGTGATGCGTGCCGCGTGCTCCGTGCCTCGTGCTGCGATGTCGAACGCGTCACACAGCCGTGGCAGACGAGCGGCCAGCATAGCTCCACGCCCGCTGCGCGCAGGGTAAGCGTGCCAGCACACAGCGCTGCCGCAAGCACGCGGCGGGCCGCTGCTGCACGCGCAGCGCACAAGAGGCATGCGCCAGGCCAGACCTGGCAACGCCACGTCACATCGGAAACCACCGTCCACGGTGGTACAGCGAGGGCAGCTCACTGCGCTTTGTATGTTCCGATTCTGCCGCGGCATGCATGCTGGAGCATCGCCCCGACCGCCACACTGCAGGTAGCAGGGCAGTCCGCATCTCAAATGCATGCATGAAGGAAAAAGAGCTTGGCTCAGTGACGCGTACACGCGTGCTGCCTCCGAGTCTCCTCTGCTGGAGCATGGCCTTGCAGGGAGCGTGCGCAAGACACCAGCACCGGCGCGGCAGCATGGCAGACGGAGAGGCGCAGCACCAGCGCGGGCCCCTGCATCAGCCCCAGGTCTAGCGAGCGGGACTCCTCGCCTGCCAGGACCTACAGCTGGCCTCCTCGGCTGCCCAGCACCGCATGCATGGCCGCCATACTTGGCATGGTTGTGTGGTGAACGCGGATGCCGGCCTCCTCGGCTACCCAGCAGCAGCATCACTTGTGTAGCAGCATCACTCTCGCCGAAGCATCACTCTTGCAGCAGATCCTGCACCAGTGCCACGGAGGAACTGCTCGCGGTCAGGCCGCCGCCGCGACCCCCCGACGCTGAGTCCTGCACGAGCGCGCGGAAGCGCGAGTCCGGTCGGCGCATGAGCGCCGCCGGCACGTCGTACTCCGCAACGGCGCCACGGTCGAGCACGAGTATCCGGTCGCTGTCGACGATCGTGTGCAGACGGTGCGCGATGGTGAGGATGGTGCAGGCGCGGAAGGCGCTGCGGATGGTGGTCTGAATGAGGGAGTCGGATGCATTGTCGACGTTGGACGTCGCCTCGTCCATGAGGAGGATCGTGCTGCGCTTGAGCAGCGCGCGCGCCATGCACAGCAGCTGCCGCTGGCCGACTGACAGGTTGGCGCCGCTCTCCTGCAGCTCCGTGTCCAGGCCCGCCTGCACACGTACGGATTGTGTGCTGACTACTGTTATAAATACGGCAGCCGTCAATAGGCCCACCCGCCAACTCTGTTGCCTGACGTATGACCAGGTACTACTAGCGAACCAGCCGTCCTGTATTGACCCACCGAGCCCCACCACGTGCCAGAACTGACCCACTGTCGTACCAGCCCACACCAAAACCTCAGGCACACGGCCACGCAACAAGCTCGAGGACAAGGCCACGCAACAACACCAAGCGCAGGGCCACACAACAACCTCAAGAACAAGGCTGCTGCGGCGTACGTGCAGGAACACCATCCGCGCAGGCAGACCCCACAGGCAGAGGAAGCGGCAGGCGGCGGGGTAGGGCAGAGGCAGTGGGCAGAGGCAGACCTCCATCGCCATGACGGCGGCCTCAAGGCCGGCCTGCTTGAGCGCCTCCCAGATGGCAGTGTCGGTCGCACCGCCAAAGGGGTCGAGATTGCTGCGCACGCTGCCAGTGAAGATGACGGGGTCCTGCGGCACGAGCGAGAGCTTGCTGCGGAGGTCGAGCAGCCCAATGCCCAGAACGTCGATGCCATCGATGATGATTGCGCCGGACGCCGGCTCCACGATGCGGTACAGCGCGAGCATGAGCGTGCTCTTGCCGCAGCCGGTGCGGCCACAGATGCCGACCTTGGCGTGCGCCGGCACGGCGAAGGAGACGTTGGAGAGGACGGCGGGGAGGTCCGGCCGGTACCGCACGACGAGGTCGCGCACCTCGAGCTCGCCCTGCGCCGGCCACGCCTGCGACGGCCTGCATGCTGCGCGTGCTGTGTGCTGTGCTGCCTTGATGCTCATGAACTCTCACAATGCTGTTGGGATGTGGCCGAAGCACGCCGCCTCGTTGAGCGCACGGGGCAACATCGCAGCTGATCAGGCGGCTGGTGATGATGCGGTTGCTAGAGTAGTCAGGGTTGTGTGCGCAAGCAGCAGCACCTCGGGCGTGTACAGAGCGTGAGCCGTCTTGACACGCCGGCATCCACTGCAGTGCACGAATGATGGGACCGCGTGGGCTGTGGATTACCGTCTTCGGGCCGCGCTCAGGCGACTACCACACGTGGCGTGACACTCACCCGGCCGCATTTCCACGAGCACAGCCACACGCAGCATGTGTTTTGCTCCAGCACAGCAGCTGTGCTAGCGGGGATCTCAGCGGCACAATCTCAGATGTCGAGATGGAGTTTGTGAGCGGCGCGCACCGGTTGCCGGGGATGATGGCGGGGGCCTCGCTCGCATAGGCGAGGTATTCGGTCATGCGCTCCACGCTGTTCATGCCCATCTCTAGCTCCGTGCCCTGCCGCGTCGCCCAGTTCGCGAGGCCGACGATGGACAGCGCGGACGCGAGCGCGAGCCCGGCGAGGCCCGCGTCGTGCAGCACCAGCGTCACAAACACCGCCGTGCACAGCACGACGCTGTGCCCCATGAACTCGAGCCGGATCGACAGCCACCGGTTCGCCAGCTGCACAGCGCGCACAGCGTCAGAGCGTGTCGAGCGTGCCATCAGTTTCGCGCAGCATGACGTGCTGTGCCGCTGCTGCGGACAAAGGTGCGGACGTGCATTGGCGCCATCGCAGCATGGCCGGATCTGGCGGTATGACAATCAGCCGCAGCAGCGGCTTGCATGCACCGAGCCACAGCTCAGAGAACCAGATCCGCATGCAGCGATGGTTCTGCCCGGACAAGCATGCACAATTACAAACGGGCGGCCGATGTACGGAATACATGACAGTGTGAAGCCCAACCTTGTGTGAGAGCACTGAGGCAGGCAGCTGCTCAGACACACGCGCGCGAACCCGAAACGACTGCCGGGTACTATGAGAATCATACGATTTAATATAACAACCCTAACATATTATAATTATCATAAACATTGTTAAATCATAAAATTAGAATAAACATAACATTATGATAACCATATTAAACGTTGTAATTATCATGACGCGGCGGTAGAGAGAGGGGTGTCGCACCTGGATGGGCCACCAGGCGCGGGCGCTGCAGTCCATCAGCTGCGCGTTTTTCGCCGCAAACAGCGACTGCCGGCGGAAGGCACGCACGGTGGCAAGGCCGCCGAGGGTCTCGCTGAAGTTGGAGAAGATGGGCGAGAGCGCGACGCTGTCGAGGCGCTTGAGCTCCCTTGTGGTGGCGAGGTAGTAGCGCTGGATGGCGCGGTACGCAAAGAGCAGAGGCACGAGCGCAAAGAAGACGGCGCCGCGGGTGACGGCGGAGATGACAAAGACGGACATGAAGACGGAGACGAAGCAGGTGGTGAAGGACGAGATGGTCGACTGGAGCGTGACGTCGGTGGACTCTACGTCCTTGGTGAAGCGGTTGAGCAGGCGGCCGGTGGGCTGCGTGTCAAAGAACGACATCGGCAGGGAGAGCACCTTGGCAAGCAGGCGGTCGTGAAGCACCTGCGTGCAAGGGCGCGCTGTGATGAGCAGTGTTACAGGAGTATGCTCCACGGGGTGGTAGAAGAGGCAGGCAAGCATGGCGATGCGTCAGACACATGTACCATGGTACATGATCGAATGGCGTACTCAAGCTGAAACAGCGACACGGCGCAAGAGGTGTGGTGGCTACCAAGGCATGTACACTGAGCCATACGAGACCAACGGCGCACAGGGTGTGTGATGTGTAGATTGCGTGGACGGAATGTCGATTGAATCGGTGTGCAAAACCGATGTAGCTGGCCGGGGTCATCACGGGTGTGCAACGCGGCGGGTTGGGGGGCGGGTCGCGGGGTGCAGCGGAGCTGGGCGCGTGATGGAGAGATAAAGAGGACATCACACATCCTCCTCCTCCTCCTTGTGGGAGGCAGAGCTGGCGTTGTGAGTGCATGTGGTGCATGCACATGTGTTGAGTGAGCTCTGCTGAGTGCCGCAAGCGCAAGCGGACATGCATGGCGTTCCGGGCGATCCAATCAGGAGCCACACGCTGCACTGTCTGCCAAAGGCCACATTGCGGCCTGCGGTTCGCTGTTGAGAGCTTTATCGCTGTGCGGACAAGTGCTGTGCTGTGCTGTGCATGAGTGGCGGCACAGTGGTATCGGGCTGGTGCAGCGAGATCACTCAGTCATGCAGCTATAGCGGTGGTTATACAAATGCTCAATGGCAAAACGGTAGACATGAAATCAAACACGGTGAATTCCCGCTGACGAGTGCTGTGCTGTGCACGAGTGGCGCACCTGGGAGGCCTGCAGCGTGGACAGCACGAGCACTACAGCGCGGCAAGCCTGGAAGAGCAGCGACGTGAGGCCGAGGCCGAAGTAGACGCCCATGTAAAAGTGTGTCGGGAAGGCGAGGACGCCGGCCGGGCCGACGTCCGCGTCCGCTGGTGCGAGTGTGTCCCCGCCGGCTTCTGCATCGTCCCGCTCATTCTGCCACTCCAGTGTCTTCTCTGACCAGATCGACAGCCAGTAGTTCTGCGACACCTGCACCGCACAGCGCATGTTGGCCAAGCTCCGACATCGCAACGCGCCTGCTGGGGTAGCGAACAATCGTAAAAAAAACTATACTAAAAAACAACCCGGTGGGGGAACAGCAGGAATGACTCATTCCGACCGAGGCCGAGGCGGCTGTTGCGGCAATGTGGAGGGGCGGCTCGCACGGTCGAGGCTGCGACCACGGTTGACCATGCAGGCATGCCGGCACGAGTGTGCATCAAACATATGCTTGTGCACGCATGCTTGATTCGATGTACGGACATATACGTCGACATGTACAGGCACTTGCATGTGCATGCACGCGCACGAGTGCGGGGTGGGTGCACCTGCAGGCCGCGCTCGAAGGTGGCGATGCCGAGGAAGGCGCAGGGCAGGAGCAGCGCGGGCCCCCAGGCGCGCAGGTACGTCATGTACACCGTCTTCGCCACGCTGCCCTTGCTGCGGTCCTCCTGCTGCGTCAGGGTGCCCCGCGCCTTGCCCTTCTTCTCCAACTGCACCACAGCACACACATCCTGGTCTCAGCCGCGGCATCAACTCAACACCCCACTTTCATGCATGAACCTCATGCATACACCCTATACGCGTTCCACAGCCCAACACGTACCAGCGAGTCGCCTTCGCCGTCCTTCTTCCCCGCCTCAACCACCGCCGGCTTTACGGCCCTGATCTCCGCGGCCACGCCAGCCGCCTTTGCCCTCGCGGCGGCCTTGCCGCTCTCCACGTTTGCGCTCACGTTCTCGTCAATGCCGCCGCTGGAGCTGCTGCTGCCGGCGCCCTCGGAGCCCCCCTCCTCGTCACCCCCTTGCGCGGCCTCCATCTTGAACTCTGGGAAGGTGACACCCTCCTGCAGCAGTTGCGTGTACGGCCCCATAGCAACGATGCGCCCGGCCTCCATCTTGATGACGGTGTCGGCCTCCGGAAGGAACTGCAGCTGGTGCGTCACGAGGACGCGTGTCTTGCCGGCAAGAAGGCCGGTGACGCACTCCGACATGAGGTGACGCCCCACATGCGCGTCCACCGCAGAGAGGGGGTCGTCAAGCAGGTACACATCCGCGTCCGCATAGCACGCGCGCGCAAGCGCGATGCGGTGCTTCTGACCGCCTGCACGCGGTCCCTGCCATGTCTGATGCGCAATCAATTTTCACATTCCTGTGTCATGTGTCGTGTGTCATGTGTCCTTTGATTGTCCATAACCGGACCGTCACGGCATGCGGCAGTACCGGTGCGTTGCAACAACAGCAGTGCATAGCCTGTAATCCATCGCTGAGCCGCACCGGAGATCCCTCGAGGCTAGGACTGTCAGAGGCATGCTGTAGCCATTACAAGTCCCACCCAGCATGTTCATGCTGTTCCCAGGCAAGCGGGCCAGCCTGGTGCAATCACGCGCATCAAGGCTCGAATTGCATGGACACCACGCATCTGCACGTATCATGCCCAGCACACAGCACAGCACAGCGGATGGGGACGCACCTGACAGGTTGACGCCCTTTTCGCCGATCTCGGTCTGGTCGCCGGCCGGCAGCGAGCCGAAGTCCGCCTCGAGCGCGCATGCATGCACGACGCGGTCGTAGCGGTCGGGCTCGAGGGGAGCGCCCATGAGGATGTTGGCCTGGACGGTCGCGTTCTGGATCCAGGGGTCCTGCGCAGTGTAAGCGACGCTTCCGCAGAGGGTGGTCGTGCCGCGCACGCGCGGCATCTCGCCGAGCAGCGCGGCCAGCAGGGAGCTTTTGCCGCAGCCAACCTCCCCGATGACGACCGCGCACGCGCCCGCCGGCACCGTGAAGCTCAGGCTCGACAGCAGCGGCTTGCGCAGCGTGTCCCAGGCAAAGGCGCCGTTGGTGACGGTGACGGCAGCCTCGCCGGTGGCGGCTGCCGGAGCTGCATGCATGGGCGGTGTGTGACGAGGCACGTGTGGGGCTGTGCGACACGCACAGTAAGGAGGCAGCACCCTATCAGTGCATCAGTGTTGTGTATTGTCCCAGCTACAAAGTACCAGATTCGTTCGCACGCGTCGCATTGCTGATGCATACGGTGTGGGGAACCGGGTGCAGTGGTGGGAGGAGGGGAGGGGGGCACAGGCAGGGGGGATCAGATGGGGGCGCGCACTGCTCGGCGGCTGCTCCGTCTCCTCGGAGTCGACAAACTTCTGCAGCCTTCGGATGGCCACCCGCGCGTTGATGAAGTTCATCACCTGCACAGCACAGCACAGCGCGGTCACAGCGCGGTCACAGCGCGGTCACAGCGCGCTTGTGACATCAACCTGTGGCCGAGCCCGAGTGGCGCCCGCTGTGCAGTGGGCTGTTCCATGCAACACCCGTGCATCCATTCCTGACCCGCCGCTGCGCCCGCGTCTGGGGATGACTGCGAAGGGAGAGCCGCAAAGAAGCGTGGACGGCTGGTTAGTGCATCAAGCGAACGTACAACTAGATTCTAGACTCACATCGGAGCCCCTCGATGTAAGAGTACATACAATCCAAGTGGAGAGGTAGGTGTGGTTTGTCTGAAACGCGATTAAAAACGACTGCACGCTGCTTTAATGGAGCTGAGCTCCAGGGGCGCACCTGCATGGCCATGCATAGGGACCATAAGGCAGGTGCACATGCATGTGCACAGGAGCGGTGTGGCGGCGGGCACGCACCTGCATGGGGAGCATGATGATGGGGAAGCGGAGCTGGTCAAAGTAGGCGAGCGCCGGGAAGGCGACATCGGCGGTGATCTCGTGGCCGAGGTAGGTGTACGTGCCAAAGGCGGCAATGGCAACGACGATGGGCCCGCCGCTGAACATAACCGTGTTGATGCATGACATCAGCTGCGTCTTGCGGATTGCGAGCCGCTCCTGCCGCCGCGCCTCCTCCAGCCGCGCCCGGTACGGCACCTCCCATGCGTACAGCTTGATCGCCTTGATGCCTGCATGCGCCCGCGGCGGTTGATATACAACGAACGTGTGGCCACGTGCGGCCACGGCGTGGTTTGAGAGGTCCCCCCACCTCACCGGGGGGCCGTGGCCTGGCCGGGTTGCGGATGGCGGCAGAAACGAGGCCAGAGGGATCGCGTTCGGCAGCGTCGTGTAGGGCTGTAGCTTCACGTAGTGTCCATTGCATGTGGCCATCGGTATCGCCGTGCATCATGAACATGCCTGGCAGTCAACTGGAGCAGCTGCGGACAACCATGATACAGAAGTAATACAAAAAAAGACGGGGTTACACCTACAGGTTTACACTCAAACCAGGCAAGAAACCAGACAAGAAACCAGGCAAGAAACCAGGCAAGAAACCAGGCAAGAAACCAGGCAAGAAACCAGGCAAGAAACCAGGCAAGAAACCAGGCAAGAAACCAGACAAGAAACCAGGCAAGAAACCAGGCAAGAAACCAGGCAAGAAACCAGGCAAGAAACCAGGCAAGAAACCAGGCAAGAAACCAGGCAAGAAACCAGGCAAGAAACCAGGCAAGAAACCAGGCAAGAAACCAGGCAAGAAACCAGGCAATAAATCAGGCAATAAATCAGGCAATAAACCAAGCATCAAAGCAGGCAACAAACCGGTCAACAAACCGGTCAACAAACCGGTAAACAAACCAGGCAACAAACCGGTCAACAAACCAGGCAACAGACCAGGCAACAAACCAGGCAATAAACCAGGCAACAAAGCAGGCAACAAAGCAGGCGGCTGCACCTTCTGGTGGCAAGGACCATGCATAGATCTCACGTGCGTACGTACACCCATGGACGGCGGGCTGCATGCATGTTACACCAATCGGCATGCATGCTGGGCCGAGCGGCATGTTCAGGGCATGCGGAGGGGGAACGGCATGCATGCTGGGCCGACCGGCATGTTGGAGCAGGACTGGTGCACACCGTTGATGATTTCGGAGACGATGCGGACGCGGGCGTCGGTCTTGGCGATGAGCTCCTTGCGGAAGCGGTGGACGACCTTGCCGGTGAGGGTATTGAGGGGCACGAGGAGGATGGTGACGGCGAGGCCAGCGAGGGCGGGGTACAGGCCGATGATGTTGTGCAGTGCAAAGATGATCACCATCACCTGCAGCAGGTGCTTGGGGATGGGCTGACGGTGCTTGCAAATCAATGGGGATGGGTCAAGGGTGCTTGGAAATCGTTGGGTATGGGCCGCGTAGTTCGCAAACATGAGATTGAGTGAGCGAGGGAAGCGCAGTGGCACGCAATGTGACTTATGGTGCCACAGCGGCACACCATTGGCACTGCTGGTGTGCAACCCGGACCTCTGCATGCATCCATGGCGACACATACAGCGGCACGCAGCGGCACACCGGTCCAGGCAACACAAGCACGTTGCTTGAAATGGTGCGTGTACCAGCGGATGGGGCTCGTGCCACCGCTCGTCAGTACATGTTATTGCATGCGATAGTGCGATCGCCACCTCATCCGTCCACTCAGTCTGCAGTGGTGCGCTCACACAAACTGCTTCAACAGAGCAGCTGCTGCACGCCTGGGCTGCTGTTGAGGCTGAGCTGCTGGAGCAGGAGGTGTACCGGAGCAGGCATGCTGATGTGGCAGGCGCTGTGCAGGGAACTCACAGGAAGGAGGGGGGCGGGGAGAGAGCTGGAAGCATTGAGAACGATTGTCGGGGCAGATGGGAGGGTTTCAGGGCAGAGGGTGGCTTATATGAGCGCTCAGGCATGTGTTACACAGTGATAGACATGTGAGGATGCAATGGCTGCCACTGTTTGCACATGGTGTGTCTGGTCAGCAGCGGCAGGCCAGCGGGATTCCCCGCCAGCCCAATTGGAAGAGCAAGATGGCGTGTCAGCATCGAGATTGTAGGCTGCGTGGGGCGGAGGGTCGTGCAGTGGCAAAAGCATTAGGTGCAACAGTCAGTGTGGATGCAGAGGTGGCCAGTGCAAGACTCAATCCTATGCATGCGTATGTGATGTGGGCCATTGCGGTCATGTCGTCACTACGAGAGCAATTGAAGGTGCCTTAAACTGTATGTCAGAGCAAAACGGCATGGGTGCTGAGGCAGGCATCGCACCTGGAAGGGTCCACTCCAGAGGACGTGGCCATACTGAGCGAGGTTCCAAAGCTTTGCAGCATCGTTTGACTGCAGGTTTGCCACCTGGCCCTGACCCAGCTCTGCCTTGGCACGCAGCGACAGCCTCAACGACTTGTTGTATAGGAACTGGATGAGGCTGGACTTGAGAAAGAGAGACACGTTGAAGACTCGTACAAAGTACTGGTTGACGAAAAGGGCGACGGTGCCCCCACATGCGAAGAGAGCCAGGGCCCAGAGCAGCCCGTAGCCCCGGTGGTTGCTCTCTTGCATGTGCGAGAGCAGCTGCTTGAGTATGTAGGGAGAGGAGAGGTTGACGCAGTCGTGTATGAGCTTGATGAGGCCCGCTGCTGCCCAGCCTGGCCCAAACGCTCGTAGCAGAGCTGTCCCGACAGAGCCCTGCATGGCAGCAGGTCTTGCGCACGGGAGGAGCAATGGCAGGTCAACACGGGATGTCATGACCGCATGCAGGACGTGTTGGATCTGTCAGGGCTGCTCAGTGCTCAATCGTCGTGTGTGCAGATGCTACTCTGTGGCATCTGGCAGGCATGCCACCTCAGACCGCACACAGGACTCCTGAGATGCAATGGTGGGCCACAATCGACACCCGTAGCGCTTTGTCGTAGACAGCCGTGTGGTTGCACGGTGCTCAGTGAAAAATGCAACACGGCATTTGGTGGCTGACATGCACCATGGAAGCCTTATAGCAGTTGCGTGGAAGCTGTATACAGTTTGAAAATTGTACCGCCTGCGCACGTCCATAATCTCGAGCATGTACTGTTGCGAATATGGTCGTGGGATGCTCGGGCGTGATGGTGACCTGGTCAACGCGGAGAGTTTGGAAGCATGCCTCGTGGCCACAGCACAGTGCGGATCATGCGCCTGCTAGACAAACGGCCAGACGCAGCAGCCAGGACATGAGGTAGAAAAGGCGCACGTATGGATGCTTCTGTGGGTTTGATGTCTTCAGCATCTGCGTGTGGTATATTGTGGCCAGCGTAGCGCACTCGTTCCGCCGGGCCACGTCCCATAGATCATCCTCATCCAGGTGCTTGGATGCACCCAGACGCATTATTGAGTTGACATAGAGAAATAATATTCGCGAAAGGAAGTTGCATTCTTCTTCCGGGCACCAACGCCGACCTGCAAACGAATAACAGTGATGCACAGAGAGGGTTCCACATTCAGCCATTTTGAGATTTCAAGACGTACACTACCAGTGCAGGTAGTTTACAAGACTATCGCACCTTGCGGCCGTCCTGCCGGACTGTCCCCTTCATCGTCGTGATCTTGAATTGGCTCGAAGCCAGCGGGTTGCTTTGAAAATAGAGAAAAAAGGCCCCGGCGCTGTTTACGGGCCTCCTGACGCGCAGTATACTGCTCTTCATCTATTAAAACTATGTCCTCCAAGTCGTCACTGCCTTCAGACACTGAAGTGTTGTCCGCCATTTTGAGCGGTTTGATCGTTCGGCTAAAAGAACGTCAGCCGATGGCCCACAGGACAGGCAGTATGATTGGACATGGAATGCTGCGATCAGAATATCGTATGGAGCAGCCGTGTATGCAGCGGAATCAAGAGACCATGCGAATTGAATGTCCTTGCACCCCGACGCCACATGTGAACGTCATCACTGTTCGACGAGCGCGCGCAAACGCGCACACGTGAACAAGAGTGTGCGGGAGCTCGAGAAAAAAAGGGTTGCAGCAGCGTCCACACCGTCCATTGTTGTGATGCTTCGCTGGGTCGCATTGAACCGCCAGCCCTCGGCCTGCCCGCACGATCAGCATCGTCGCAGTACGTTGTGATGGAGCACTTCCAGCCGTCTTTCGACCAGATCAAACAAATAAATAAGACAGTGTACAGCAATTACATGAGAGACTCTTGACTGGCATGCCGATGTCATCACTCAAAAACCAGTGCATCTCCGACGGTGCACTCGGAGCACAGTCTTGTCACCGTTGGACTGCTGCTTCAGGCGTGGATGATTCTGTTGCGGCGCCATTCCCCGAAGCCCCGTTCCCCTGCCGATTTGACCACATCGCGTCTTGCTTGAAGTACTTCTCGCAGTCCTCCATCAGCCCATTTGACATCGGGACGTACATCGCATCTGGCTGATACGGATTGCGAGGGTGTATTTGTGGATGGGACGACTGAAGTGCCTCGGACACTATCGGGATAGCACCCTTTCTGCCTGTGGCGACCGCTTGCTCATCCCCAACCACTGACGAGTATGCGTCCGGCCACACCAGCCGGTTGTCGTCGTCAAAGTCAAATCCGTCGATGAAACTATCCTCGAATTCGATCAGCCCGTACTGATCTATCAGCGCTTCCATGTCCCGCCTGCATGTTTGCATCGTAGTTTAGACTGCGGACGAGGAGAAGCTCAGAACGACGGACACACACAAGCACGATCAGCGCCCCTCCCAGTCGACACCCCAGATGCCGCATCATACACAGCGCCTGCGCAGCTCACACATCCCTAGACGCTGGCGTTAGTTCGTTCTGGCATTTGCTCGTGCGGCGCGTGGCCTTGGTGCTTGCGGTGGCCGGTCTGTTTATCTGCATGTTGCCTGGTCTGTTGCCTCGGCGCTGCTGAGTCCTAGATCTATCACTGTGTAACACATCCCTAAACAAATCGCTGATCGCGCCAGAGACGTGCACAAGCGATCCAGCGCGCCGTTTAGCTGCAAGTATAGGCACAAGGACTGCACTCACCACAACACCCGGCAGCAGCCTGATCAACAGCAAACCACAAGAGCGTGGCCACACACCCACCTTTGAATACCTTCCGACAGAAATCGCGCAGAAGTCGCACACAATTCCGCTCTTCTGTGGTCAAACAGCTGCTCATGCAGTGCATCAGCAGGCAAGCCACACCTGGACAGAGCGTTGGGCTCTGCTGCCATCAGCCTATCAACCATCGCACTGAGCAGCTCCCAGTTGAGCACCAGCGCAAAGTAGGCCTTTGCCTCAGCGCGCCGGAGCATCTCGGACATGTCCTCGAGCCCTGCAGACGCCATCATCGGGCTCATGTCTCCGAGCCGCGTCTCACCAGGGCCACCCGACATGCCCACCTCGTCATCGTCCGCAAGGTTGATCGGCCCCAGCCGCAGCGACCAGCCGCACTTGAAGACCATGTCGCGGGCGATGTCGCTCGCCTGCTGGATGTCCCCCGCGCCGGCCGTGGTGATGTTGCCGGCCCCCATGACCGCACTCTCAGCCACACGCCCCGCTAGCGCCACCTGCACCCCCACACCATGCACTGACACCCGACAGCAGCAGCCACGGCCACGGCAGTTATGCTCCCGTGCTGTTGACTGCACACACCATGCTGCGTCCCGAGATGTCTACCCGCGGAAAGGTTAGCCAACATGCGCTTGGAGGCATGCCACCGGGCGAGCACACGTGCACGCACGTACATTCTGGCAAAGCCGGACAATGCACGAAGTGTCGAGGGATGCATGTTTGACACCATTGCTTCGGACAGTTGTCACCGCTCTCGCAGCGACCTCACACTCCGCGGCGACACAGAACACACATTCTTGCACCACTTGCCACAGTCCGTCCAGTGTTGCAACCCCGACAAAAATTCTGCAACCAATCAACAACAACGAGCACAACCCCTGTGTTTGTCTCACTCCAAATCACTTTTTCTGTGAGTGTTTTTGAAATACTGCCTTCACTATGCGTGCCAGAACGAGCAAGACAAGCACACATGGCTTGTAACAACATCAGCAGCTCGAGCAGGCAGGCTGAGGACGAGACGGGGAACGGCTCTTTCGCCGCGGCTACGCACATGCACAGCATGACCGGTCGAGCGGTCGCGAACACCGATCGCGAAGCTTGTTGTGAAACCGCTGGGGACATGATGGTCAGCGGACGTCTGACACGCGCACTCTGCACGACGGGGATGAAAAAAAACAGAGAGGGCGCTTGGTTCAATCATTGTCGGAGAGGTTCGAGGCCGCACCACCATGTGGCTCTCCATGAATGAGCGTGTCACGACTTCTGTCTCGAGGTGCGCGTCCTGCGGAATGAAATACACGTACCCCGTCGGCGCGTTGCCCGGCGTGACGACCACCCGCTGCAGCTCGTCGTAGCCCGGCGTGGCCACGCCGACGAGCGCTTTGGCGGCCATGTACGTCGCGATTGTGCGCCGAATGAGGGGCGTCACGCTGCCCTCGTCCGTGGCGCCGCCCTCCGCCGCGCCGCCGCCGCCACCCGCCTTCTCGGTGTGAATCTTCTCGAGCGCTGTGAAGATGTCGTCCTCCGAGATGATGTCCTTCTGCTGCATGGCGGACGTGACCCAGTTCAGAATTCAAACGCAAACGTGTATTTTCTGACTGCATGGGTCAGACACCCCATGCCCCTCCTCGTTGCGGCACGACTGCAGTATTCCTGACCCAGTCCAGGCCCCGTTCGTCCAAGCTCAAACTGCCCATGTCGCGTGCGCCAACAACAGCCTCAATCCGATGACAGGTAGCATGACTTCTGCGTGCAGCAGCATCCAGTGTACCATAGCGTTGAAACTACATAGGTTGCCACAAGCATGAACTGCATGCATGCGGCACACCAGCTGGTCCGCGGCCTCGAGGCGGAGCGCCGGCTCTCTGGTTCATGAGGTTCATCAACGTGATCACAATTGGCCGCATGCACGCGCCGAATGCATGAGGAGTGGGAACCGCACCTGGCGCACGGCCTCGATGGCACTCTGGTTCATGAGGTTCATGAGCTCCGCACCGGAGAAGCCGGCGGTGGCGCGCGCGACGCGGTACATGTTGACGTCGGCATCGAGGGGCTTGTCGCGGGAGTGCACAGCGAGGATGTCGAGGCGGCCACCGAGGTTGGGGTACGGGATCGTAATCACGCGGTCAAACCGCCCCGGCCGCGTCAGCGCCTCGTCCAGCGCCGACGGCCGGTTAGTCGCCGCCAGAACCACCACCCCTGCACGCAACACGTGGTCCTGCAGTGGCCGCGCCGCCTGCTCACTTCCCAACCATGGCCCCCGCAGCCAACCTAGTGTCAGCACCTAGTTCCTGTCACAGCAACTGTGGCCAGACGATGCCCGAGACGATGCCAGTAGGCTGGGTGGGTGGGCGCCTGACTGTGCTGGCAGCTGCTGTGTGCTGGGCTGCCGCGCAGCTGGCAAGGGCCAGCACAGCCCCATGCCAGCTGCGCAGCAGCAGCCGGATTGGCAACACGGCGGCAGTAGACACTTAACGGCAGGGCGGACGTGCACCCACAGCCGCCGCGGACTCGTGCTGTGTGCTGTGCGCCGCGGCGCCGCACGCTGCCTTGCAGCACCTGGCAGCTGTGCACACGCCTCGGCATGGCCTACCAGGCCAGAGATGTCAGCTGTATGCCGGAAACGCAGAAATTTAGCGGATGAACGGCTCAGCAGGACCGCAGTGCGCAGAGTTGGACCGCAGCACGCACAGCAGGTCTGCAGCACACACAGCAGGACCGCAGCACGTACAGCAGGACTGCAGTGCGCAGAGTTGGACCGCAGCACGCACAGCAGGTCTGCAGCACACACAGCAGGACCGCAGCACGTACAGCAGGACTGCAGTGCGCAGAGTTGGACCGCAGCACGCACAGCAGGTCTGCAGCACACACAGCAGGACCGCAGCACGTACAGCAGGACTGCAGTGCGCACAGCAGGTCTGCAGCACGCACCAGTGTTGTCCTCGAAGCCGTCCATCTCCGTGAGTAGCTGGTTGATGGTCTGCACGTTCTCCTCACTCGCAGAGCTCGCCGCCGAGCGCGCCTGCCCCACGCCGTCAAACTCGTCGATGAACAGCACGCACGGCGCGTTGTTGCGCGCGCGCTCAAACATGTCGCGCACGCGCGCGGCGCCCACGCCAACAAACATGTTGCTGAAGTCTGCGCCGGAAGAGTTGAAGAAGGGCACGCCCGCCTCGCCGGCGATCGCCTTGGCCAGCAGCGTCTTGCCGAGCCCGGGGGGCCCGCACAGCAGCACCCCCGCCGGAGCCCGCGCACCGAGATCCAGATACGTGTCCTGCACATGCCCGCTGTGAGCCCCCGCAGCACGTGCAGCACGCCGGGGCCTGCTGCTTCCACGGCCGTTGCAATACGCATGCCACCACACGCGCCTGGCACTCACCGCCGCACGCACAGCACACCGGCCACATTTTACCGCCCAGTCTACAGCTGATTTGCAGTTGGCCCATACCGCGGTGCACCGGCAGTGACTGCTGGAAGCACGCATGCAGCTGTGCATTGTACAGCATGGCGCCTGCGCGCTCAAGTTGACTCCCTGCGGTCCCTCCGCCCTGTGGGCCACCAGTGCCGCCGCCGCCGCAGAGGCCTGGCCGACAGGAATCAGTTCCATCAAAACTCACACCCCATCCCCCCCCCCCACAGCATCGATTCCTTGCAGGCACTCGCGGGTACCAGGGGGAGGGGTAGGAACCCATGTGCACTGCGCACACACGCATGCACACCATGCATTACATCGCCGGCAACACCGTCGGCCGCACCTGGTCGCGCAGGAAGGACACGACCTCCATGATCTCCTCCTTAATATCATCGATGCCAGCGACGTCATCAAACGTCGTCGCGACGTCGCCGCTCTTGATGAGCTCCATGCGTGCGCCGCCAAACAGCGGGTCGTCCGCGTCGGGCGACCGGCCGAGCGTGAGCGACCACGCGACGACCAGCAGCGTGATGAGCACGGGGCCCAGCATGCGCAGCAGGCCCGCCTGCACGCCGGCCATCTTGCCCCCGCCGCCAAACTCGACGGCCACGCCGTGCGCGCACAGGGTCTCGTACAGTTCGGGGTCGTAGATTAGGCCGACGTCGTGCGTCTCGCGGCCGCGCCCCGGCGCGGACGGCTTGGTCGTCACCACCACCGCCTTCATGTTGTCCTTGTACCGGACCTGCACGGCCACCCGCGCTCACACCACACATACCCTGTGGAGTAGGCCAAAGTATGGGTTTCTCGGCGAAACCTTGCCCCCGGGGGTTGGGGGGGGGGGGGGGGCATGGCTTGCAAGTCGACAGGGATAATCAGTAATGTGTGGAGCACGTATGTAGACTGGTGTGCGTTCAACACAGCCGCTCGTAGGATATGTTTGACATCAACGATCAACATCTTCGGCGAGGTTGATGGACTCGGCACATGGTTGACGCGAACGGGCCGTTCCGCTCTACAGCCCGGGGGGCAGGTACGAAAAGCTGTGAGGCCATGGCGCACACCACCGTGCACACCACAGCACTGCGCACACCACAGCACTGCGCACACCACAGCAGGCAGCGGCTAGTCAGTGCACGGAACGCCATCCCTGCTGCAGTACCGGGTGGTGGATACAGGCGGCAGGTGTAGGCGGTGCGGTGCCTTGACGGGCAGTGTAGGACCTCAAAGCAGCACAGGAGGTGGCCCGCTTGTCGGTGTCAATGTCCACGCGGACGCAGGTGTGGCATCATACATAGACACAATCACCTGGCACCTGGCCGGATCACATTCGCTGGGTGACATGTGAACATGTGTCTAGAAAGTAGATGTACTTACGCTTGGTGCACTGGCTCAGAGCCCTCCTCGATGTGACTTTACATACAAGAGGTGTATGCACATTCAGAGGGAACTAGAGTTTATACGCTTGGTTCACGGCCTCGGAGCCCCCCGTAACTGTGCATACGTACAGGAGGTATACACACAAAACAAGAGCTCTAGGGCCTCGAGGCAGCACAGGAGGTGGCCCACACCTTCTCTATGTGGCCCTCCCGCAACAGGATGAGGAACTGAGTGTATGACAGCTCCCGCAGCCGCTCTGTGCGCCAGGCAGTCACGATGCCCTTGTTCAGAGCCTCGTCCGTCGTTGCTGGCGTGTCCCGGATGTCCGCTGACATGGTGCCCATGGGGTCGTTGAGTTGCACCCACGTCCCCTTTGCTGCACACAGCAGGTGCCTGTCAGGACTGTAGCTGTCGTGAGCCTTGTGACAGGGACTGTGACATGCAGGCCTGCTGCTATGGCATTTAGGGGATGCCACGTTGGGTTTTGCGGCGATGGCGATGCTGCTGGATACTGTCTGTGGGCTGGACCTGCTGAATAGACTGAACCGAGGAGCCAACATGGCGGGCAAGTGACGGTGCAGCCTGCAGGGTCCACCCAGCTTGCACGCACATCGCAGGACAGATATGTGATACGAATCTGACTATCCAGTCGAGGTGCGAGTAGTTGCACGGTGGTTTGGAGTGTACTGATTGTGATACAAGACGCACAGCTGCCCGGGTGAACAGTGACTGCAGGCTTATGGATGAATTATGACCTGTAGGAGAGAAGCGCACGTCTGTGTTTGGGATACCGGCCTGTATCTACCTCATCGGAGGACCTGTTCGCCATAGCTGGCCGAGGGGCTGTTTCCGTTTCGCTGCACAAACGGCGCTGCTTGAATTAGCGCCCAACAAGCTGCGAGACGGCCGCAGAACACAGGGAAAGAGAACCTCACCTGCTATACAGCAATAATATGTATACTATTTTGGCTGATAGCGGCGCTACATTGTCGTTTATGGTAAAGATCGCGGCGTCAGAGCAGTGACTGCCGGTGGACGCACCTCGCGTGGGCCTGCATGGACCCTGCCAGGAATGCAAGACACGTGGCAGCAGCGCATCCTAATATAGTCAGAAGGTGCTTCAGAATCCTGCTCCACCATGGATCTTGCTGCTGTTGAGCGGTAGCATCGTTGTGCCGCAGGCTACCTGGGCGGAAGGCTGCAGAACCAGCAGATGATGAAAATGTTAACACTCTACGTCTACATATGCTCCTTGAATACAGCCTGCATCGTCCGTTCAACTGTGGCGCATGAAAACAGGCTACCGGCCTTGCCAGGAATGACCGGCAGCGTAGGGTGCTCATTTTGAACACTACAGGTACAATCAGACAACTTTGAATGAGTTGCACTAGCCTGTAGGAAGCTCTGACCTACAAGCACCATACCATCCACGACGTATCAGCTCAAAGGGCCTATGTGATACATCGCAACGCCGAGCAAAGCCCCCACGCCACCAATATCCGCGCGCATGTGGCCCTGGTCGGCGGTGATCGTCACACACAAGGCCATGGAAATGCCACAAAGCCGCAGAGGCGATGCAAGAGTAGCGCTGACCGCCGTGGCAGGTCACGTGATCACATCAGATCAATTGCGCGTTACTATACTGCAACGTGCTCGAGCTTGCTCATGTGTTGTTACGACACGGCCACGATGGCTTGGGCGACTCTGACGGAGCAAAAACGTCAACTACGTTTACATCACTGCTACTGCTCATTCATACGTAGAACGCATAATTGCAGATGGCTGAATCCGACAATGACCGAGTGTCCATAGACACGTAGATCCGTCCCTTCGAAATTGCGGAAGCGGTGCAGACCGGCCAGAGAAGCCTCGCCAGTCGGGCATACTTTCAGTCTGCACGAATCTATGTGCGTCATGTCTCCAACCAAGCTTCCGTCGTCACCAGCCCGCGTGGCCGGCATCCTTACCGGGCTCGATGTGATCCCTCCTGCGCAAAGGAGCTCATCCATTGGGCATGGATAGCAGTGACAGAAGCTGCAGGATCCTAGTTTGATCATGAGGAGCCTAGATGGCTATGATGATGGCGCCCCTCCGCTTCCGTGTCAACGCTTGTTGCGCACAGGACCCGGTCGCTGGACGCAGCTTTGTCATGCTGATGCCAGAGAAAGAGATGCATCTCTGGCCATGGCCGACATACATGAGCTGATCATCACGCATGCAACCTAGTTCTGCGGTAAGGTGTGCGGTCGGCCATTCATTTCCAGGTCAGCCTGTGACTCGCCAACAGCAACCGCAGCCCACTCGAGAATCACACGAGAATCTGGACAGTGGTGACGCCTTTAAAAACACATCGAAGTCACCGCAGTCAACAGAGCTAGCTGATTACAACAAGCTGAATACAAGGTGTCACTCTGGCCATGTTGGCAGGTGACCCAGGGCGAGTATCCCTGCTCATGGGTGATTGCGTGGCACCATTTGTGCAAACACATCTTATCTCAACAATCACCGACACGCCAGTATACTAGTCATTGCATAATGTATCTACTTCACAATTCCACAGCAGCAACGACCGAAAACAATGCTTGACCATACAAATCCATAGCCCGTCACAGCCCGGGGGCCGCATCATGCGGGCGACTCACGCTCTACAGCCACGTCAATCCAATGCAATCCCCAATCAGCCCCGGCCCTCCCATCTGGACCTCCATCGCAGCAAAAATCGAACCATTGCATGCAATGAGCATTTCACGCTTGAACGACACGCGATGCATCCTGACAGCGCGCCGCATCGCGATCCCATTATCTCCACAACCTCACGAACAGTGTGCCGTGGCCACAGCCTCATGCCGCCGCATGCACTGCTTGCACATAGCGTGCTGCAGCAGCCCCACGGCACAGTCGCACACAGTTCGATGCTCGTTATGACTCACATCAGCTCGCATGCATGTCTGGCAGCCCATAGCTTTATTTGGTCGCGGTGCACGAGCCTATATTCAACGCCTGCTGCCGGCACAAGCACTGCATCACATGCATGATGTGCATTATCTGTAGTACGGGTCCACCCGGCACGCCACGGCTGTGGTTACGGGATCCGCCGCTCACGCCGACTGCGCCGTACACGCGGGGGGTCCGGTGGCCGACTGCGGCGTATGCGTGGCGGATCCGCGGGCCGACCGCGGCGTACGCGTGGCGGATCTGCGGGCCGGCTACGGCGCATGCGGACCGGATCCGTCGGCCGAGATCGTCGCATTCGCGCCAGCTGCATAGCGCGGCTGCCCTCCTCCACCATGCTGCCTACCTCTGGTTCCTGCAAACGCCCTGCGCCCTGTCAGTACACAATCAATGTGTTGGCAAGATGCACGGTGTCGAGCGGCCCGGACTAATAACTGAATTTGATACCACGCTTGACAAGTTGCCGATGTGTGAGACTCATAAATGCACCGCCTTGCCATGCATAGTGGCGGCTCTGGTTCCGTAACCATGCACCACGGGCCATCTGACACGAGAGCTGTGCCATCACACCAGCCACTGCACAGCAACCAAACAGCTATGCATGCCACAGTCCTCTCAGGTGCCCACTCTCAATCACTTGTCATCCGTTGCCGTGTGTAACTGAAACTGCTTCTCACAGCCGTGACGCCTTCGGCAGCATGCACAGCGCAGCGTGCGTCAGATGATGCCGCACACTGTGTCAAGCACCCTGTAATACACACTGTAACAGACGGCCATGCCGCTGTGCATGCATGCATGCTTGCTCGCTCACGCACCGGCTCCGGCTCGCCGTCGACCCCTTCCTCAAACCGCTCGATCGCCGAGTCCCCCGGCAGCGCCTCGAGGCCGTCCGGCTCCGCGGCTGCACACTCCTCTGCGTCCACGAACGGCAGGCACGCGCGGAAGCCGACGAGAGTCTGCTGCTCCATCACGCCACAAAAGTCGCAGCCGAGGGCGTCGTAGTACTCGACGCGCGTGTCAGCGCACTCCGGCGTCACCGTCTCCGCCTCGCTGCATGCCATGTACGCGTTGGACAGCGCGAGGAAGGCGTCGAGGGAGGGGCCGCCAGTGAAGTTGGCCGGCAGGCAGAGCAGCTGCGCAGGCTGCGTGTCGTCCGCGGCCGTGAAGAAGCGTATCGACGCGCATTCCGGCGACTCTGCATGAGCGGCCCGGGCTGAGGCCACGTCTGAGGGATTCGGTTGATTGACCAAGGTGTTCAGATAGGTGCAGGATGGATGTATGCATGGGATGCATGCAACAGCAGCTGTTCACTGAGGCAATGGCGCTCTGGATACAGCAGAGTGCTTGACAGTTGCTCCCACAGCAACAGATGCAGAGTCAGTGTGTGGGATGGAACCCTGTGCAGAGGCCAGGGGAGAGCAACATTCATACGTATGGAATCACTTAAGGGGCAGCGTGCCTGTGGCGCAGCCAATGAGCATGAGGCCATCAGCAGAGGTGGCGGTGTCCCCGATGCAGCGGCCGCTGATGTCTGCAAATGCAAGGTACTCTTGGGTGATCTCTGCATCAGTCTCTGCCGGCACGCACTGAGCCGTGTTTGCGTTGAACAGGCAGAAGCCCTCTGCATCCACATCATACATTACTAAATCCAGTATCACGCAACAACGCAACCACCCATGTCGAGCATGTGCCTTGGGCGGTCACGCACATGCTGTCTGTCACAATGCGTCTGGGGTCACATTAGCGATACGTTGCAGATGTACGCTCCACAGATGTATGCTCCACAAGGTGGTAGAACACAGGGGTACGATTCATAGCAATGCATAAAAAACATTCACCATGGCCGAGTGCGGTACACAAACAGAAACACAGCAGCTTCTGTGTTGCGCTAAAGTTCCCTCGAAACATTCTCACACGCTATTCTCCAGTGCTGCTCACAACACACTCTAGAACTGCCCCACCGGCACTGGGGTCACAGTGGGCATTGCCAGTGCAGGTGCCACGACGTCATCGCAACTTGCAATATTGTTTGCAATAGTGGTGCAGTTGGATACGACGTCGTGTGAGCTAGCCCATCATAGGCGGGATGCTTCAAGGCAGAGGTACTTACATTTCCGGAGAATGCCAGTGTTACACAAAGATGACCGCAAGAGCCCGGCAGCGAGGGCAACAGCAGGAAAGCAGACGACCAAAATCCCGCGAGCAGGCAGCAACAAGCAGCAACGGTCCCAGGCGAAAAGCAACAACTGACACAACTGACACAACCACACCCGCGCAGCCACACACACACACACACACACACACACACACACACACACACACACACACACACACACACACACACACACACACACGCACGCGCACTCCATCGCGCACTCCATCGCCACTGGCATGACTAGCTCATAACGACTCTGTAACCACACACCCATCGAGAATGCCAATGTAGCACAAGCGGACGTAGACCTGTGAGCAGTTCTGACTGCATGACCGCTGTTCAGCATTGCACACATCAGCATTGAATACAAGATCCGCTGCTGCACAGTGTGTGCACTCATCGCCCAGCCTGTCGTATGTGGTTTACCAGACCAGACAAGACCAGACCAGCTTGTATCGCCTGTGTGGCTTCAATGACAGAGTGCTGGCAAGCCATAATTTTACTAGCTACTCTGCAGAGCTCTGGAGCTATTGTATGGGCATAGGTGCATGGGCGAACGATGCGGGTTCTGCAGCTGCATGAAGGGTTTCAAAGCTCGTCGACGCAATCTTGATGCCCACTACCGTAGTGGTGTGATACATGGCAGCTGTTGAGGCTGGCAGCAGTGTGTGGCTACTTTCCTGCCAATGCCACAGCGTGCACAAGAGCGAATTAGCTCTTCAGCCGCTCTCCCCACCGATCAGGCCGCAAAGGGAATCCACAAGAACCGCTAGCAGTGCACGAGCTGCAGGAGCCATAGTCACGCGATGCATCGCAGGCAGTCAAGGTCCACAAGCTGCAGCCGCGAGAATCGATCAGATACAGGATGACAGCGCTGCAACTGCTACAACGGTACAAATCCAATAGGACAGGCTCAGGTGTATACGCATCTAGCAAATGTTTGCGACCTCGGCGCACGCCTGTGCGACGAATTCGGCACTCGAGTGAGCACTGGTTTGTCGTCCACCCGTCCGCCTTGTGCAGACCATGCGGCGGGCCATGAGACGTTGTGAGACGAATGTATTCATACAGACATTCACCAGTGCACTGCAGTGATGATCCCATTCGACTGGGTGCCGTCCCATTGGTACAGCGTGACGGTACTATTCACATGGCATGCTTACAGCTGCAGACGTCGCGTCCGGGGGAACACAAACATGGCTCAGCTCGGAAGCCTGCGCATCTCGTGGCTACTCGCGAGCAGTCCATGTGCAACACGTCTCCCCGAAGCAGTGATAGTGTTCACTTATATAGGTCGACGAAGCAGACGCTTGCGCGACAGCGTCATGCTGAGCGAATAAGTGCGATATCGTGGGCGAATGCGGCTAGTGCGCACAGTGCAGCATACTTCTTGATAGGTCAGCGTAACCTTGCTGCGCATTGTGTGGCTCCTGTCTGAGAGGCACATCCCGCCGTTCCAAAGTCAAGGGACAGGTTCGGTACATTTTATGTCATGTGCAGATCGCATAGCATTTGGTGTAATCAAGCCCATGGGCATTGCTCAAGGGTCATTGGCAGATGTATCTGTACGTACTGCGCCTACACATCTGTCAGTGCCGACGTCGTGTGTATATGAATGAACCGTCAACTGAGAAGCTGGTCAGAGTCCCGATATGCATGCATATGACAGTGCGACTCGTGGCCGTGCCACCAATATATCAGCGCTTGCTCATCCTCCTTGTCGGACCGCGCCACCCGTCTAGTGCTCCGAACAGATGACATCAGTGCCGATGCAATATGGCGTCTAGATTTCTAGGCGACATCCGTGCGTACTTGGGCAGCGCCTGCCTTCGTCGTAACAAAACCGTTCAAACGCTGAAGCCGTGTTCATGCAGTCGGAAGCACACCTTGGCCGCTCGCCTGCAGGATCCCCGCCACAATGACCACGACTACATATACGATATTCAATCTCATCGTTGGCGACGCTATGCCGCTATACATCGGAGGCCTATGGACTGTGGCCTACCATCAACCACTGACCGCGCATACGGCGCTGGGCAAAGCACCTCCACATCTGCACAGTGTATGCCATCACAACAGTGAACGGAGACACACGGTAGTGGATATCTGCGAGTAAGCTGCGCACCTTGATTCCCGCGGAGCATGCAGGCCTCGATGTGCTCGAGGTTTGGGCGCCTGCAGAGACGTTCGTGCGCATGCACGCGTTGCAACGCCACATGCATGGCGCGCCCGGCTGCATGCGCATTCTGCACCGCTGCACTTGTCAGGCAGGCCTGCTGCCCCCGGGCACTCTGATCCTCGATTGCAGATTGTAGATGACCGGGCCTTCCTGGATGCCCACTTGGATCCATTCATGATCAGCATCGAGTGTGCAGCTCTTGTCTGACCAGTCCTTCATGCGCATGAGTCATGTCACACAGCCGCAGTTCAAGATATCAGTGACTCAGCCTCTCATCGTGTTGGTTTCGGCTCTTCGGTCACGTGAATGCGGGGCACTGCTTGCGCGCGCGAGGGCTCAGCTGCAGGCCTCGGCCAATCCATACACATCCAATCTTTGCGCCAGATGTCGCCGAATAAAATTGCTGCAGTAACACAGGCACAGCCTATGTGCCTGGAATGGCGCCTCTTTGAAGCGAGTTGCAAAGTCAGCATGGGGGACGATTTCGAATTGATCCTGAGCCCAGACGCCATGTGTCTGGGCGCCATTCCAGGCACACGCCATGTGCGGGAAGCATTAGCCTTCGCAAGGAACTCCTCTACAAGCATACAGCGCTCCGAACAAGTCACCAACGCGACCGCTGGCAGCTGAGCAACACCACGCAGCAGCTTGATGGACACCAAAAATGCGGACAGCTCAAAGAGTCACAGTAGCATGATGCACTGGCCATGGCTGCTGGCATGATGTGCACCAGCCTCATACAGACTGCACACGTTCTCACTAACAGACTGTTTTCACTGTCATTACAATGCCCTAAGTACTAGTAGTATATACATAAGTGATGACTATTTAAGAACCAGTTGTACTCCTGCTATCTTGTCACTCAAGCCCAGGCAGCTCAGTCCTGGATGCCAGCTCGCTGCCAGTCTGTGTTACACTGTGATAGATCTAGGACCCAGCAGCGCCAAGGCACAGAGCAGTCAACAGGCAAACAGACAAAGCATCACAAGCTCAGACCTAAGGCCACTCTGTTACCAACTGTTATCAGCAGCGCATAAGTCCCAAGGCCACTCTCCGCACGAGCAAATGCTAGATCGCTGCCATGATTGAAGCTGCACTGTCTGGCAGACAGGCTGGGCCCTCACCTCATGCCACACATGGCATTTCCATGCATGCTTACCAGCTGCCTTGACACTTGCACCACGTGCTGGCTAGCTGCTGCTGCTGCTGCATTGCAATTGATCTTAGTGCTGTCACCTCCTGTCTACCGTCTGTCCTCCTGTATTGCTGGGAGTGCCGCCACTGATTCAGTTGGCCGATGCCCAATTGGGTTTGGCACGATGCTAGATCTTTGTTTTTTGTTTTTACCACCCACGTGCAGCGTTCAACCCGACTCGCGAATTTCAACACCAGCAGTCACGAAAGGTGCCTACCACAGGCTCAGTGGCAGCGATCTCGTACCACTGGCAGTCTCACGTGCATCAATGCAGCTCTTGCTGACCAGCATATCCATGCTGCACATGTCGAGGTGCCACCATGCACTGGCGATGCGCTGCCTTCACTGCTCCGGTGACGAGCTTGTACACCAGCGCTGCAACTGTTTCTGCTAGTGAGCGCAAGCATGTGGGTGACAGTGTGCGAATTGCACACAGAGTCCTGCGGTTGTTTTGATCGCTGTGTACCACGTATACAGCGCCTGCTAGCCCTGCCGCTCTTCCCCGCTGTTCCTGCTGGCAAGTGCTTGGCTACTTGTACACCTCTGATGACATTTGCTGCCCTCAGGCAGTTGTAGCAATTGCGTCCAAGTGCGTTGGGCTGTCCGTCCCGTCCTGATAGCGTCCTGACAGCGTCCTGCACGATTAGTTTGGCGGGCAGTGGGCAAGCAGATGCCTGTGCTGAAATGCGTGCACGCACCGACTTGCTTCAACTATGAGCGCTGTCGCCCGTATTCGAGTGGCCCCTAACATACGCAATGTTGCCTGTCTCTGCATATGGCGCGGACATCCATGGACGCCGCTTCTGCGGCAGCAGCGAAGGTGGTGGCTGACGTCCGCCGTTCGGAGTACTAGTCGTGTGCTACTTGGGTGAGAGATGACAGCGTCTCAAATGAGGTCCTCCGTACACATCTGGATATGCTTAACTCCGCCGATCGCTGCTGTGTCGCACACGCGTGCCGGCTTGCTTGTGGTCGCATGTCTGACGTCAACGCTGCAAACTCTGCCTTGCGCCTTCACGGCACCCCATCGGCCGGTTACCTGATTCGAGGCTCTCACGGATGCGGCAGGCGCCCTCCCTGAGCAGCTGTAGCACGCGCTTGAAGCCACCTCGTCGACGACGACCGCGCTGACCGAGAGGACGCAGAAGGTGTGACCGTGAAGGCTACGTCCTAGGCCTGCCGGAACTGCGCCGCGCCTTCACGGCACCTCATCGGCGGAGTCTGCGACCCGGGTGCCTGTGCACATGGGGCTCTGCCAGGATTGCATGGGCACGGCGACGCGGGCCTCCACGCACAAACGGGATCCGTGACTCCGCTGGGCCTTTGCCACATACGAGCTAGCATTCAACCACCTGCCGGTCCGCAGTGACATCGCTTCATGATCACATGTGACGGCCGCTGACAGCACCGCTGGTGGCGCCGGCGTGTCGCGCGCGCTTCGCAACATCGATGTCCGGGCTGGTACTGCCTCCTGAGCGCGGAAGCGACGCCGTGCTGACGCGCCTGCCTCTGCCGTGCCATTTACCTAACTGCGCGCCACCCCCATGCCTGTCTCCTGTATGCACAGAGCATGCATGCGAGGTGTGTGACGCACATGCTGTGTGCGTGTTTTGTTCGGCATTGCTCGTGCGCAGAGTGGCCTTGGGACTTATGTGCTGCTGATAACAGCTGGTAACACAGTGGCCTCAGGTCTGAGCGGCCTTGGGACTTGCGATGCTTTGTCTGTTTGCCTGTTGGCCGCTCTGTGCCTCGGCGCTGCTGGGTCCTAGATCACTGTGTATGACACACACGCTGTCCTGTTCGCTTCGACCAGCGTCAGCAGCACAGGTGGCGTCAAATCGAGCATCAGCTGCTCTCCTGCCCTCGTGTTCATCCCTCAGCGGGTTGTCGTGGTGTTGCCTGCAACCGGTCTGATTTTGTGCATGCGCGCTGTGGCGGATGACATTGCTGCCCGGGCAGTTGGCGACCTTGCTTTCCTGGCTGCTCCTGTGTGTGATAGTGTTGCGATTGCATACATTCCTGCCGAAGGAGGGTTCTACTTAATCGGGTGGCTGCCGCCCTGCGTCCTTGCCTCGCCCAACCAGCTCATGGGCTCCTGAGTAGACCTAGAAGTGCTTCTGCTAGTGTCTTCTGCTAGTGTCTTCTGCTAGTTACTTCTGCTAGTTACTTCTGCTAGTAACTTCTGGTAGTCGATCACGGCCTCTGCACTCACCTTCTGGCCGCTTTTGTGATGGGCACAGCTTCCCGGATCCCTGCCTTGTGCGTGTGTGCATCCGTGGCTGTGCTGCTGTACATGTATATGTAAATTGAATTGCTTGCCGTAGCCGATTAGGCCATTGACATCTCCGGTGAACCGGCTGTGTGGCTGCCCCGCTAGACCCAACTATGTCGACATAGTTACACAGTGATAGTGATAGATCTATAGCTAGGACCCAGTAGAGCCGAGGCAACAGACCAGTCAACATGCAAACCCAACTATGTGTGTGGTAGTCTGAGTTGTGTGCGTTGCTCGAGCCTGTGCGTGCTCTCTCTACTTCCCTGTCTGCTGGGATTGTGCATGTTGAGTCAACACTGTTGACTGTGCTTCCGTCCGCAGGGGTGCAGCAGCCAATGCCTGTCCAGGGTTGGCGTGATGCCCGATTGGTTTCTTGTAATTTGTTTTTGGCGGCCACGGTTGTAATGCATTCGAGTCAGGTCTGAGAGAGTAAATCGCACTGCAACACATCCAGTACAAGGCCACATTAAGCAGAGCACTATGGGGCGTCACGATTGCCCAGGGTGACTCTATATGTATCATATAACATAGTATATGGCATGCGCGCACTCAACTCCTGCAACAGAACATCTGCAATGCTCTCAATGTACAAAGCACCAAAGAAGGAACAACAACAAATGACGAACAAAGCAACAGCAGTGCCACTGGCCGACCTGACATGACCTGACCTGACGTGGGGCACAGGTACCAGGTACTACCATGTGGAAGTTCATGGTTGAAGCTCATACCTAAGTAGGCCTCACACAATCATCATGTGATCAACATTATTTGGTCATCATCATATTTATTGTGTCCTGCTGCCACAGAGTGGAGGCAGCCAGACCCCCACCCGATGTGGCCACACTGTGCACCACATGTTGGGTGGCTGGTAGTCATACCAAATGCTGTCAGTCCTGTGAGTCATGCAAGCTGGCATGCATGTACAGCAAGATCATGCATGTACAGCCAGATCATGGTAGATGTCCGTGTCCCCGTTTCCGCCCCCTGAGCCCAGAAGAGGAAGCGGCCATGCAACTTCTCTGGAATAGATGATTTCGCGACCGACCTGACCAACCGGGCTGGCCGACCGCGCGCCACTCAGGCCCACATAGATAATGATTAGTATGGTATCAACAGCTGACTGCTGTTTCGTAAGCGTTCCGACGCACGTAGTCACGCCAAGCTGTACCCCGCAGCACGGCAAGTAGGACCTTAGGGAAGTGCCAAAAGAAAACATGCACAAAGACCCACAAAAGAAACAGAGTGGTCAGTAGCTTGTATTGACTGTCCCCGCAGACAGATTTGACAACCCCAGCCCAACGGCGTCCCTCCCAGCAACCACCACCATGCCAGCAACTCGCCACATCCACCTCACAGCATCCACCCCCAACACCAGATGACCCGACCAACACCAGCCACCGGACTACGATGTCCGCATCCAACCTGCAAATGTGCTCGCCAGGACTCCAATTCGCTCCGTCAGCATATCAACCAAGATCACCCGACAGCCCAATATTAATGGCAGCCAGACCAACTAGCAGCAATCGACTCTGTACAATGCCCGCAGTGCCAGAAAGTCCTCAGCAACCGCTCACACAAAATAGCAGGCGCAGGCAGCGCAGCGTGCACCCACAAGACCTCCACCGAAGAATCAAGCAGACACCGACAGGCAGTGAATGCCAGAGCCAAGCCCATCCTAACACCACCCCACCAGCAAGCCCAATAGCCCCACGCAAGCACATCCCATGCGCCCCCACACCAGCAACCCCCACCCCCCCCAGCAGACCAGCGACCCCACCCACCAAACACCCCCAACACTGACAACGATGACCGATCCAGACCAAGACAGACCATCCCAAAAGGCTCCGCACACGCCTTCGGGGAAGGCCTGGCCAAGCTCGTCACAGCCATGACCGATGCCCCAGACCACGCCGCAGCCACAGCTGCAACCACAGCCATGCTGTGGTACCCAGCCCAGATCCTGACCGGCGACAGCCACAACGGACTCGAACGCCGCATAGCAGCACGGATTGCCGCCCACAGCGAAGGCAGGGATCCCATTCAGTACGAAGAACGCCGCAAGAAACCCCGCACCAACCCAGCCAAGCAGACATCCGACCAGCGCACAGCAGCCCGCATCCACACAAAGCTGACCATGCACAGCCTCTCCCGAGCAGCCGGATGCCTCGACCCCGGCTCCATCGTCCAGCAGCCCACACCAGAAGACCTCGCCAATCTCCAAGACCTCCACCCCCCAGGAGAACCAGCCCAGCCACCTCCCATCGACAACGCCGCACCACACATCACTGTGGACGACCTACAACGTGTCCTCGGCAACCTTCCCAACACCTCTGCACCCGGCCTGAGCGGCTGGACGTGCGAACTCGTCAGATCCGCCGCATCCGCCAGCACCGAGGCCAGCGACGCCATCCTCCCCCTCATCAACCAGGTCATCAGCGGCCAGTCCCCGCAGGTGACAGCCCTCCTCAGCACCAGACTCGTCCCCGTCCGCAAGCCAGACGGCGGCATCCGCCCAATCGCCGTCCAAGAAGTCTGGGTCCGCATCGCCAGCCTCTTAGCACTCAGAGCATGCAGCGAAGTGGGCCCCAGCCTTGCCCCACTGCAGGTAGGTGTCGGTATCTTCGGCGGCGCTCAGACCATGGGCCATGCGCTCTCGTCTGCCGCCGTTGGGAATCTCAACATTGTCATCCTGTCAGTGGACTTCAAGAACGCATACAACTCCATCCACACCCAGTCCTTGCTCGACGCAGTCCAGTCGCCGAGGAGCAACTCCGCCTACCGCTACGCCACGGCGGATTCGGCCTCATGGACGTCACGGAGCACGAGGCAGATGCAGCCTATCTGTCCAGCGCCGCGCTGGCGCATGACGCCATGCGCGATGGCCCCCCCGACTTCCGCCCATTCGCCGACGGCGACGTTGCCAAAGGCCTACAAGAAAAATGGACAGCGCTGCGTGCAGCGATGCCGCCGGAGGCGGACTGGGGCCCAGAGGAGCTCGACCACGTCTTCATCGCCACTGGCCTTCCCGGTATGAGCAGAAAAGTGACCAGGGCAGTAGCGCAGACACGGCACGACGCGCTGCTGCAACAGCTGGGCAGCACCCCTGGTGGTGCAAAGGACCTTGCGCGCATGCGCAGCTGCGCCTGTCGTGTTGCCTCACTATTCCTGGATTCCCTCCCAACCAACCGCATGCTGACTCTGAATGATGGGGATTTTGTGCATGGGATGCGGTTCAGGGGCGGACTTTCCCCCCTGCCACCATTAGATGGGGAAGTGATATGTGATTGCAATGCTCGGGTGAAGCTCGGCGACGTAGATCATGCCATGACGTGTCGACACAATGCCGACTGCTGGACGTTGCGCCACAACATTGCCATTACGGCTTGGCGCCGTCGAGTAAGAGCGGCACGAAAGCACACACACACACACACACACACACACACACACACACACACACACACACACACACACACACACACACACACACACACACACACACACACACACACACACACACACACACACACACACACACACACACACACACACACACACACACACACACACACACACACACACACACACACACACACACACACACACACACACACACACACACACACACACACACACACACACACACACACACACACACACACACACACACACACACACACACACACACACACACACACACACACACACACACACACACACACACACACACACACACACACACACACACACACACACACACACACACCACACACACACACACACACACACACACACACACACACACACACACACACACACACACACACACACACACACACACACACACCACACACACACACACCACACACACACACACAACGCAGCAAGCGGACGCAGCATCGCGCAGTATCGCACAGTCCACGCACACGGCAGACACAGTCAGCATGCATGCGTCTGCTGTGTCACACAACTCCCACTAAAAAAACACACACAAAAACCAATCGGGCATCGCGCCAAACCCAAACGGGCATTGGCCACAGCACCCCTGCGGACAAGGGGCGGGAGAACGGTCAACACGCTCGAACACATCAGACACGGTAGCAGCGGGGGCACGCGCAGGGTCGAGCAACGCACACAACGCAGACGACCACACGCGCAACCAATGTGGCAGCCACACATACGGCACAGCAATGGGCGCAGCCGCGCACAAGGTAGAAATCCGGGAGGCCGTGCCGGCAAGGAAAGCAGCCACAAGGCGACAGCAGATGCCACCAGCGGGCTGGGCGACACACGAAGGCAGTACAGCGACGGGATCAAAGAGGAAAGGGACAGTGCACGCAGTCAAAATACTATCACACCCAGGCGCAGTCGGAAAAGCACGGTTGATGATGGCACCTGCAGCCATGTCACCCGCCACAGTGTGCACGAGATCAGACCGAGGACAGGTAACGCCACTACAAACCACGGACGGGTGAACACAGGGGCATGATAGAAGGAGATGCTCGATGTGGCGCCACCTGTGCTCACGCGGATCAACAACACATAACCCAGCATGCGCTTCATACACCTCGCACTCACCCAGTAGGCAAGCATGGTGGTGACGTGCAGCACCATACTGCACAGCATAACCGCCGGGAAGATGAGAGCAATGCCAGGCCTCGATCGGGCACACGGCAAGACGGCGAACGCGTGTACGCATACCGTGCGACAGCAGACTCCGGGAGGCAAAGGGCCCGCGCAAGCGGGTTGCGCAGGACTGGAGGCGGGCGAGGACGTTTCGTGAGGCGGCCAGCGAGGGGTCCAAGCGCCACAGCAGAGGCGTCCATAGGGGGGGCAAGTGATAGGCTGTTGGGCCGACCAGCGCTGTTGCCGTGCCAAGGATGTGATGCCAGCCCGGAAGCCGATATAGCAAAGTGCACGAGGCCCGTCGACGCCACCACTGGCCACCATACGCGCAGTGGATGCCACCACGTACTGGCTGGTGGTTGAACACAAGCTCGTACACGGCAGTCGCCCGGTGGAGCCATGATCTACACCTCTGTACCCTGCCACTGATGTCCAACGCACGGGCGGACTGTGGTGGGCCTCGACCATGACCCCATGCTGGTGATTCAAAGCCATCATTAAGTCATAGATAATTATCTGACTCCTCAGGTGTACTTGCATGGTATGAGGCCGCTCCTGCACTTTGTCACGGCCACATACCGTGCAAGTGGCCCGAGGCATTCCGGTCACGGTTTATGTGGCCACTCCTGCACTTCGTCAATGATCATGCATGATCACTGTATGTACTGTTACATCGCGGGGCTCCGATCCAGTGCACCAAGCGAACGTACAACTAGAGTCTTGACTCACATGCTACCCAGCAGATGCGAGTCGGCCAGGCGATCACCTGGCACGATTTGCGCACCCGTGAGCCGTGCTACCCTGGACATGGTCTTTCTGATCACAAACCCGTTTCCTTTCACTGTCGCCGCACTGAACTCCCGCAAGGAATTCTCAATCCAGCGAGCCTTTGCTTGCTTGTTGAATGGCCCAACCAATGACACTGCCAGCGTGTTGAGGTACTGCATGGCATGCGACCCTAGTCTGCCATATGTCTCGTGCACAACCGGCACCACCTTGTACGATCCCTGCACACTCTCTTTGTACTTGTTGAGTTTGAACTGTTCGCGTACGGCGGCCGCGTGCCCCTTTGCCCCCGATGCTTTCCCCATTACAGCCACCCCAGATGGGTGGATGAAACTGACATCTAGCACATACACATCCACGTCCGGACCATTTGCCAGGATGTCCCCCCTACTGTCGTCCCTGTAGCGTCTGTCCAGGCTGCGCATCACAGGCTCAATCGATGTGGACACCCCTGCCGCTCTTACTCGACGGCGCCAAGCCGTAATGGCAATGTTGTGGCGCAACGTCCAGCAGTCGGCATTGTGTCGACACGTCATGGCATGATCTACGTCGCCGGGCTTCACCCGAGCATTGCAATCACATATCACTTCCCCATCTAATGGCGGCAGGGGGGAAGTCCGCCCCTGAACCGCATCCCATGCTCAAAATCCCCATCATTCGTGTCTGCGCTACTGCCCTGGTCACTTTTCTGCTCATATCGGGAAGGCCAGTGGCGATGAAGACGCTGTCGAGCTCCTCCGGGCCCCACTCCGCCTCCGGCGGCATCGCTGCACGCAGCGCTGTCCTTTTTTCTTGTAGGCCTTTGGCAACGTCGCCGTTGGCGAATGGGCGGAAGTCGGGGGGGCCATCGCGCATGGCGTCATGCGCCAGCGCGGCGCTGGACAGATATTCTGCATCTGCCTCGTGCTCCGTGACGTCCATGAGGCCGAATCCGCCGTGGCGTAGCGGTAGGCGGAGTTGCTCCTCGGGACGGTGGGCATCTGCGGGTGGTTCATGATCTCCCGCGCCGCCGCCATTACACTGTCTTGTGCAGCTGCTGCACCGCGTCTTTCACCGAGTCCCACGCGACGACACGGACTAGGTGGGTGAGGGCAAGCGGCACAGATCCGCGGAGCAGCAGGAACTTGTCCTGGGCAGGCAGGGGGAGGGAGAGCAGGCGATCAATCTTTGCAAATGCGGTTGTCGCGCGGCGGTTGCAGTAGTCCTTGACGTAGGGGGTGTGGCCGATGGGCGTGCCTGCGCAGGTGACGCCATGTGGGCGCAGCGGCACGCCTGTGGCGTATCACTGTATGTACCGTTACATCGAGGGGCTCCGATCCAGTGCACCAAGCGAACGTACAACTAGAGTCTAGACTCACATGCTACCCAGCAGATGCGAGCCGGCCAGGCGATCACCTGGCACAAACTGCTCACCCGTGAGCCGTGCTACCCTGGACATGGTCTTTCTGATCACAAACCCGTTTCCTTTCACTGTCGCCGCACTGAACTCCCGCAAGGAGTTCTCAATCCAGCGAGCCTTTGCTCTCTTGTTGAACGGCCCAACCAACGACACTGCCAGCGTGTTGAGGTACTGCATGGCATGCGACCCTAGTCTGCCATATGTCTCGTGCACAACCGGCACCACCTTGTACGATCCCTGCACACTCTCTTTGTACTTGTTGAGTTTGAACTGTTCGCGTACGGCGGCCGCGTGCCCCTGTGCCCCCGATGCTTTCCCCACCACAGCCACCCCAGAAGGGTGGATGAAGCTGACATCTAGTACATACACGATCACTGTATGTACTGTTACATCGAGGGGCTCCGATCCAGTGCACCAAGCGAACGTACAACTAGATTCTAGACTCACATGCTACCCAGCAGATGCAAGCCGGCCAGGCGATCACCTGGCACAAACTGCGCACCCGTAAGCCGTGCTACCCTGGACATGGTCTTTCTGATCACAAACCCGTTTCCTTTCACTGTCGATCACTGTATGTATGTATGCATGGTGTGCATGGTATGTGGCCGCTCCTGCACTTCGTCAGTGATCATGCTACACCGTGCCGTGCCAAGACAGATCTGGAGCCGTGGGAAGCGGCCAGCGGTGGAAAGCGGACGAGTCCTCTTTGCATGTGGCTCGCAGTGTCGGAACCAAGGCCACATCCACGATGCAACAGCATACATTACAGCAAGTTGCGTCACATGCCTCAAACTTGAAGAGGCCGCCTAGGGAATAGCGAGTCCCTTTCAAGCTCTAACCGCCCGACTGCTGCTGCGCTTCGATGGCAGCACAAGCACAGCAGGCTGTGCTGTGCTGTGCCACCTTCCAGCGCTGCAGCACGTCGAACGCGTCATGCAACACCTTGAACCCAACACCTCTACCCAGCTATGTACATCTGGCTACACTATGTGCCGCACCCTCCTGCCAGCTTGTGAAGGCACTCACAGCGCACAGCGCACAGCAGCTGCGCGGCTCGCCTGTTGATCTATTATACTGGTACGGCAAAGCCAGTTAGGACTACCAACCGAGCGCGCCTTCAACAAGGTCATGTGTGCGCACTAAACTCACGCATCCACGCAGAGGACAGGGGGATGCGACGGGCAGGAAAGTCCTGCACTTCTAATTCGTGGCTGGCTTGGGCCTGCGGTTCTCAGCAAGCCCAGCCCCGGAGTGGCTCCAACCACCTGCTGCCAGCCTGCAGCGTGTATGCTGCGCATGCTATGCATGCCGTGCAGCGTAGACGCTCAGCCCATGCGTGCGCGGCGCATGCGCCGCATGCGGCGCATCCGGCGCATGCGCTCGCGCCTCATCCGAGGCGGGTCTGCCGGCCGCATGCGGCGCGCACGCCGCGCGCGACGCACGCGTTGCATGTCGCGCGGCGACATCGGCGCGGCCCCGCTGGCAAAGGGTGGCGTGCTGCCGACCACGGCACCCAGCGGCGGCTCCGGCAGGTCGCCGAAACTGACGACCAGCGGCATCGGGCTGGCGCTGCCCGGCCCGTCAGGGTAGTCATAGCCTAAGTCAAAGTACGAGTAGTCCACCGGCGAGAGTGCACCTCCGCCCAGTGGCAGGGCATCAGGGAACTCATAGGCGTAATCGGCCGGCCCGTACGCAGATGCATCAAACGGAACAAAGTAATCGCCTGCCACTGGCGCTCCCTCATATGCGTCAGGGCCATACGCGCCTTCATAGTAAGCCAGCGGCTCCCCAGCTCCGAAGGTCGGTGGTAGTGCGATGTCGTATCCATAGGGTTCGTACGGAACGCCTTGGCCCAGTGTGAAACCGTAATCGTGTGGGCTGTACGCATCGCTGGGGCCGTCCGCGTCGGCCGGGCCCGGCGCATCGCCGCCCATGAAAGAGTAAGTCACGTAATCATAGTAAGGGTCCGGCGGCAGCTCGTAGCTGCCATAGTCATATTCTCCAGCATACGGCGAGTCGGCAGGGCCGTCGGCGGTTACTGGGCCGGTCAGGACGGCGGCATCGGCGGGGCCGCTCGCGGCAGCGGCAGAGCCAGGACCGAGGAGGACGCTGACGACGCCCGGGTCGGCGGCGGAGGCGCCGCACTCTGCCATCGTGGTGCGCATCATGCATGCGCGCACCGAGAACTCGATCTCGGCGCAGGCGTCGCACCCGAGCGTCTCATACCTGCACGCGAGTCGCACTGCTGTCTGCTGCGCACTGCTGCCTGCTACGCGGTCGATACAATGGCATTGCACGCGTCAGCCACCCAGCACGGCTAGCACAGCATACCTAGCACGGCTTGCTGGATGCAGGCATGACCGCCACCTACCGGTCGCGAAAGGCTGGGGGAGGTGTTCAACAAGTTGGGACCAGGCCGAGTGGAACAATCAGTACGCCTGAGAGTCGGGACAACGCTGTGCGGACTCTGCAGAAGTCTGCAAGACTAGAACACCAACGCATCGGGAACAAAACAAACCAGCGAGTTCTTATCAAGAGGCGGAAGGTGTTGAGTGTGGGTGGGGCCCCAACATAGTCACCCACATGCATTCTGATATCAGAATATGGCCATATATATGGCCATATTCATGGGCCATATATGGCCCATATGCCGGAGGGTCGCGCACCACTCCATGAGGATGGGGCGGCACTCGGGGGTGAGCTCCATGCCGATGCAGTTCAGGCTAGCCTCCTCCAGATCCTCAAACTCCATGTAGTTCACACCGACAAAGCCAGAGTTCACGCAAAAGAGTATGCCGGGCTCGTCCTCAAACTGGTGTGGCATGCAGAACGCGGGGGCGCCTGCAAACATTGAGCCGCGTCAGCGCGTGCTGTAAATCAGTATGTCAATTTCAACGTCAATGTCAATGCGATGCCTGCTGTGGCTGCACTTTCCCCCCACGGAAACAACGGTGGCCGCTGTGCTGTGCTGTGCTGTGCTGTGATGGACTCAATGTGCATGCATACGGGCTGCGCTGGGGTGCCCGAGAATCATATGCATGCAGCAATTAAGTGTGCAAGGGGGTCTGTCACAGGACATAATCTGCCACCATCTGGCCCGTGTGCGTGTGGATGAGATATCGAGACAGAGCAGCAATGCATTGCAATGCGCAGGGTACGTTTTGGGTACCCAGGCAGCAGCAAATCGCAGAGCTGTGAATGGCAGAGCTCTACCGGCCCAGCCGCGCCGAGAAGGCACCCGCGGGGGGTGCATGTACACTGACATCGCGGAGGGGGGGGGGGATGTATGTATAATTACATTGCAGTGTCCATGAGGATGTTGACACTTGCGACAAGCAGGACTGCGGGGGGGGGGGGGGGGGGGGGTTGTACCAGGTGTGCAGCCGCCCTCGGGCGTCATGGCCATGTTAGCCATGCATTGGCCCAGCATGCCGGTGATGGTGAGCGCTGCGGCGTCGGCGGCCTCCAGCATGTCCGGCACGCACGCGCCTGTGGCCACGTCAAAAGCACACGTGGCCTCCGGACCGACCATGTCACCTGCAGCAGCGCGATCACGTTGGGAGTGGGTTTTGTGGGAGAGCACAGTTCCCTTGGAGCATGGTGTGCTGTGCTGTGCGTGCTTTGCACACAGCATGCTGTACACACAGTGTTAGGTGTACACTGTGTACGCGGGGGGAGTGATGCGGCGCCGCTAGTGCCCTTCGCGCCCCGCCCTGAGGCCCCTGTCGGGCGGCCGGAGGGGGAGGGCTGGTACGCCTTGCACTGTGGGGGGCGTGCGCCCCCGGGCTCTCATGTGCGGGGGGCCCGTGATGGAATGCTCCAGTGGGGCAGGATGGAGTGGGGGTGCTGCTGTAGGGGGGTCGGTGGTGGCTGGTTTTGCTGGGGTGGGCAGTAGTGCGGTGGTGGTTGTTGCTGTGCGCGGTTGTGGCGCGGGTGCCGTAGTGGAGGGGTGCGGGAGTGCGCGTGCGTGTGGGTGCGTGGGTGTGGTTGTGTCGGCTGTGTCGGTTCGTTGTGGCTTTTTCGCCTGGGCGAGTGATTGCTTTTTGCTGGTGTCTACTTTCGGGGGTTTTGGCCGTCTACTTTCCTTCCGTTGCCCTCGCTGCTGGGCTATTGCGTTCATCTCCGTGTAACACTGTGTACGCGTGGCCTGCGTGGTACTGCGTGGTGTGTGCGTGTCTGCTTTCGCGCTGGCGTTAGTTCGTTCTGGCATTTGCTCGTGCGGCGCGTGGCCTTGGTGCTTGCGGTGGCCGGTCTGTCTGTCTGTTTGCTTGTTGCCTGGTCTGCTGCCTCGGCGCTGCTGAGTCCTAGATCTATCACTGTGTAACACAGTGCTTCTAGTGGCCACATGGCTGTTGTGCACATCGTGACCTGGGATGACCTCGGAGGAACAATGGGATGCAGGATTGAACATGTGCCTGGAGCCAACTGAATGAGTTGCTCCCTTTCAAGTTCTGGGCTGTAATCGAGGGTTGAATGGATGTGCTCATGCCACTGGCCAGGCCAGAAGCTGTTGCTGCTTGTTAGTCATGGTCTCTTACGCGCCTAATCAGAGGTGCGATGCATGCATGCGGCCGCCAGCCGTCAGCGTGCATTGTTGTATCAACACAGCCGCCGACTGGCCGGGAGTTCAGCCGAGTCGCCGAGGACGGCCGGCGTCGCTGTTGCAGATGCTGTACAGAGGTCCACCAACACGTGCACCGGCACGACAACATATCGCAAGACATCTACGCCTATAGCTCGCACACGAGTTCATCACCGGGCCGTGATGATGTACATGTATGTAGAACTTTACCGCCCAATTGCAACGTGCAATCTTGGCGACAGCGGTGCCGAGTAAGCGGCCGGCGCGCCAGGGCGGCTGGGCCCAGTTACGTATATATTGCATTGCGATGGCCATGCATGGCGCCGTGGGGTTATCTATGGCGCAATATATATCTGCGGGGCTCGCACCTTTGGTCGGCTGCGCCGTGATAGCGACAGCCACCAACACACTTGCCGCAAGCGCCTTCATGTTCCCTGGTATCATCTCAAGCCTCCCGGCTTGAAGCTATCTCGAGATATGTGCGGCGTGGAGCGAGTTGATCACGCTCTGGCTCGCGTCGTGCTTGCAATTCGGTCGCAGCCTTGGAGCGCCGAACGGTTGCTAGCGCTGGCCGAACTCCTCGGACACGGCGCTGCAATCCAGTCTTCCAGTACAGTTTCTGCAACTGCGGTAGCAGCAAGAGTCAGGCAATGTGATCTTCGGGGGGTTTGGTGCTCATATTTGTTGGCGCATGCTCGCGCTGACGGCTCTGCAATTGATTGCCTGCCGATGGAATCCGTGCATGAGATCTGCACTGCGAGTGCACACGCACGGCGAGTAGAGACTTGTCGATTGTGCCACACGAACTGCTGTCATCGGAACTGCGAGTTCCATCCACCCTGCCGCAGAATGCATGGCCTTGGTCTAGCTGGCAACCGGTGACGAGGATGGGGTGCGCTCACGCATGCTGTGCAGCAGTCTGGCCGTGGGGCATCCATAGCTATGACGTGCAGAGTGCGTGAGTTTGGGCATGTGTATGGGCACAGACAACACCTTCGAGGCCTGAACCAGCTTGAGGCCAATTGCAACTTGTAGGGTCTGGACCTGGCTACGTGACCAAATGTTTGATCAGTGGCTATGGCATGCATCCACTATGAGAATGCTGCCAGCACTTTCGGGACGTCCTTTGCCCAGATTTCCAGAAGGACGCCTGGAGGATGGCACGACGACCAATTGGTGTCACCGGGAGGGCGGCCTGAAGCCGCCCTGGCACAGCGGGACGCCCTCATGCCAGTACCACGAGTTCGATGACTCATAGAGGTCGTCACTGGGATGACCTGAGTAGGGGGCAGGTGACGCGCATAAGCCGCGTCGAGTGACGTCACGTCGGCGGCGGTTCAAGCCGAAATGACGTAATCTAAGCCGTTCACCTTGCAGGACGTCCTGCGGACCTCCCATGCGCGCCAAGGGAGATGTCCTCTCCAGCACCCGCATGAGAGGTCCAGGAGTGGGAGGACTGCTGAGGGCGTCCAGGATGGAGTTGTGTGGGACACGTACACGATGGGATAGTAATATGCACATATGCGAAAGATCTTGCCTACGACATTGACACAGTATCGTCCACTGTGAGGCACGAGGGTTGTGGCCCATGGCTGGTCGATTGGGCCCAATCGACCATCGTGGCGTCCCGGGTGCTGTAGTCGATTGGGTACAATCGACCATAGTGGCGCCCGGGGTACTGCGGTCGATTGGGTTACAATCGACCATAGTGGCGCCCGGGGTACAGCAGTCGATTGGGTTACAATCGACCATCGTGGCGCCCGGGGTACTGCAGTCGATTGGGTTACAATCGACCATCGTGGCGCCCGGGGTACTGCAGTCGATTGGGCCCAATCGACCATCCACCTGTGCAGACGGTTCGACTGTCGAGAAACTGGAATCAGACAGGACAGGTGACTTGGACATCAGTGGCACGCGTATATACGAGTTGAGGTCACGAGCGTTCACATGGACTTCACTGTGCTCAAGTGCGCATAGTGGCCTGTGGTCCATGACTGGTCGATTGGGCACAATCGACCATAGTGGCGCCCGGGGTACTGCAGTCGATTGGGTTACAATCGACCATCGTGGCGCCCGGGGTACTGCAGTCGATTGGGCCCAATCGACCATCCACCTGTGCAGACGGTTCGACTGTCGAGAAACTGGAATCAGACAGGACAGGTGACTTGGACATCAGTGGCACGCGTATATACGAGTTGAGGTCACGAGCGTTCACATGGACTTCACTGTGCTCAAGTGCGCATAGTGGCCTGTGGTCCATGACTGGTCGATTGGGCACAATCGACCATAGTGGCGCCCGGGGTACTGCAGTCGATTGGGTCACAATCGACCATAGTGGCGTCCGGGGCACTGCGGTCGATTGGGCACAATCGACCATCCACCTGTGCAGACGGTTCAACTGTCGAGAAACTGGAATCAGACAGGACAGGTGACTTGGACATCAGTGGCACGCGTATATACGAGTTGAGGTCACGAGCGTTCACATGGACTTCACTGTGCTCAAGTGCGCATAGTGGCCTGTGGTCCATGACTGGTCGATTGGGCACAATCGACCATAGTGGCGTCCGGGGCACTGCAGTCGATTGGGCACAATCGACCATCCACCTATGCAGCTCAGACTGTCAGACTGTCGAGCAAGTCGAATCAGACAGGACAGTGCATACACGCGTGACTACGTTAATTCACGGCTCGATCTGGTCGCCGAGACAGTGTGGGGCAGACAAGCCGAGCGATGGACTGTGGCCGCGTCCACAACGCAGCACGGCAGTCCCCGGCGCACGGCGGAAGGATCCCACATCGCACAACGGCTAGATGATGTTCATGAAACGTGTACAGGTGGGAATGTCACCTGTCCTGTTTCCGGAGGCTGGCGTGCTGTGTAGAGCACCCGCGGCGAAGCAACAACCGCTGCATCCGACGAGTGCGCCACGCTTCTCAGTCCAGCAAAGCAGACCTATGTATAAGAGTATCTAAATATAAAGGTGCGATGATCTTATGCTCCGTCAACGGCTCACCGGCGTCAAGCATCCCGCCATATCCGGGCAGGCACTCAGAACTCGTATTATCGCCCTAGAACCTGATAAAACTCTTAAACACAGGCGCAAGGACATTATAGAGATGAGATAGAGCGTGCGACGAGGTCAATATCGACCTGTGATGGACTGTCGACGTTGTTGCCGGAGTGTGAAACATCGCTCGCTGCACGAACGTAGATCAGCGAGAGGCCAACCATGATCGACATACTGTTTCATTCTGGTTGACTTAAGGCTGAATATTCGTCTGGGGTCGCGTGATATTTCGAACAGTCGGCCCGCGTGCCTCAGCAGCCGCGCCATGCCGCTTATCCCCTGTCACCACAGAACACATGCATGGATGTCGGTCGCGTGTCACCTGTGCCTGTCCAATGCCACCTTCCGCAGTGCAGTGAACTTTCGCAGAACAGAGCGTGCAACGGCGTGTCACCACGTCGTGAAAGCAATCCATCATGGTTTCCTTGTCCGATCACGAGCATGCAAACAAAACGAGGCGGGACTTTACATGTCCCGCGTGGCACCTATAGATGACCAAACACAAACCAGCAGTGTGACGTGCTGTTCTCATAACTGTCAGTCAGTGCGCTGTGCCTTGCATGCGCTTCTGTCACTCACACTCCTATCAGCCCCCTCTGCCTCTTCAGCACCCTGCCCAGCGCCTTTGCGCTTGCCCGCATTGCCTGCGCCTGCCCTGCCTTTGCCAGATCCGCCCGCCCCATTTCCCTGAGCACCCTGCACCGCAGCAGCCCGGCCTTCCGCCTGGCGTGCTCCCCCCTCGCCTGCTGCGGCATGTACTCCACCTGCCTCCCCCGCGGCCACGTCGTCGGCCCCTACCTTGCCCTCGCCACCTGCAGCCTCTCCCTCTCCCTGAGCACCCTGCACCGCAGCACCCCGTCGGCTCGTGCGGATGGGACTGGGCTGCTCCTTCAGCCGCCTTCTCGCCGCTGGGCCAGGATTGAAGGTGTCCTCGTCCCCACTGGTTCCCTTGTCTGAACTGCTGGCAGTGACGCTGTCCTCATCGGCTGCGCTTGGGTTGCCCATGTCCCCTCCGGCTAGGCAATCCTCATCATTGTCTGCCAGTGGCCCCGAGTCGGAAGGCTGTGTTGGCTGCGGGCCGTGTTGCTCCCAAGCTGCCCGGATGTCATCGCGCGAGACACCCTCTCCCTCAGCCACTTCCATGGCCTTGTACAACAACTCCAGCCACTTGTCATCGCGGTCTGGCTTGTACTTCCTCGCGGCAGTGAATAACGCCACCATGGTGTCCAGACAGCCTTTGACCCGGGCGCTCTCTTCATCTGAAGTCAACTGGGTGTCGGGCGGTACCGGTTCTTGCAGCTCCATTGAGACGACGACCCTGTTGTCCGGCGTGAGGTCCACCCAGGCACCCCCGATCTCAGTACGGCCTACATGGGCATGAACCCCTGGTTGGAGCGGGTGACATTACATCAAACACATGCAGTGTGCATGCATGTAAACTCAAGGAAAGGCCATGCATTAGCACCTACTGGATCAAAACACTTCCTGGTATACAGTGGGCATATTGCCATGACAGTGCACACCTTTTGCAATGCCAGGCGATTTGGCATCCATCTTCCTTGGCCCGTCACTTGTTTTCTTTCTGTTCCCGCCTTTGTTCTTGTTCTTCTTTCCCCTCCCAGACCCTTTCTTTGCCCCTGGCTTTGCGCCTTTGCTCCCCGCAGCACCCTGCTGACCCTCATCACCGTCATCATTGTGCCCATCGCTCGCTGGGTCCGCCGGAGGTGGAGCCGGAGGCGGTTCATGCAGGCCAGCACTGCGTAGATCCACCCCTTCTAGCATCATCTTCATGTCCGGGTCCCTGTCGTCCAGGAGCCGCTGAATGCACGCCCTTGTCAGAGCGCGCACCTCGCCCGCTGACGCCAGCGAGACCGTCTTGAGCTGTGTTGTGAACCACAGCGCGGCCTCACCTCCATCCGGGCCCTTGTTGGTCATGAACCACTCCAGGGCTGCGAAGCCCCACTGCCACCAGGGCTGTGGCATATGCTTACTTGCAACCCGGATGGCCTTTGTCCTGGGCGATGGCATAGCCGGACTTGGGAATAGCAGGTTTGCTGCACACAGCGGTGCATGTCGTGTGGGTTTATATGCTGCACGGCAGCCTGAGAGTACAATGCAGGTTTACATTGAGCGCAATGGAAGATGCCAATGCTGCAAATTGCACACCTTGAACGGCAATGAGTGCTGCCACGGTGGCAGCGCCCCAACAGTCCCAGACGCAGTCCCACTCGGGTGTCCCCTGAGCAATCGCCAGTTCACCGCTCGTGGCATTCCCGCAGATGCATCTGAATAGGCGGTGGAGCTTTGCAAAGCCGCGGATGTCGGCCTCCACCGCCGATTCAGTCGTGTCGAAAACGTCCCACTGCGACCCGAGAGTCTGGACTAGTCCTTCGTACGTCTCTAAGATCCGCGGAACCTGCATGCATGCCGCCCCTGTATGGCTGAGGGACCCCCTGGTGCCATATTCGGTGCTCCGCGGTACAGTTCCATGCAGGAGCAGCACCCAGTATTGTACCCTAGTGTGCATGACTGTGTACAGCGGTCGGGGTTTTACCTGAGTTGCCTGGGTCCCAAGCTGGGCCGCATACGCGCAGGCGACGCCACCGATCTGCTGGGTTGCCGCACAGAACTGCCCCATGACGTTCACCTCCTGTATGCACAGCCGTCATTTGCGCTTATCATCTACATCATGCCTGCGGTGTTTACCCCTCAGGCTGTAACCCCCACAAAAATGGCAGGGTGTTCGCGTAGGGATCGCACCGTCACCTGACATACATGTGTCGCCGTGTTCCAGCATTAGCCGTAACGTGGAGCACAAGCCATCATCTGCAGAACCGGGATGATGGATATAGCTGCACGGCGTCGTTCTTGCTGTTGGGCAGCTTGATGGCCTTCCTGATTAGCTGCAGCCCCTTCGAACTGCCATCAGTTCCTGCGAGCATGTGCCTCATCAACTCCCCCATCTGCGGAATGGCCGCGGTTCTTGTCGACGGTCACTTTCTGGAGGATGTGCCCCATCGAGACCGTATCGGTAAGTATGTAGTCCTTGTCACTCCAGTCTCGCGCGAGAGTCTGGGAGGACATGAAGTCCAGCGCCCTGGCGGTCACCTGTCCTCGTGGCAAGAGCGAGCAAACATCTGAGTGACCGCACTCCCAGTGCAAATCCTCCGTGACTCCCCTGCTCAGTCGGATCTTGACATTTTTCTGCACCCGCGACGCAAACTGTAACTCAATACGTGGGCGTGTGAATGGCGGGGGGGGGGGGGGGGGGGGGAAGGGGGGTGGGGGGGGTGAAGGTGGCAGTCAAACAGAACATACCGTGTATGGCTGTGTGGGCTCCTCATCATCCACGTCGACCAGGTCGATGGCATCGGCAGCGCGCGTCGACCCTGCCGCTGGGCGCTTCTGCGGCGCATGAAACGGCTTCTGTTTCTTAGCCGCTTGGGTTGCACCTCGTTGGGGTGGTGCACTGACGATCGGGGATCGCCCATCGGCAGGGGGGGGATGTTCGACGCTGGCAGCCTCTTCTTGCGGCTCCATCAACTTAAGGTCCTCTTGGCCGAAGGTTCGCGGTGGGAGGAAGGGGGGCCGGCCCTGTGTCGGGCTTGCTTTGGGGAACATCTGGCCGTAGGGGCTGTTTTGAGGTCAGCCCGCGCGGCAACCACTTGCCCTCGCCCAGTGTAGGGGCGACGGGGCGTACAGGCACTGGCTTCGACACCCCCACCCGAGACTTGGGCAACTTTGGTGTACCGTACCGCCCATTTGCTATGGCAAGCTTCTGTAGGTAATTCATGGGGGAGGGAGGGGCCTCTGACTGAGCCGGCATACCGCCGGACTCAACATCGGGCCTCTCTAGGGGGATCCGGGGTGGGCTACCTGCCATAGACATAGCCATGGCCGATGGGAGACCTGGAATGCTTGTGGCCGGCCCCAGTGCCCGCGGGGAATGCCTCGTGTCCTCCTGCAGCTCTGCAGGAGGGAGGCATAGACCGGGCTGCAGGCCTGAGGCCTGCATGTCCGAGTTGCCAGGCCTGCTGCAGACGTCGCTGCCACAGCCATACTGGCCACTGGGCCAGCATCACTCGCAAGCGCGTCTGACTCACGCCTGTAGTCCGAGGTATGCGGCTTCAGTACGCCGCTCCACTCCAGGCCGGCTTGTAGCGCTTGGAGGGAGTATCGACTGCCTTCTCGACGACGCGGTTCTCCGTGGCACTCAGGCGAGCCGCTGCTAGGCTTCTCAGCCTGAAGTCCAATAAGCACGTGCTGCGTGGTTAGCTGAGGGCTGCCGATCAGCCGCAGCCTGGAGTTGATTCCTATGAGCATTGTACTGCTCAGGGCAAGATGCAGCCGCTGCACGATCACGAGGATGGATCAAGTGCAGCAGGTCGTCCGACGACACGCTGCCTACCCCACTAGGTCCCACGCCGCTATCGGCTAGGCTACTAACCCGGTTTCGCAAGAAGAGTCTGTAATGACCACTGCCATACGGGTCCTGGATCGCAATTACTCAATTCACGTCGGTACGTCTCCAACGACACGTATTCTGGCGCTGTCATGGTGGAGTATGGCCGGCGGGCAAAATAAACTATCCGGTTGCAGTGAAAAGCACTGTAAGCAGAAGTTTATAGCCTTCTTAGTGGGGCCTCCTATACTTTCCCGCAATAGTACCCCGCTCACGCGAGTTTGCACACCGGTGCCCACCAGTGCAAGGTACCTCATGCACGGACTACCGTCGCTCTGAGGCGGTGCAGATAAACGCGCCGCAATGCTGAGCGTCGACTCATCTCATTGCAGATACCTACCGTGTCGAAATAGCACCGCACCAAGCCGCATAGCGCTTGATGCCATCCTACGTTATCCGGCAACCTTGCTGCCAGCCAATGGAGCGCCCTATGCGCAAACAAGGTCCATCAATCTCCTACAGGATCTAGAGTTATCCAAAAGGTTTACTGAGGCAGCTTTCCCGCGCGAATTGGATCGTGGCCCTACACTGGCATGCGCGTGGATCCACACCGTGTCCAGTCGTGGCCATTTTCCTTCTCGGTTCCGGTCTCCTACCCCGAACAACGACGGGGAGAGGAATTATTTTTGGACAGAGCTAGGCGCGCTTGCCAAGGCAATGCACCGGCGGAAAGAGATTGAGACAAGGCTAGATACGCATGTTTACCCGCCTGTATTCGAAGTGCTGCCGACTGTATCGCCTCTCCACTTGTATTTCGTGCTGCAAGGGATGACCCCGGAACCCGATGGGGTGCGTGATTCACGTCAGATATGTAGAGAGTATGTAGATTGGGCCTACCAGGGAGTGCCAGCCTTTATGGACCTGTGCCTCAGGGAGCTCGGCCGTCTGCATGGGACTTCCTCTAATGATTTCGAGGTAGTTGTCCTCAAGACGAAAAGTACGTTTTGGTGGTGGTGTCGCCAGGTGTTTCACATGAGGCTGGTGTTCAAGCATAGACACCATATGTTTGCCAGTAGGGCGGACGTGAGGTCGTTGGCAACCGCAATCATCCGCCAAGCCTACCAGGAGATCAACGACCTCGATTGGCTACGACTCGTGGCACATGATGTCTACACCAGCAATGATACGGATCGCGAACCACACGCCATCCGGGACAACCTCCCAAGGTACGTGCTTGCCTTATTGCCACCAAGTGAAAGCGTATTGCCTTATTGTCGGTAGGTGCTGGGGCCCACCAATCGTGAGCCTGTCCAAGACAACGCACTGTGGCGTGCAGGGACTTGCTCCTGCCGGAGAATCACCAGGAGCCCTGGTTCGAGGGTCAGAAAATCAGGTCCAGCAATGTACAATGGGACAGCTCTCTCAGCCAAACCAGGCTTGACCCCAACACCTTCGGGGTTCCAGAGCAGTGGATGTGGAAGACCTTTCTAGCATCGCCTGCCACCCCAGCGGTTAATGACAGGGGTTGTCGTACTGTAGATGTAGTGCCGTTTCGGACTCAGGGTACATGCCTGGATGACCCAGAGACAGCCTGCTGCACGTGTTTCCTAGGGCCGGGCGGACCCTAGCGTCTTGTGCATGACAGATTGGCGGTACTGCCGGCCGGCAGAAAGCATACCTGTAACTGCCAACTCTTGCATGTGTTCAGCTGTCTTGACTGTAGTCTCCGGGAGGTATTACATGCACATAGAATGAATATCTAGACCATTGATCAGACGAGGTCCACAAAGGTTGCTGGTGCGTGAGGGACTGCCAGGTCAGGACATTTTTGTGTTTGCAAGAAGTGTGGGGGTATTTTGGTACTATTGTACTACAAATGCAGGCCCGGCAGTAGCTTGCGTTGAGTACAGGAGAGCGCTGCTATATGCCAGTTCCCCGCAGCCTTCGGAGGGCTGGCTGGTACACACAAGGCCGTCGCAATTTCACTAGTCGCCGTTCAGAACACTGGTACTGAGGAGGCGTCACTTACAAGTTGTACTGTGATCATTTGTCCGATACGCTCCCCACTCGTCCAGACGCTTTTGACACCGTCGAGAACATCCGCCCATTCTGGACTGCCGGCGTAGGCAATAGATTCAGTGTCACAGACCGAAGGTCCACCACCCAGCAACCTGCGAACCACCTGTTCCCGGACTCGGGCAACAAAGACCTAACCATGTACAACTCAGGCGGACGACCCAATTCCGGATCGGGCGGCAGGGCACCTGGACTGTCTACCACTACAGCATTGAACAGGTTGCACACCGCAGTGTCAACTGCGCCTGCAGCGTACGTTGCATCATCATCCTGATCACCCAATTCGGTAAACTTCTGATATCTCACCTCAACAAAGTACTTAAACTGGCCTACATACAGTTTCGCGTGGTCTGGGAAGACGTACTCTATTAAGAACCAAGTATTGTCCTTGACCCGCTGGGTCGTGCATTGTTGGGAGCTGACATTTTCGCCGATGGGCAGTGCCGCTCGCACATGCTTCCGCATGTAGAGCTTCACTATATCAACAGGCTCACCGTCCACCGCAACCCCCAGTGAAGCACACACGGCCCGGCGCCGGGCACGGTCCCCCAGGGTCGTGTGACTCGGCCAGCCACGCTTGGCAAAGTCAGCGTGCTCGGCACAAATTAGGTAGAGCAGCCCTTTCAGGCACGCCCGTTCGCTGGTGGGCGCAGGCAACACCTCCAGCCGCTCCGCACCTGTGAGGTCAGTGCCAGCACCCAGCATCACGGGTGGGGGACTGGGCCCGCGGCCGCCATCAGGCAGGCGCGGAGGCGGCGGCGGCGCCGCGTTGGGCTGCTGTTGTACAGCGGGCTTGCGGATGCGCTTCCGCTGCTTCTCCCGGGCGGCAGCAACAGCTTCAGTCAGACGGGGCAGAGCCTTGGGGCCAAGTTCCTGGACCAAGCGGTCACACGCTCGCCGCAACAGGAGGTCGTTGACAAAGATGCGCTCAGAACCGGACGTGCCTCGATACTTGATCAGCCGCTTGAAGAACTGCACGAGCCTTTCGATCCAGTACTCAAGGCAGAAAAAGGCAGGGCCGCAGGCTCTCACCTGATCTGGCAAGTGGACGGCCGCCAAATGCAACTTCAGGGTTGCAAGGACCTGACCGCTGAACACCTACACCGACATCATGACTGCGTGAGACAACCCGTCGGCAGGAACTGCCTGTAGTACACACTGCACACCCGCAAACTTCTCCTCCTCGTAAAACGTACGCGTGGGCAGGGAGCCGGCGATGGAGACAGTACCTGCTGTACCCTCTTCCCATATGCCAGAAGGTGTTTTTGGGCGTCGAGGATTCGCTGCCAGGTGTGCTGCCCTGGCGTGTACTTCATGAAGTACATGACTCCGGCCCGCAAGTCCGCCCACATCGCCTCAAATTGGTCGCGCACATGAACTTCATCAGGGTTGGTTTCATCCCACGGCAGGTCGTGCAGCAGCTGGAGACTCCACGCGTCTGTGAAATTCATCCAGTCCTCCATGAGGTAATTGCCGCGATGCCTGCACGCCGATTGTGACCATGGTTGAGTAGGCAGGCCTGCAGGGGGGGCTGGGGGTGGGCCTGGTACCGACAACATCAGAGTACACGACAGAACGGCTCGAGCAGGTGGCTATGTGGCTGTCGCCAGACAGCAGCCCCCGCCACAGTACAGTTGTACATGTACCTACGACTGGTCATACAAGATGCAGGAAGAGCATACTTGACAATATCTCGATAGGGTTTCTTTATCAGCTCCGTCTGGTTCTGTAGGGCAGCTCTGGAGGTTATCTTCCGACGCACCACCACAGGTAGAAGATACTTCGCAGCCGGACCATGCCGTTTGGCAGTGGGGCCTGGTAGCCACTGCTTCCAGAAGTCCTTCAGGAGACCCAGGAGGAAGATGTGGGCGACGCCGAACCGGAGGAATGTACACGGACTGCACACGTCACCGGGGCCCGGGTCAAGCACTGACACAGAAACAGGTCTGTGCACACGTATGGGTCAGGGCTGGGAGCGCACTTGAAGTAGGACAGCTTATGGAACAATGGCAGCCTCCACAAGCCGATCTTCAGGCGCTCGGTGTGAGCGCGATTTGCACGCGTACTCCTGGCTGCGATACCAGTGTACGGCGGCCGAGTCGGATTGTCAACCTGCATACAGGATGCCAACGACTGCGACGATGGTGGTGTCCATAGCAACCGACGGCCTATGCAAGGGGCAGACACAACCCCGCCTTGGGCGCATAGCCTTGGGCATCACAGTGCTGTTGGTAGCTCGCCGAACCTGGGACTCGATCTCGGCAGCCTTTTCCGCCCTGGACATGATCTCCGAGCCTGACCACTTCAACACACCATCTCCTGTCCACGTGCCCTCTGGGGTGACAGTCGTGGGGGGAGTCCATTCATCTCTGCAGCCCTGCTCACCTGTGTCAAAGGACATGTAGCCAGGTGGCATGCGTGGCAGTGCGGGCTGCCCGCCCTGCGTCTGTGCTGAGGAGGCTGGCAGGGATCCGCCACCCGCGTAAGCAGGCACGGATTGAGTGATGTGGCAGTAGCTTTCCCACCTGCACACGGACCACCAGTAGTAGACCACTCCCAGAGGCTGCCAGGCAGAGCCTGCCCCTGCAGTGAGTCACACCGGCCTATGGTATCGTGCCTGTCAATGGCCAGACGGGGGTGACGCACCGGACCGTGTTGGCATCCTTCACGGTTGCACCAAGGAAAGCGCAACGCACACAAGCTGACTTGGCCCCATGACCAACGGCGTTTGCCAGCTTCTCGAGCACAGGGATGTCTCCCTCTGCCCAGCCACAGACCGGCCACAGCTTCACTAGCCTCTTCTTGCTGTTTGGATCAGCAGGGTCCTCCCAGATCTCCACAATGATCGGGGTGGTTCCGTCCCTGCCTGCAGAGGCTCCCTCACATGGTGGGAGGTGCGTGTGAGGGCGACAGGCAAGCACCGGCACGCAAGTGCAGGCAAGTGTACACACAGTTCAGCGCCTGATTACCGATTCGCAGTTGGCACACTAATGGGCAGTGCACCAGACAGGAGTGTATACCGCACCGGGGTCGTGTGCGAGGAAGAAGTCCTCCAGAGACTCCAAGACGCTGTCCAGACGGTTGGGCTCGGTCGGCCCCTCCACAACGCCCAGGGGAGCCCAGGTGTCATTCTTCGCGGCCATCCCGTCGTGCAGCTCCTGGAGCCGGATGCCCCAGATGAGGGCGCCATGCTGCTTATTAACAAAGAGCTGACCACCGTCTGCCCCTGCACCGGGAGTCACCACCTGAGGACACGGTTGCAGGCAAGTATCACGACAGGCACTCGTCTGAAGATCAGGAGGAGGACACGCATGCAAAGGCGACGCACCTAGGCTCACGAGCACTGCAAACTCGTCAGCTTTCATAGACGTCTCGTCGAATTTGTTCCCACACCGGGCGTTCAGCTCGCGGCCGGCGGGCGAGTTCCAAAAGGACTCTGGATCCTCGAAAGCCTCCTTGCGGTGACTCAAGATGGCTGGCAGCATATCTGGCTTGCAGACGAGGTCCACAAAGGTGCCCTCATTCCCGAAGTAAAATGCGCTACGCTTGGGGGAGACATGACCTCCCGGGCCACGCTTGAATCGGGGGTTGTTGCAACCCGGCCGCTGGCAGACCTCATCCGCATGGACCGCGTGTGAGTCACCCGGGATGTCCGGGAAGAGTTCCCAGCAAGCGTCACAGATGTGCCGCTCACAGTCATGGCTATCTTCAACAGCGAGCGCACAGCAGAGCATGTGGTACGATTTGGGGAACAGGTTTCCCTCTGGTAACAGCAGGAAATGCACCATCTGGCAGAATGAGTCCATGGCCGAATTCGTGATACGATGCTCTGATGCCAGCCTTGCCAGCCACACAGCAACCTCACGTACCTTGACCGAATGCCCGGCCACGATGGAATGTGCCAGGCGGAAGTTGAGATAGGCACCGGTGTCTCGCCTGGGCGCCTTCACGGGCTCTTCCTCCTCCTCCTCCTCCTCGTCTGGTTGTTCATCATCTGGCTCCAGGGCGTCATGCCATTCCTCCCCATCTTCGTCGCCGAGCTGATCAAGCCCATCATACTGGGGGTCTACCTCGACGGGAAGCGCAGCCGCAGCGATGAGGTGTACCTGCAACTTATTGCTGGATTGCATATGTTGAAGGAGCGGTATGCGCGGCTGACACCATCATGCGATATACACATGTGCACAGTGACAGGGCAGTATCAGCTTACCGGTGCCTGTGGGATTGCGGGGTCTCCGACCGGGACGAGGTAATCGTGTGGATCTGATTCCGGTGGAGGGAGGGGTACTGGTGGAGGGAGGGGTGCTGGTGGTGGTGGCAGGGGTGCTGGTGGAGCGAGGGGTGATGGTGGAGGCGGGGGATCTTGGGGCATGGGTCCCCCGATATCTCGCGGGTCTTGTGTAGTGCCCGCGAGCTCTCTTGCTCCAATCTCTTGCTCCAAGGCTGATCAGGCACGCTTCCATCCATTTGCTAGTATCGCACGCTGAAGTTGCCAATACACTGAACCTGACAGGTAAGTGGCTGGTACAGTGTCGTGCGCCTACAGGTTGTATGCATTCAGGTCGAACACCAAATCACTTGTAGCGTTGCCAACCCAGTGTCATGTGTAGGGAAAGGCCGTCCGCCGCAAGCTGAATGTTACCGACGATGTTGAGCAGAGCCAAGCTGTGGCAAACAGCCTGTCAGCTCCCGCATGTTCGACAGCCGTACAGGCCTCAATTACCAGGCCCTCACACCAAGCTGCAGTTTATCCAGCCCCAACAGTACGTCCTGACTTACTTTTGTGGCTGCTTTTGATACTCCTCCACCTGTACCCAAGCCTGCCATCCACCACCACCTGCCAGGTCAGACCGGAATACAGCGGACAATATCCAACATCAACAGCACGTTGCTGTACAGGCCACATGGGCGCGTGCCTCAAAACTGCAGGACACAGTGACCAAGCTGAAGAACTTGCTCGGACCTGCAGCTGACGGGCCCCCTGAAACATCAGGGCCATACGCCGGGATATGGCAAAAGCTACTCGCTACTCAGGTAAGATCCCTCTCGCAACATGTACCTTGCATCTGTGTTGGGATCTGGTCTGTTGTGATGTGAATCACAATTACTGTGGTGTACAAGTCATCGGGAACAGGTGCAAGCTAGTACAGTCGCCTCACACACATTATCTTGCAGGAAGAGTTAGCCAACCTTGAACGCGAGATTGCGGCAGCGCTGGAAGAGGCTATGAAGTAGAAGTCCTGGAGCCATTGCGGCGCACACAAGGCCTGCAGGCTTGCTTTCAGCCACCAACGGCAGCAGTGTTGACGTCGCAGCATTGGCGTGGCCGTGAACAGCATGTTAGGAGAGCAGATGAGGGTTATGTGCAGCAAGGGGGCAGGGGGCAGGGGGCAGGGGTAGGGTAGGGGGGGGATGGCTAAGGCAAGGGGCATGTGAGAGGCCGTGCAGCGGTCTGCAGCGGTCCTCGTGGCTCCATGGGGGCTATGTGGTCGATTGGGCACGATCGACCAAAGTGGCGCCCGGGGTGCTGCGGTCGATTGGGCACGATCGACCAAAGTGGCGCCCGGGGTGCCTTGGTCGATTGGGCACGATCGACCATAGTGGCGCCCGGGGTGCCTTGGTCGATTGGGCACGATCGACCAAAGTGGCGCCCGGGGTGCCTTGGTCGATTGGGCACGATCGACCATCGTGGCGCCCGGGGTGCTGCGGTCGATTGGGCACGATCGACCATCGTGGCGCCCGGGGTGCTGCGGTCGATTGGGCACGATCGACCAAAGTGGCGCCCGGGGTGCTGCGGTCGATTGGGCACGATCGACCAAAGTGGCGCCCGGGGTGCTGCGGTCGATTGGGCACGATCGACCAAAGTGGCGCCCGGGGTGCCTTGGTCGATTGGGCACGATCGACCATCGTGGCGCCCGGGGTGCTGCGGTCGATTGGGCACGATCGACCATCGTGGCGCCCGGGGTGCTGCGGTCGATTGGGCACGATCGACCATCGTGGCGCCCGGGGTGCTGCGGTCGATTGGGCACGATCGACCATCGTGGCGCCCGGGGTGCTGCGGTCGATTGGGCACGATCGACCAAAGTGGCGCCCGGGGTGCTGCGGTCGATTGGGCACGATCGACCAAAGTGGCGCCCGGGGTGCCTTGGTCGATTGGGCACGATCGACCATCGTGGCGCCCGGGGTGCTGCGGTCGATTGGGCACGATCGACCATCGTGGCGCCCGGGGTGCTGCGGTCGATTGGGCACGATCGACCATCGTGGCGCCCGGGGTGCTGCGGTCGATTGGGCACGATCGACCAAAGTGGCGCCCGGGGTGCTGCGGTCGATTGGGCACGATCGACCAAAGTGGCGCCCGGGGTGCTGCGGTCGATTGGGCACGATCGACCAAAGTGGCGCCCGGGGTGCCTTGGTCGATTGGGCACGATCGACCATCGTGGCGCCCGGGGTGCTGCGGTCGATTGGGCACGATCGACCAAAGTGGCGCCCGGGGTGCTGCGGTCGATTGGGCACGATCGACCAAAGTGGCGCCCGGGGTGCTGCGGTCGATTGGGCACGATCGACCAAAGTGGCGCCCGGGGTGCCTTGGTCGATTGGGCACGATCGACCAAAGTGGCGCCCGGGGTGCCTTGGTCGATTGGGCACGATCGACCAAAGTGGCGCCCGGGGTGCCTTGGTCGATTGGGCACAATCGACCAAAGTGGCGCCCGGGGTGCTGCGGTCGATTGGGCCTCCAGGCCTTTCTTGCATTTAGGATGTCCCTAAGCTGACCTCGTCCCCTAGGACTCCGTAAGGATTCATGCATGCCTGACTTAGAGTCCTCAATCGTAGATGTAACAAATCTGAGTGATGCCCTGGTGACGTCACACTCCATCATCGGGATGTCCCATGACTGTTCCGTGACATCCCTGTTATGCAACCTGTGTCCCCCAAGGATCCTCAGCCCATCTGGCACAAGTCCCGCAGCTGTCCTTGCTCTGTCCCTCGTCAACTCCACGTCCTCTCGGACAGTCCTCATACCGTCCTCTAGCAGTCGCTCCACTGTCCTCTCAGAGTCCCTATGGTGCCCTTCCGGCGTCCTGTAAGGATGTCCCGAAAGTGCTGGCACCATAGTTATAGTGTGGTAAGCCATCGGTGCATGGCGTCCCATAGCCACTCCGGATCAGCACCGTGCATCCACTCCATGCATGGTCACCGTAGTCCTGTGCATGGCTGGATCACGACACAGCGCTAATGGTGGCGCGGGAGACGTCCGGGAGGACGGCGCGCTGGCCGGGGGGAAGACGGGGCGCATGGGAGGGTCGGGGGGGAGTGTCATGGCGGCGAGCCGGCGCGCGGCAAATGGGGGCAGGCGCGTCGGTCGGGGACGTCCCATGGTTTTTCCCTGCGTGTGCAGCCACGACTGGCGCGGGTGTCGTGGTAGCTGTCCCGGTGTCACACGTATGGGCCACACGGCGAGGTGAATGCATGACTGCACGTGAGGTGGCAACGCCTGCGGACGTCCGGGCGCTGCGTGGCTCTGTGCGTTGATCGTGCACCTCGCTATCATGCAGTGTGGCTCCGGGGGACAGTGGTGACAGGACGTCACCTGGGGGTTGTTGGCCACCAGCCAGCCCGCCGTCAAGTCTGTGGTGCTCATCTACCGATGTCAGACAGCACGATTTTGTCAGATCGGTGCGGGCGGGTGGCTGGCGCTGCGGCCGAGGCGCAGTCGAGCCGGCGCCCGCCGCAGCCGCAGGGGTGGGCGTTCGGAACCAAACTGGACCCTCCTTGCGGCGCTTGCGAACTGGCTGTGTGTCGTCCCGTAAGGTCAACGTCGACGTGTGAGGGCTGGGCCTGCGTCGGTGGCTCCCTCATGGATGGCGGTGTCCGCTGTCGTGAGCGCGAGCGGCCACGGCCAGTGTTGGTGGGCGTGCCCGTGCGGCTGTTGCACCGGGTGCGGGCGGGAGTGGAGGCGTGGGACTCCGCTGGTACGCCGCGACAGTTTGTTGCATGCCTGTGGCCCTCCGGATCGTTGTATCTCGAGAAGGGCAGCTTGCATGCCTCGCAGTGGTAGCAGCTGTATGCCCGTTGTTGGTCCTCAGTGAACTTGTACTTTGGGAGGCAGCCCCGGCAGTGGGCCAGCAGATCGCCGGCGGCGCGGAAGCGGCGAGGGCACGCGGGGCAAGGCACATGCAGGTCCCCGTTCATGGTAGTGCTGTGCTGTGGGAGCGAGGCTGGGGCCTTCGGGCGTGAGTACACTGCACTGGCGCGAAGTGGTTGGTGCACGCGCACCCGCAGAAAGTGCGAGGCCTAGGACCATGCCCAGGCCCCGTGGCCGAGAGCAACAATAAGTATGCCTAATTTACAAGGTCTACCCTTCAGCGCTGCGAGGTGAGGAGGTGTGCGGAGCGAAGCCGCTGCGACTGCCGGTACCGCTGGTACAAAGCAGGCGCAGGCGTCACGGCGCGCGCCAACTGCCGCAACTCTCGCGGAGCAGCTAATTCCAGGAATTAAAAACTACCAGTGCTGTCTGTGTCTGCCTGGCGGATGCCGAGAGAAGCGTGCCGAGCATGCGTGCGCTAGCGTAGCAGAGGTAGAAAGCTCTCGACCATACACAATACTGCGGAAGTGCCCATGTGATGTGTCGGTCACAGTGGCAGATGGTGGACGCGTGAAGGCAGCTGCAAAGTGCAGAGTAGATTTGACGGCGTGAGTCGGGGGGAGGCAGGTTGCATGGGCCCTCTCCGATGTCCTGTTGATTCCACAGGCGCCGAGCAATTTGTTCTCGGGCACGGCTGCGATGGCAAAAGGTGTCGATATTGGGGGAAAAGCTAGCAGCGGGAAGATTTTGTTGCGGACAGGCGGAAGAGTGATAGGCGCAGCAAACCTGGAGAACGGACAAGCTGTTCTAAGAATAGTGGGGCAGATGCCGGAGATTTCGTGATCCAGCCATGCACAGGACTACGGTGACCATGCATGGTGGCATACACAGGACTACGGTGACCATGTATGCGTGGATGCACGGTGCTGATCCGGAGTGGCTATGGGGAAGCCATGCACCGATGGCTGACAATGTGCACGAGCAATGCATGCAGATTGCGTGCCAGCAGACAATGATTCTGATCGTATCCGTATGAGTCGTTTAGAGAACGCTTATATAGGCTCTACTGATCATAGTGTAAGCACTCTTCTTGTCTGTCAAAGTCTCACGTGTATTCATCCTCCACTGAAGATAATAGAGGCGCTATCACGGACAGATACCTAGACAGCAAGGTATGTGACAGCACGAGTACCCTGCGCACGGCTACGGCATGCTCAGGATTCCACAGGCCTTAGGCCGCGGTCCACTCAATTATGTCAGGAGAAGGGCATCGGATGTCAGGCCATGAGAATTGGCAATAGCGAGATAGTGCCAGCGCTGGTAGCGAGTCGGAATAAGGCGGAGGTATGGCATGAGCGGCTGGGGCACTTGAGCTATGAATCACCATCCTGAGGATGATCAGGGATGAATCGGTCACGGGACTAAACGTGACAGACGCAAAGGTCCGCGCAAAGCTGGAGAATACATGCGATCCGTGTGTAAAGGCGAAGCATGCGGCGGACTCACACCCGGCGTCAGGGTCCCGAGCGACAGCAGCGCTGGAGCTGGTGTACTCGGACCTGATGGGGCTGGTGAGGCCTGCATCAGTGGGCGGCAACGAGTATGTACTAACGGTGATAGACGACTACAACGGCTACGCGTTTGTGCCGTTAAAGTACAAGAGTGAAGCCAACAAGCAGCTGAACAACATCCTACTCGGCTGAACGCGCCAACTTAGGCGCGAGGTGAAGACCGTGCGGACGGATCGCGGCACGGAATGTAAGAAGTTTGATGCCTGGTGCGAGTCTGAAGGCATTTATCGTGATTGATCTATTGCTTACACCCCTCAGCAAAATGGCCGTGATGAGAGATTCAATCGCACGGTGACCTTGGAGGCTAGAGCGGTGTTGCCGCAATCTGGCATGGCAAAGAAGTATTGGGCTGATGCATTTGCGACTGCAACGGGATTGATTTTTCATTTTCATTCTTTTCATTTCCATTTTTCATTTTCATTTTCATTGGGATTGATTTTGATCACAAGCCTTACAAGAATGATCTGTTCAAAGCATGTTAGAGCTGCTGCGTAGACCTGCTATCGGACCGACCGAAACGTGCACTGCGCGCAAGTTCAGACTAGGTGGCGTGGTGCACGGACGCTTCGCAGGTTCCCACTGCAAGCAGCGACCACGGTGCACCGTGCGATCGATACATTCACTGCCGCCGAGCATTTCTACTACTTGTACTGTGAACGAGCGAACACTTGTCGATCACACTTTGTTGGGCACTTGCAGCGCAAGAGTTCTTCAGCTCAGCAGCTGGCAACGCCACAAACAATGCCGCTTCTTTAGCCCTATGAATTTGCAATGAGCGGATAGTTAAATTATTTATGAGAAGCCTTGCGGTGTCTCGCGGACACGATCGACAGCGATCGGATGCAGTCAGCCTCACGAGGCCTCACTAGTGCGAAACAACCGTCCACCCACCTACCTTGCTCAGCCTTTGAGTGGTAGCTGCACTCACAGCTCTAACAGACTCTAATTATGTGATTGCGAAAGCACACAACATCATGATTACTTAGCTACCTGCCGGTTTGAGCGCAGCACCGTTTGGTTCCAAGCATTATTTGCCTGTTTCCAACTGGCTCCTTAGATGCTCATCCCAACAACGCCCACCGTACACAGTAGCCCAACGTTATGATGGGCAATAGTGCGCCCAGCCAATCCCCACGTAGCGTCAACACGAGTTATCAAGGTCCACAGCGGATTGTTTGTGCACACAGAACCAAAAGAAACCCCGATTATGTAGCGGTTTCCATTAATGCACTCATTTTCACAATCAGATGTGTACTGCTCACCCAGCGTTTCTCCACCCTCACAACTCTCCCACCCTGGCGGTGGGCAACATGAGCAGCAATGCTTTCACAACAGCCCACACAATGACCAAAGTGATAATACGAACACAGACTTCACTAAGCACTACCACATTGAGATTGAGTTTGTGCTTTTCCCAGGGATTTGTGAGTTGGCCCACCCCCAGTTTCTCCACCCCATCTACTAGCCCACCCAGGTGGGCCAATTTGGCGTAGACGCTCTGTTGCGCGGACCTCTGCCTCTGTCGCGTTTAATCCCGTGACCGATGCATCCCTGATCATCTCCTGAAGACCGGGGGTCTGGGGAGCTAGGCAACGACCTGGGGAGCTGGGGCGTGGGGAAGCTGATGAGACATCATCCGAAGAAGCTGACGCACCCAAGCCGCCCAAGAAGAAGGTCAGGTTCAGGTAGCCATCGGCAGAGACGCCAACGAGGCAGCTGCCACAGCGCACACGTGCGCCGTCCAGCAAACTGATAGATGGCTATGCACGCGCGGCTAAAGTGCATGATGATGGGCTACCTGATGAGCCCACCATGGAGGATTCTGAGAACCAGCCGGATGCTGAAATCTGGCGGGATGCAAGAGGCAGTGAGTCAAAGTCTCTCATCAAAATGGGTGTCATCAAAGCCGTTGATAAGCCCAAAGGATTAAAGGTGCTGAAGACCAAGTGGTTTCAGAAGCGCAAGAGGACTGGGGAGGGGCTGATCGAGCGGTACAAAGCCAGGTTGGTGGCTAAGGGGTTCACTCAGTGGACTACGATGAAGTCTTTGCATCCGTGTTCAAGCATGCCACAGTTCGCGCCATGCTGGCGCTGGCAGCTGTGATGGACGACGAGATTGAGCAGATTGATGTAAAGACGGCATTTTTCAACGGGTCGATGAGGAGCTCTACATCGAGGTGCCTGAAGGATGTGATTTCGGAGAAGGCAAGGTGCTGAAGCTGAAGAAAGCGCTGTACGGGCTCTAGCAAGCTGCGAGGGCCTGGCACCTTGAACTGAAGCGGGTTCTAGAGGCGCATGAATTTGAAGTGTCGTGTGCAGATCCGTGCCTCTTCGTGTTCGACAGAGCTAGCAAGCGCACATTTCTGCTGACCTATGTCACTGATGATTGATCATCGGGCACAAGGCAGAAGTGGCTGAAGTGATTGACATTATAGCTGAAGAGTTTGACATTCGCAAGCTTGGAGCAGCTTTCTTTCTCGCGATGGAAATCAAGAGAGACAGAGAAGCCAAGACAATCACCATCAGTCAGAAGACATATGCTGAGAAGATTCTGCAGAAGGCCGGCATGACTGAAGTCAAGCCGAAGTCAATTCCCATGGAGGCGAACCTGAAGTTGAGCAAGGAGCTCGAGAGCGACGATTACTTCGCTGATACGACGAAGTATGCTGAGACTGTGGGTATGTTGCTCTGTCTGTCAACAGGCACACGCCCTTACATTGCTCATGCTGTGGGATTGCTGGCGCGGTTCATGGCACATCCGCGTGTGAGGCAGTGGCAGTGTTTCAAGTGGCTGCTTCAGTACCTCAAGAAGACGAAGGCGCTGAAGCTTGAGTATGGCAGCACCGGGAAACTGGAGTTTGAGGGTTTCTCAGACTCAGACGCTGCGGATCCCGATAAGCGGCGGAGCACGGGGGTTTCTGTGTTTCTGCTGGCTGGGGGATTAGTCCATTGGAGCTCAAAGGTCCTGCCGACTGTGGCGACTTCAACCATGGAGGCCGAGTACATGGCGGCCGCAGCAGCAGCGAAGACAGCGCTGTGGGTGCGCAAGCTGAAGGCGACGATGCAAGATGACGGAGCGGCGTGCATCACTCTCAAGTGCGACAATCAAGCTGCCCTGGCGCTGATACGCAATCCTACGCATCACTAGCGCGCAAAGCACATTGATGTGTGTCACCATTTCCTGCAAGAGAGGTTGGCTAGGGGTGAGATTGATGTTGAGTTTGTGACGACTGCGGACATGATCACTGATGTCATGACAAAGGCTCTTCCTAAGCCGCAGTTTGAGAAGCATCGTGGCAAGTTAGGTCTGGTTGAGATCTGTAAGGTTGATACATCCTAGTTACTGAATCAAGGGGAGTGTTGGAAGTGAGTCAACATCTAGAAGTATCTGGAAGTGTCTGGTACATTCCAGGAGGTTCTAGGATCATGTGTGTGCATGGTTACGTCACCACTGAAGTGACTAGGACATGTGACCTGGAGAGTTCGTGATGCGCATAACTCTCTGGAGACACGCAGAGCACAAGATAAGTGCGATTTGTGCAGTGGGACATTGATTCTGCTGGGTGCCTGTACCTATAAAAGGGCCGGTACATCATTGAGGTATTCTCTTATGTTTCTTTGGTAACGACAGAGATCATTCGTCAACATCCACTAACCGCCCGCTTGGTCATTAATATCGATCAGGCCTAGGCCTGATCCAGGCAAGAACCCCGTGTCCGAGACGCACCGGAATCCGTAAGTGCAGACAAAGCCACGAATACTCTAGCTGTGTTGACCGCGCATAATCATGATCATGTCGATGTTCAAGCCATGTGTTACACAGTGATGGATCTAGGACTCAGCAGCGCCGAGGCAACAGACCAGGCAAGAAGCAAACAGACAGACGGCCACCGAAAGCACCAAGGCCACTCTCCGAACGAGCAAATGCCAGAACGAACTAGCACCAGCTCGAAAGCAGACACGCACACACCACACAGCACCACGCAGCCCACGCGCACACCAAACACAGTCAGTATGCGCCGGGCCCACCGGCGGGCGCTGACTCGACACTAGCAGTCTGCATGGGCGCGCCAGCGCGCGCTACGGCCATCTCCGAGGCCGCGAGGCACCGGTCCCATGGGCTGCAGCCCCAGCCAGCCGGGCAGTACGAGCGGTGTCCGGGAAGGGGGGCAGAGGAGAAACGGCGGAGGTGAGCTGGGAGGAGGAAAGAGGGGGGGAGGAGGAGGGACGGGTGCGGGGGCGGGGGGGAGGGGGGGGGGCTGTTTGGCGAAATGGGCGGAGGTGGAGGGGGGGGGAAGGGGGGCACGACGCAAGCCCATGCGCGATGGCCTGTCAGCGCCGGCAGGCCGTCCGTGGGGACAGGAAGGCCCGGCAGCAGCGCCCGCCCGACCAGTCTAGCGCGGAGGGACGCGGCCGCGCGGGCATGGACGCACAGATCTATGGCAGATGGCAGATTCAGCCCAGCCTGAGTGCAAGCGTGTCCCGGCTTCGGCCAATCGAGTCTACATATGTATCAAAGTCCTACGCAGTGCCCCACCGCATAGGATCGACCCACATGGCTGACTATGCTGCACCGTGCAAACGAAATGCACTTCGGTTGCGTCCATCCTGCGGATCCGGGCGGCTACGTGCCTCAATTCGGCCGAATTGATCCGCGTAGCCTTTGTGGGTGTGAAGCGGCTCATGCATTCGAGAATATATGCATGCGGCGGCTGGAATTATGTTGTGGATTATTGATTCGCTTTTGGCTTGACCGGTTCCGGTACCAGTCCAGACTCGTATGCATCAAACGCCGTCCGGACGGCGTGCGCACACTTTGTGACACATTCCGGAATTCCCCGGAACATGGTCGCGAAATATATCGACGCAACCTTTGGCGGCGACATCGTTGGAATTCCTTCATGATCAGGTTCTGTGTTACACTTCGCACAATGCGGATGGTTGCCGCGGGACACGGCGCGGTGTCAAAGCGTACTTTCCTGCTCAATGCCATACGCGACCTGTCCACGACATTGTGTCGCGCGCTGGCGCGCCAAGCCCGCGCGGCCGCGCCCCTCCGTGCTAGACTGGTGAGACGGGCGCTGCTGCCGGGCCTTCCTGTCCCCACAGACGGCCTGCCGGCGTTGACAGGCCATCGCGCATAGGCTTGCATTGTCCCCCCCCCCCCCCCCTCCCGCCCGCCTCCCCGCGAGCCTCCCCTCCACCCATTTCGCCCTGCAGCCCCCCACCCCCCCCCCCCCCCGCACCCGATCCCTCCCTCTTTTCTCCCTCCCTCTTTCCTCCTCGCAGCGCACGTCCGCCGTTTCTCCTCTGCGCCCCTCCCCGGACACCGCTCGGGCTGCCGGGCTGGCGGAGGCTACGGCTCCTGGGACCGGTGCCTCGCGGCCTCGGACATGGCCGTAGCGCGCGCTGTCGCGCCCGTGCAGGCTGCTTGTGTCGCGTCAACGACCGCTTGTGGGCCCAGCGAGGGCTGGCTGTGTGTTTGGTGTGTGCGTGGCCTGCGTGGTACTGCGTGGTGTGTGCGTGTCTGCTTTCGCGGTGGCGTTTGTTTGTTCTGGCATTTGCTCGTGCGGCGCGTGGCCTTAGTGCTTGCGGCGGCCGGTCTGTCTGTTTGCTTGTTGCCTGGTCTGTTGCCTCGGCGCTGCTGAGTCCTAGATCTATCACTGTGTAACACACAATGCGGAGAGTGGCCTTGGTGCTTGCGGTGGCCGGTTTGTCTGTTTGTTTGGTTGTTGCCTGGTCCATTGCCTCGGCGCTGCTGATGTGACGATACAAGCTGTACGCGGCAGCACAGTCTTCTGGAAGCCTTCAGAAGGTCCTCGAGGAGGCAGAGATGCTTCTCTGACCTTCCGCGCACATGCCTGTGCCGAGGTTGCTGTGTTATGTGGTCACCATTACTGCTACGTGAGCATGCTCGAGAGAGCATGGCTGACGTGAGCATAGACCCTTCTAGAAAGGGGTGTTGGCGTGTGTGGGGATTAGCACATTGCAAATGGGCTAAAGGCAGGAGTCGCACACAGGCCGGAACACTATATAAGCGCTATGGTGTGCTGGCTGGACCTTAGAGGGTTTACACAGTACAGCTTGACACAACCCAGGTACAATCGGAGTACCGTCACAGTGGTATCGGCGATTGAGAGCTTACTTTCCATTACACTACAGTGTTCACAAGCTTGTCTAGGTCGTTCCCCAAGGTTAAACCATGGCTCCTCGAACCGCTAGAAAGCTTACGGCACAGGGCAGCGCCCCAGCCAACATAGCACAGGCCAGCGCGCCTGCTGCAAACGAAAGACCCACGAACGATACAGTTCCGAGAGTTGGGCAAGCGAGTGCTCCGACCGTAGTGCAAACTACTAACGTGGGCAACACGCACACACAAAACCAAAACGCCGGCCAAAGCAGCGCTATGGCCGCGCGTGACGTCAATCATCCGGTTGACACCGAGATGACAGACGTGGACACGCGGGTTGCAAACCCAAGTGTCCCGGAATCAGGGACAGTGCATCCCACAGTCACGACCACCGAGGTCCGGGGCGTGACGCAAGGAATAAACCACCTTGCAGTCGACGGGCCTGATCGAACAGGCACCGTTGGCACGCAACAGGCGCAAAATCCGCCAGCGCCATCGCCAGCCGCGCCCGTGGTTGCCGCTGCGGCAACTTTCTCTGCGCAGGACGTCCAATTGATCGTCAATCAGGCAGTATCTACGGCGGTCGAGGCCGCGGTGACCCAAACGCGGACCACCCTGCTATCGGCACTGGAAAGGACTACACAGGTACCTACTCCCGCCAGAATGTCTGATAAATTGGGCGTGCGTGACCTGAAATTGCCTGAGTTCAAAGGCAGTCACAACGAACGGTCGAATTTCATAGAACCTGATTTTTACCTGCCGTTGTTGACGTGGACGAAGGAAGTTCTGGTGTTGCTCGGTGCTAGCGGTTTGCCCCAGCGTCAGCAAGCGTTTAGCATCGTTAATGCATTAGCGGGAGCTGCGCGTCGATCATTCCTTAGGACGTATCCAGACCTGAATCTCGAATCCAGCACGCCAGATGACGTGATGCGCAAGCTTATCGCGCTCGTGCCTGACCACAAGGCTATGTTCACACAGAACGCTCTAGACATGTCCTTTGCGTCCAAAACTCTGCGTGATGACATTGAGACATTCGGTATGCTCGTCCAGCATGGCGAGATGCCAGCCGATGGTTCCCATTTTTGGTACAAACATCTGGTTCAGAAAATTCTGTCCGTACGCTCAGACCTGCTGACGTTGTCGCAGAACTATCTCAACACGAGCCTTGAGTACCGTCCGACAGAGTCGTTCGGTGCGCTGATCACGAGGGCAATAGAAATTGTCTGCAAACTTGATCAGGAGGGGGTCCTCGTGCAGGTACTGCGTCACGAAAAACGCACAAAAGCTTCGGATATGTCTGACACCAGTGCGCCAAAAAAAGCGAAAGACAGACTCAGCCGGGTCCGAGTCGAAACGCGGGAACAAGCACGGTGACATGTCATACGCAGCGCTTGCCAAACGGTTCGACCGATGTGGCAAGTGCGCCTACCATATTGCAGACCCGCATGAGCGTTCCCGCCATGAGGCGTCATGCACAGGCGAGAAGGACAAGAACGGCAACGACATGTTCGCTGCTCGCATGGGCAAAGTGCGATCCTTGGTCAAGAAAGGCCAGGCAGATAGAGTGAACAAATTCCCTAGCCGGAACGCCTCTGAGTCAGGAGGGAAGGCCCATAAGAAAGTTTCGTTTGCCAAGTGAGGGCACGGCGCTGGGTCCCTCTGTTGAAAGTTAACGCAGCGTTCGTTACACAGTACATAAGGGTGAATACCTCAATGATGTGCCAGCCCTTATATAGGTACAGACACCCACCAGAATCAATGTCCTACCGCACACATCGCATCTTGTGCTCTGCGTGTCTCCAGAGAGTTCTCCGCGTCACGAACTCTCCAGACCATGTGTCCTAGTAACTTCCGTAGTGATGTAAACGTGCATACAGATGATCCTAGATCCTCCTGGAATGTATCCGATACTTCCAGATACTTCTAGATGTTGATTCAATTCTAACACTCCCCCTGATTCAACTCTAGGATGCATTAGAACTATCATCAACCAGACCTAACTTGAGTCGAACATCTCTGACTCATTGCTCTGCGCTTCTGGCATGAGCTCAGGCCTCTATCTTAACCAGCCCCATCGCCTTACTGAATTTCTCGTGTAGTGGCTTGGCCAATGCCTTGGTCAATACGTCCGCTATCATGCTGTCTGTTGCAATGTAGCTCTCGTTGATCTCTCCACGCGCCACACGCTCCCGAATGAAGTGATGCTGTACGTCAATGTGCTTTGCTCGCTGATGCCCCACTGGATTATGCATCTCTGCCAGTGCTCCAGCGTTATCGCAATACAGATGTACCGAGCCTGCCACACCGTATAGCGTCTCCATCAGCTTGCGCAGCCACAGCGCCTCCTTCACTCCGTTGCCGTGCGCCATGTACTCTGCCTCCATTGTAGACGTTGCCACAGTCGGCAGCAGCTTCGAGCCCCAGGTGATTGCTCCCCCGGCCATCAGAAAGACGAAGCCGCCAGTGCTGCGGCGCTTATCAGGGTCCGCAGCGTAGTCCGAGTCCGCGTAGCCCTCCAGCGGCGTATCCGCCGCACCGTAGATGATGCCGAAGTCCTGAGTCTGCTTCAGATAGCGTAGCACAGCCTTGACGCCAGCCCAGTGCTCATCCCGCGGCTTCGAGATGAAGCGCGCCAGCACGCCCACCGCATATACCATGTCAGGCCGCGTGCATGTTGTCAAGTATAAGAGCATGCCTACCGTCTCAGCGTAGCGTCCTGGGTCCTCCATCAGGTCCTCGCCGTGCTTGCTGAGCTTCAAATTCTGCTCCATCGGTGTCGTCTTGCCCTTGCAGTCCTCCATGCCGGTGCGTTGTAGGATCTCCTTCGCGTATTTGCGCTGAGTGACTAGCAGTGTCTTGCTCTCACGGTCCCGGATGACCTCCATGCTGAGAAAGAACGCCACTGGCCCCAGCTTCCGCAGATCAAAGTACTCCAGCGCCCGCATTAGAGCCGCTACATCATCTTTGACACCCACAAGCAGTCCGTCATCTACGTAGATAAGCAGAAAGCAGCGCCGCCCCTCACGTTCTAGGTAGAACAATGACGCGTCCGCATCAGAAATTTTGATGTCTTCTGTCAGCAGCTGCCGCTTGAGCTCCTTGTTCCATGCACGCGCCGCCTGCTTGAGTCCGTACAACGCCTTCTTGAGCAGCATCACCTTGTTGCCAAAATCGTAACCGGCAGGTGGCTCCATGTAGATAGTCTCCTTGAGCGGCCCATTGAGAAAAGCGGTCTTCACATCGATTTGCTCCACCTCAAGGTCTTCGATTGCTGCTTTAGCTAGCAGCGCACGCATAGTGGCGTGCCGCGCCACCGGCGCGAATGTCTCCTCATAATCGATGCCCTTGCGCTGGGTGAAGCCCTTAGCCACAAGCCGTGCCTTGTAACGCTCGATGTTGCCAGCCTGATCGCGCTTGATCTTCAGCACCCACTTATTCTTCAGCAAGTTCACACCGGTAGGCTTCTCGACCAGTTCGTAGACACCGAGCTCGCGCAGACTGTTCATCTCATCGTCCGCTGCCTGCCGCCACATGCCATCTTCTTGCGCGAGTGCTTGCTGCAGCGTGGCAGGCTCGTCCCGACTGGTGTCCACCTTGGCCATCAGCGCATATGCGTCGCGCAGCCGCTTGCTTGGCTCCCGCATGCGCAGCGGCAGCACGCGCTTGTGAGGCATCGCCACTGCTCTGTGGCGCTCCTGAGCTGCCTCACCATTGCTTGCATCATCAGCGTCGTCAGCAGCCATCTGATCATCGCCGCTGTCGTCGCCGCCGTCACTCTCCCCCGCTGCTGACACAGCTGGGTCAATGTCGTCCTCGTCAGAGTCCGAATCATCATCGTCACCCTCGTGCTCTACAAAGATGCAGTTGTAGCGCACGACCACGCTGCCATTCTCCAGCAGCACGCGCCAGCCCTTTGTACCAGGCTCGCGGCCCATGAGCAGGCCGCGCTCGCTTAGCTCCCCCAGTTTCTTGAGCGCGATCGGCTGCTTACGACAGTACACCTCACAGCCGAATGTCCTGAAACCACGCACGTCGGGCTTCGCACCTAGGAACAGCTCGTAGGGGGTGGTAGTAGCTCCCATCCGCGGCGAGACGTTGTAGATGTCGACCGCCGCCGCAAATGCCTCTGCCCAGTACTTCTTCGCCACGCCACTCGAGTGAAGCATAGCCCGCACGCGCTCCGTGATGGTGCGGTTGAAACGCTCCGCACGGCCGTTCTGCTGAGGTGTGTACGCCACAGACTTGTCACGCCGTATGCCTTGCGACTTGCACCATTCTTCGATCTTGTTGTATTCCGTGCCACGATCTGTCCGCAGCTTCTTCACGCGCAGATCCGTGTCGCGCTCCCAGACGTTGAGGATGGCTTTCAGCTGCGTCGCAGCAGCACTCTTGTGCCGTAGAAACTTGATCGCCGCCATGCCGCTGAAATCGTCGATCGCCGTAAGCGCATACTTGTTGCCGCCAGCTGATTGAACGTCGAGCGGGCCCATGAGGTCGGAATGCACAAGCTCCAGCGGCCGTGCTGCCCGCGTCTGTGACACCGGATGCGAGCTAGCAGCATGCTTTGCCATGACGCATGCGTTGCACAACTTCGATTGCATCGCCCGAAACGCCTGCTCGGTTGCAGTTAGACCCTTGACCGAGCCATGCTTCGCCATCTGCGCCAGCGTGCCATAGCTGAGATGCCCCAGGCGTGCGTGCCATAGCTCCGCCGCATTCAGTTTGCGCTGCAGCGGCGCCGCAACCGCCACTGCCGCCATTTGCATTTTGCTCGCCCACATCTTGATCACCGGCAAGCCATTCAGCTTCGCCTCACGCCGCGCCACAGCCACCACGCGGCCGTTGTAGAAGAGACGTGTCGTAGCACCGCGAGCGTAGACTTCAATCCCGCGGTCTTGCACTGCGTTCTGTGACAGCAAATTGTTCGGAGCCTCCGGTACCAGCAGCACATTGTGCAAAGTGATGCTCACCTCCGCGCCGTCCACAAGCGTCGTGACGTCGATTTTGCAGACTCCTCGTGCCGTCACAGCCGTGCCGTCGACCATCGCCACCTTCTGCTTGGTTGCCTTCACGTCTCGTGCCACCGCGGCGTTGTTGACGATGTGCGCACTTGCACCGGAGTCGAGAATCCACTCCATGCATTCTCCCTTCATGCAGTCAGCAGCTACCTTCTCCGCAGCCACATCTTCAGCGCCAGACTTATGTATAGCCACCATGGCCACCGATTGCTCAGCCGTACTCTTCGACTTATGATGCGTCCGCTTTCGCGGCCGCCGGCAATCGCGACTGTAGTGGCCCAGGTTGTTACAGTTATAACACCTGACCTTCTTCATGTCCTTTGTGGGCGTGTCCGCAACTCTCGCCTTCAGTGCCGTGACCTTCTCTTCACTATAGATGCGCTCCTCGGCCACTTGTAGGTGAGTGAGCACCCGCTCCACAGCAAGATTGGGTTGGTACATTAGCACTTCTCGCACATTTGTGAACTCCTCCGGCAGTCCTCTCAGAATGGCGCGTACAAGCCGTTCTTCTGAACAGGGTTCTCCTGTGGCGATAAGTTGAAGGCGAATCTTCTGGGCTCTCCCGCAATAACTTGCGATGTCTTCACTTTTCTCCTTGGCTAGCTCAGTCAGCTGGTCCTCCAGCAGACTCTTCTTTGCTCCGAGCGTCGTATTGTGAAGTCGTTGCAGAACATCCCACGCCTGCTTGGCGTGTTTGGAGCCTTGGATGTACGGCAAGTACTGCTGCGTCACACGACTTCGCACTAATGCCAGTGCCTTCCGATCGCCGCGTCGCTGCTCATCGGCTTGAATTTGCGCCTCGTCTAACGCAAGGTAGTCGAACAGCTCCTTGTAGATGAGTAGATCTTCAATCCTGACCTTCCACTCCCAATAATTCGTGGAGTCAAGCATGCCTACATCTGGCTCTGATTTCCCCATGACTTATGTCACGTGGCCGACCCTAGTACACTTCGAAGAACTTGAACGTTCTAGTTCACGAACGTGATGCGACCCATAACCTGTTGAAAGTTAACGCAGCGTTCGTTACACAGTACATAAGGGTGAATACCTCAATGATGTGCCAGCCCTTATATAGGTACAGACACCCAACAGAATCAATGTCCTACCGCACACATCGCATCTTGTGCTCTGCGTGTCTCCAGAGAGTTCTCCGCGTCACGAACTCTCCAGACCATGTGTCCTAGTAACTTCCGTAGTGATGTAAACGTGCATACAGATGATCCTAGATCCTCCTGGAATGTATCCGATACTTCCAGATACTTCTAGATGTTGATTCAATTCTAACACCCTCTCTACCCTTGTCGCTACTCTAGGCAGTGTTGGAGACATTGCTCCCCATGAGTACGACAGTGTAGACGAGTTTCTGAGCTGTGCGGTAGAGAAAAGGTGTAACGTATTGGAAGTTGATCGCCCAGATCAGGTTGCGAGAGTGTTGACACACTACCATACGTGCAAGTCGAATTCACCCATGCGTACGGCAGCGTACTTTGCTTTGCCCAAGGCGGCACTGCCAACAGCGGCGACTAAGGGCATGCATGAGATGTACACTCTACAGTCGCGCGCTGACGACGCAGTATCTGAGCACGTGGTGTTTTACGACTCGCCAGCGTTGAAACGCGGGCCACATAAGTTGCACGATCTGCCACCAGGGCTACAGCAGTTTCATACAGCACCATTATTGCATGAGAAAGACAGTGATGGTGAATCTGTGAACAACGATCTGACGTTCGTGTTCTCTGCGTCGATAGCTGGTGTGCACTGCACAGCGCTCGGGGACTCCGGCGCGAAGCACAGTTTTGTGAGCAAAAGTTTTGCACAGCGACACAAACTGACTATTCACAAGAACAGTGTACCAATCGTTATGGCCGATGGTAGACAAACTGCCACCTCTGGTTATGTGCACTGCAAGTTGAAAATCCAGGCATATCAATCAGATGTCATGCTGCATGTTGTTGAAATTATGCCAGGGGTAGATGTGATCCTTGGAGATGATTGGTTCATCACTGAGGGTGCCTGTATTGACTACGACAACTCGGATGCCAGAGCATACGTGCCAGCGAGCATGTGGCTTAGGCGAAAACGCCTACGCATTCTTCCCCATCAGAGTGCTGCTGTCGATGACTCGACACCGCACGCGGGTGCGCCAGACACAGCAGCGCCTGGAAAGATATCTCTGTTGTCACACGTACAAGCTGCCAGAATACTGTCGCGTCCTAGCATGGATCGGGCAACTCCATTCCTGGTCATGTGCCGCGATAAGAAGGAAGAATCCGCAGAGACATCAGAAACACGCGAACAGAAAGTGCACGCTCTGCTTGACGAATTCGCAGAAGTGTTTGATGCGCCAACTGTTGGTGAGCGGCAGGATGATACTCCTGAGGGCATTCGGTTGCAGCCCGATGCTACACCGCCCAACAGGCCAGCGTTCCGCTTATCCATGAAAGAACGTAAGGAGGTAGAAAAGCAAGTCCAAGAGTTGTTGGATGCTAGACGCATTGTGCCGTCAACCTCAGCATTTGGTGCACCAGTGCTGTTCGTTCCAAAGCCGGACGGTTCGCTGCGCATGTGTATAGACTACCGCGCACTCAATAAGTTGACACTTAAGAATAAGTACCCACTTCCTCGAATTGATGATCTGCTGGATAATTTGAGCGGTGCAAAGTACTTCACCTCCCTCGATTTGACATCGGGATACCACCAGATCGGCCTGCACCCCTCAGATTGGGAGAAAACGGCATTCAACACACATGTGGGGAAATATGAATGGCGAGTGTTACCATTCGGGCTTTGCAATGCTCCGGCGCTCTTTCAAGCGAAAATGAACAAACTGTTCTCCGGGCAGCTGAACCGGTTTGTGTGCGTCTACCTCGACGACATACTAATTTATTCGCGAACAGAAAAAGAGCATCTGCAACATTTGCGGATAGTGCTGGAAGTGCTGAAACAGAGTCAGTACAAAGCCAAACTGTCTAAGTGTGAGTTTTTCAAACCGGAATTGAAATTCCTGGGTCACATCGTGTCCACGGAGGGGATTAAGCCTGATCCAGCGAAGGTACAAGTGGTCAATGACTGGCCGCAGCCTCGTTCTGTGTATGAAGTGCGCAGCTTCCTGGGCCTGGCAAATTACTTCCGGCGATTCATTCGTAATTATGCGAAAATAGCCAGCCCTCTGACAGATCTACTCAAGGGCATTACGGCAACTGACCGGAAGGGAAAGCTGCTGCAGTGGGGCAAGCTCTCAGCAGAGGCTGCTCGCAACGTGCAAGAGGCGTTCACACATAAGTGGACCTCTGCGTGCGCACAAGCGTTTTCAGATCTGAAAGATGCTTTGATAAGTGCACCTGTACTAGCACTGCCAGACTTTTCCGAGTCGTTCACTGTTGTGTGTGATGCTTGTACAGCTGCACCGGCTGTGGGTGGCATGCTGCTCCAGAATCGGCACCCAGTCGCTTTCTATTCTAAGAAGCTGTCTGGGCGTGAAGCAAACTACTCTGCTTCCGACATTGAAATGCTTGCCGTTATCTATGCACTGCGAGCGTGGCGGTGTTACTTGGAGTTGGCAGACAGGCCATTTGTGATCGAGACGGATCATCAGCCTAATACATACGTTGATCAGTGTACCAACCCGCATACTCTGAAGCGCAGAGCGAGGTGGTTGTATGAGTCGTCAGCGTACGACTACGTATGGAAATATAGGCCAGGCGCGTCTAATGTCGCGGATCCGATATCGCGTGCACCGCAACACTTTGCAATAATGCAAGCTGGTGGTAAATGTGTGCGTACGCTTGACAGTGTAACGGCCCACCATCAGAGGAATTCTGTCGCTCTCTTCTACGCTGGTGTCCTGCGTGAGCCACGCACTGCTAAGGGGGGGAGACGGCGCAAGAAACAGAAACTCAATCGAGAAACTGTTGTGAATGTCCATCCTTCGGCACAAGCTGTCAAAGGGTATGTGGTTCACAATCTACTTGCCCGTTGCCGCCAAGGTTGCGAACAGATGCAGCGATCAGACCAGAAACGCTTTGACAGACTAAAACTGGTAAAACACCAGGACGGATTGTACTGGACGAAGAATGATCGCCTGTACATCCCCGACGTTGAAACGTTGAGAACAGAGTGCATAGAATCAGTGCATTCCCACCCGCAGTATGGTCACTACGGGGTGGCTCGTACGATCAAGAAGGTGAGAGAGGTTTTCCACTGGGAGCGCGTGTCAGTAGACGTGGCGAAATTCGTAAAGACTTGCGATTCGTGCCAGCACGTCAAGGCGTCGCACCAGTTGCCACAGGGCGAATTACACCCTCTCCCTATCCCAGGTCGACGATGGGAATCAGTGTCTTTAGACCTGATAACTGACTTGCCTGTAACTGAGCGGGGTTACAATACTATCGTGGTCTTCGTTGATCGCTTGTCGAAGATGGTGCACCTGGCGCCATGCACAAAGAATGTCACTGCCACAGATCTGGTCCACCTGTTTGAAGATACAGTGTGGAAGCTGCATGGAATTCCCAGCAGCATAGTGACAGACCGGGACGTGCGCTTTGCGTCGTTTTGGGAGCTCATGTGCGAGCACTTCGGCATTGAGCACAACAAGTCCTCAGGCAAGCACCCCCAGTCTGACGGGCAAACAGAAAACGCCAATGGTGTGTTAGAGGATACACTCAGGCATTTCGTTGCCAACTCGCAGAAAAACTGGGACACGCTGTTGCCAGTGGCAGAGTTCGCCATGAACAATGCACACAATTCGACCATCGACAACACGCCGTTCATGCTGAACTACGGGCAGCATCCCGACACTCCCATCTCGCAAGTTTTGCGCAAAGAGAATGCGAGAGTGAACAAGTTCGTCGGCAGGTGGTCTGAGCAACTACAAGTTGCCAAGAGGTGCATAGAGGCAGCACAGCAAAGGCAAAAGGCCTCGGCTAATCGCCGCAGGAGACCGGCAGAGTTGCTAGAGGTGGGAGACCGAGTGCTGGTCCACATCAAACACTTCAAGCTAAAGCAAGGCTTCAAGTTGAAGCTAGCGCCCCGGTACTTGGGCCCTTTTCCGATTACAGAAGTGATTGGTCAGCATAGGCTCAGCTTTCGTGTTGAGTTGCCAAGCCCGTTGCATCGCATGCACAATGTATTCCATGTCTCGTCACTGAGGAAGTACCATGGCGATGGTCCTTATCAGCCCCCAGTAATTCCAGAGGTAGAGGACTCTGAATTGTTCTTTGAGGTTGATCACATCTCTGATACTAGGGATGTGCCTAGACGGCAATACCATGTGCATTGGGTAGGCGGCGGCCAAGGCTGGCATGATGCCATGCTTCTACATGGTTGCGACCATCACATCCGGGACTTTTGGTCGAGCCGCAACCAAGAGCCACCGACAGACGCTTTCCCCTTGTCGCTAGACGAGCTGACTGACTTGCTTGAGGGCAAGCAAGAGGCTTAGGGGGGGAGCTCTGTGACAATACAAGCTGTACGCGGCAGCACAGTCTTCTGGAAGCCTTCAGAAGGTTCTCGAGGAGGCAGAGATGCTTCTCTGACCTTCCGCGCACATGCCTGTGCCGAGGTTGCTGTGTTATGTGGTCACCAACACTGCTACGTGAGCATGCTCGAGAGAGCATGGCTGACGTGAGCATAGACCCTTCTAGAAAGGGGTGTTGGCGTGTGTGGGGATTAGCACATTGCAAATGGGCTTAAGGCAGGAGTCGCACACAGGCCGGAACACTATATAAGCGCTATGGTGTGCTGGCTGGACCTTAGAGGGTTTACACAGTACAGCTTGACACAACCCAGGTACAATCGGAGTACCGTCACACTCAATCGAGAAACTGTTGTGAATGTCCATCCTTCGGCACAAGCTGTCAAAGGCTATGTGGTTCACAATCTACTTGCCCGTTGCCGACAAGGTTGCGAACAGATGCAGCGATCAGACCAGAAACGCTTTGACAGACTAAAACTGGTAAAACACCAGGACGGATTGTACTGGACGAAGAATGATCGCCTGTACATCCCCGACGTTGAAACGTTGAGAACAGAGTGCATAGAATCAGTGCATTCCCACCCGCAGTATGGTCACTACGGGGTGGCTCGTACGATCAAGAAGGTGAGAGAGGTTTTCCACTGGGAGCGCGTGTCAGTAGACGTGGCGAAATTCGTAAAGACTTGCGATTCGTGCCAGCACGTCAAGGCGTCGCACCAGTTGCCACAGGGCGAATTACACCCTCTCCCTATCCCAGGTCGACGATGGGAATCAGTGTCTTTAGACCTGATAACTGACTTGCCTGTAACTGAGCGGGGTTACAATACTATCGTGGTCTTCGTTGATCGCTTGTCGAAGATGGTGCACCTGGCGCCATGCACAAAGAATGTCACTGCCACAGATCTGGTCCACCTGTTTGAAGATACAGTGTGGAAGCTGCATGGAATTCCCAGCAGCATAGTGACAGACCGGGACGTGCGCTTTGCGTCGTTTTGGGAGCTCATGTGCGAGCACTTCGGCATTGAGCACAACAAGTCCTCAGGCAAGCACCCCCAGTCTGACGGGCAAACAGAAAACGCCAATGGTGTGTTAGAGGATACACTCAGGCATTTCGTTGACAACTCGCAGAAAAACTGGGACACGCTGTTGCCAGTGGCAGAGTTCGCCATGAACAATGCACACAATTCGACCATCGACAACACGCCGTTCATGCTGAACTACGGGCAGCATCCCGACACTCCCATCTCGCAAGTTTTGCGCAAAGAGAATGCGAGAGTGAACAAGTTCGTCGGCAGGTGGTCTGAGCAACTACAAGTTGCCAAGAGGTGCATAGAGGCAGCACAGCAAAGGCAAAAGGCCTCGGCTAATCGCCGCAGGAGACCGGCAGAGTTGCTAGAGGTGGGAGACCGAGTGCTGGTCCACATCAAACACTTCAAGCTAAAGCAAGGCTTCAAGTTGAAGCTAGCGCCCCGGTACTTGGGCCCTTTTCCGATTACAGAAGTGATTGGTCAGCATAGGCTCAGCTTTCGTGTTGAGTTGCCAAGCCCGTTGCATCGCATGCACAATGTATTCCATGTCTCGTCACTGAGGAAGTACCATGGCGATGGTCCTTATCAGCCCCCAGTAATTCCAGAGGTAGAGGACTCTGAATTGTTCTTTGAGGTTGATCACATCTCTGATACTAGGGATGTGCCTAGACGGCAATACCATGTGCATTGGGTAGGCGGCGGCCAAGGCTGGCATGATGCCATGCTTCTACATGGTTGCGACCATCACATCCGGGACTTTTGGTCGAGCCGCAACCAAGAGCCACCGACAGACGCTTTCCCCTTGTCGCTAGACGAGCTGACTGACTTGCTTGAGGGCAAGCAAGAGGCTTAGGGGGGGAGCTCTGTGACGATACAAGCTGTACGCGGCAGCACAGTCTTCTGGAAGCCTTCAGAAGGTCCTCGAGGAGGCAGAGATGCTTCTCTGACCTTCCGCGCACATGCCTGTGCCGAGGTTGCTGTGTTATGTGGTCACCAACACTGCTACGTGAGCATGCTCGAGCATGCTCGAGAGAGCATGGCTGACGTGAGCATAGACCCTTCTAGAAAGGGGTGTTGGCGTGTGTGGGGATTAGCACATTGCAAATGGGCTAAAGGCAGGAGTCGCACACAGGCCGGAACACTATATAAGCGCTATGGTGTGCTGGCTGGACCTTAGAGGGTTTACACAGTACAGCTTGACACAACCCAGGTACAATCGGAGTACCGTCACAGCTGAGTCCTAGATCTATCACTACACTGTGTAACACTTCACACAATGCATTTGGTTCCAGGCCAGCATTGGCAGTGCCGAGGCCTCCCTCGCGAGGGAAGAAAGCATGTAACAAAAGCATACGTAAGCATAACCAAACAAACAATCACAAGCAGCACCTTTATGTAACGACATTACGTGCGCACGTCACCGGCCTAGGAAGCTCGAAACAGCGGATATTGGACCAATGTGATCGCACCGCATGCATGCTCTGACGCTGGGACGAGGGCGCGCCCGGGCGGCAGGCGGGACGCAGCTGTGCACAGGTGTTACATGGAGATGAAAGCAAGAGCTCGGCAGCGAGGGCAAGAGCAGGAAAGCAGACGGTCAACACCCCCCGAAGGCAGACAGCAACAAGTGGCAACTGTCTCAGGCGAAAAGTCGAAACGAACCGACACAACCGACACATCCACACCCGCCTGGCCCCTCCTGTGAGCCTGCCAGCTGTGCCGCGCTGCCGTTGGTCTGCTCACTCCCCCCCCCCCCCCCTCCCAGAGCCTCGGCCGTTCCTTCAACCCCATATGCACCCAGACGCTGGCGCGTTCCCCGCCAGCCCCCTTGCGCCCCTCCGGACCGGCGCGCACCCCTGCCCCGCTCGGCGACGTTGCCACGGCCGGCGGCACCTCAGAGGGTGCAGCTGCCGCGGCCGCGCTCGCCGCTGCTGCCATGTCAGCCGTCATTGCCTCGTCCGAGGTCACGGCTGCCGCGGCCGACCAGGCCGACACCATGGACGTCGGCGCCCTTGGCGAGGCGGCCATCGGCCACAGTGGCGCGCGGGAGCGCAACACGGCTGATGCCGCCGCGGCCGCCGCCGTGGACATGCAGGCGGCCACCCCGGCCGGCCAGTGCACGGTGCGATGTGAGCACCAGCCGCAGGTGGGCCCGGCAGCCACGGGTCCGCCGCAGCGCCTGCCCATGGGTCGCCGGGGCCGCGCAGCCGCAGCTTGCGCCGGGCCTCTGCCCCCCCGCTCGCAGCGAACGGGTCGATCTGCTTGTGATGTTGCCCTGCTATACCGTCGTGGCCGATGTGTGCGTGACCTGTCCGGTGGCCCCCTCCCGGGTCGTTGCCGCGGCAAACACGCCAGGCGCTGCCGCTCAGCTGATGGACAATAGGAAGCGTGACAAGTACGGCCGCTCCGGCACGGGCGTGTGCCACTTTGTGTCCCTGTCGCATGAGACGTCTACATACGTTTGGCCGTGTGGGCACGGGTGCGTTTGCCTTTCTGAATAAGATCGCTGACTTCGCTGCGGCTTCGGGGGCCGTGTCCAGGCGAGCGTTCTTGCAGAATGCCATGTGCGAACTCTCCACAACTCTGTGCCGTGGTATGACGCGCCAGATCCCTGCTGCGGCTCCGCTGCGCATGCGGCTGGCAGGCCGGGCGGTTGTGCCTGGCCACGGTGTCCTGTCCGACGTACTGTAGACGGCCGCTGGCCGCCGTGATGGACCGGGGGCCGCGGTTGCAGCGGCGCAGGCCGGCCCCACGTCTTGTCGTGCTGGCCCGCCCTGCCTTCCCGTGGATGGCCGAGGGCTGCCTTGGGGAGAGCGATACTGCGCCGCCAGTGCCCTTCTCGCCCCGCCCTCAGGCCCCTGCCAGGCAGCCGGAGGGGACGGGCTGGTATGCGATGCGCTGCGGGGGGCATGTGCCCCCGGGCTCTCATGGGCGGGGGGGGCCCGTGCTGGAGTTCTCGCGTGGCCGGCTGTGGTGGGGGTGCTGTTGTTGGCGGGTCGGTGGTGGCCGGGTTTGCTGGGGTGGGCGGTAGTCTGCGGTGTGGCAGGTGGTTGCTGTGTGGGGCTGTGGCGTGGGTGCCGCGATGGTGGGGTGCGGGGGTGCGCGTGTGTGTGGTTGTGTCGGTTCGTTGCGACTTTTCGCCTGAGACAGTTGCTGCTTGTTGCTGTCTGCCTTCGGGGGGTGTTGGCCGTCTGCTTTGCTGCTGTTGCCCTCGCTGCCGGGCTCTTGCTTTCATGTCCGTGTAAAACACAGCATGCGCCTAACTTAGGGGTCCTACATGCACATGCAGGGTTCTGCATGGTCACGGCATTAGGTCTTACATCGCCACTGCCTCCAATTTCAAATCAAATTTGGCAAATTTCACAGTGCACTTGGCACAAACAGTGCTCGCCTGGATGCACAGTCCGTGTCTCCATCCTCGCGGACCCTGCAGCTATAAGGCCACTTTCGGAGCCCAGTTGCAACGATATGGACACATAACATGTACACATACATATGCATCCTGAATGATGGGGATTTTGTGCATGGGATGCGGTTCAGGGGCGGACTTTCCCCCCTGCCGCCGTTAGATGGGGACGTGATATGTGATTGCAATGCTCGGGTGAAGCCCGGCGACGTAGATCATGCCATGACATGTCGACACCATGCCGACTGCTGGACGTTGCGCCACAACATTGCCATTACGGCTTGGCGCCGTCGAGTAAGAGCGGCAGGGGTGTCCACATCAATTGAGCCTGTGATGCGCAGCCTGGACAGACGCTACAGGGACGACAGTAGGGGGGACATCCTAGCAAATGGTCCGGACGTGGACGTGTATGTACTAGATGTCAGCTTCATCCACCCATCTGGGGTGGCTGTGGTGGGGAAAGCATCGGGGGCACAGGGGCACGCTGCCGCCGTACGCGAACAGTTCAAACTCAACAAGTACAAAGAGAGTGTGCAGGGATCGCACAAGGTGGTGCCGGTTGTGCACGAGACATATGGCAGACTAGGGTCGCATGCCATGCAGTACCTCAACACGCTGGCAGTGTCGTTGGTTGGGCCGTTCGACAAGAGAGCAAAGGCTCGCTGGATTGAGAACTCCTTGCGGGAGTTCAGTGCGGCGACAGTGAAAGGAAACGGGTTTGTGATCAGAAAGACCATGTCCAGGGTAGCACGGCTCACGGGTGCGCAGTTTGTGCCAGGTGATCGCCTGGCCGGCTTGCATCTGCTGGGTAGCATGTGAGTCTAGAATCTAGTTGTACGTTCGCTTGGTGCACTGGATCGGAGCCCCTCAATGTAACAGTACATATGCATCCTGGGCATTCCACCTCTCTTTGAGCATTCAAAAGGGGAGCTCTCTAGTAATCGTGAGCACACTCGCAGCTCTGAACTCTACTCCATCTACCAGACGGGCCGTCCACTGGGGCACGCTCCGGAGCTAGCTCCCGGGTGCCTGGATCCAGGGACTGCCATGCATACGGCGTGGCCTCATCATGCTACCAGAGCCGGGCGTGCTGATGGCAGGATGCTCTTCATCGGCCGGTCTAGGCGCCTCTACCGTCGGATAACGTTGGACTCTGCATGGCACAGCAGTCGGGCCGTCAGAGCTTGTGGAGCATTCATATTAATGTACTATCAAGCAGCCTACAGGTTTTGGAGTTATGGGGTTGTAGCACAGACAGGGTCCGCGCGCAGGACAGCTCATGTGATAGATCAAGCCTTGTCACCTGGCCCGGTTTGACTCGTATCAACTCGTGTCGAGTGTTTCATTCGCACTGGCTGGGCAAGATCAATGTCGTCGATGTGATTCCATGCGCAGATACACCGCTGCATGCGCGGGGATGCAGGGGCCCAGATAAATGCTGGCAGTTGTCCAGTCCTCGCGCTGCGTCCGCCACAGGCGCTGGCTCTATGCAGCAATGTCCACAATGAAATTCGAGGCTGAACTTGGCCTGCCCATTAATCAGTGCTCGTCAGGAGGAGTTGACGCTGTGCCTCATGATCAATATAAACTTCGGAATGACTTCGGACTGACTCGGGATGCCAAATGTGACAGGCACATGCATGCGCACTTGCAGATGAGATGACGTGGCGCTACACAGAGATCACCGCAGCAGCCCGGCATGCACAGCGAGGGCAACAACATGCTTGTTGTTGTTGCTTCAGCAAGAATGCAACGGAGACCCAGCAAGCGGCCGGCACCGGAGACCCAGCACGCGGCCGGCAACAAGCAGCAACGTGCGCATGTTGCGCAAGGATTCAACACCTGCAATGCACTGCCATAACCGCACACCGCCACCGCCGCCACGCACGGGAGATGGAAGGTACAAGAGATGGTTCAGCACACCTGGCACCGGAAACTGGCGGCACGCCACCGTAAGCCGAGCAGCCTGGCGTTCGTTGCATGACGCGGGTAATGTCAGGCCTACGGGCGACTGCCCATACGAGTCATCGGACTCCTGCTCGGGGAAGAAGCACTCTTCGAGGCGCTCCTCCTTGCCCGTGCAGGACACGCGCGTCGCAAACACCGGCACGTCATCCAGCAGCATGGGTGCCGGGGGACTGAAATAGGTGTATGAGTAGTCATACAGCTCCGTGTCGCGTCCCGCGGCTGTTGGGTCGAAGCGCGTGCCAAAGGGGAAGCCGAGCTGGCCGCAGATGACCTTGGCATCGATGTCAAAGCTGGTCGTCACAGCCGTGGAGAATGTGCTGGTGCAGATGAGCTGCCACACACCATCGGAGAAGTACTGGACGATGCCTTGGTGCACGGCGTCACAGGGGGCTGACTGCGACGTTGCGTTGATGAGAGGCACCAGCCGCACGTCGCCCTCCACCGGTGGAGCTGTCTCGGCCTGGCACCCTGCATAGAAGGGCACGGTCTCATGCACGCAACCTGTTCTGCCAGCCTACACTCAATGTGAAGTAGGCCAACAACTCACATGCTGCATGCCTAGTGCCGGAAGGTCTGGCAGACCTCTCAGCACCTCTCAGAGGCTGCCACCTGAGAGCCTGAGAGCTGAGCATGTGGACCGCATGCATGCATACCCAAGCATCGACACGCAGCTGCAGCAGCCGGTGCATGACATCGTGCTACATGCAGGCTGCAATGCCCGGAGCGCCGCCGCAGCACTCATTGCAATAATCAGCCGCAGCGCTCACCGGGCACAAAATCCTATAGCTAGAAAATGCACTGACCCGCCAGTGTGATGTGGGTGTGTATGGGCGGCTCCCGGGAGTGGCACCGAAAATTAACCACAAGTACAGATAAGCACCGCGATTCCCCACACGCGCATGAGTGTGGATGGTCTATGATGGCTTACCTGAGGGTGTCGAGCAGAGGACAGACACACTGCTTGATCCCGGCACATCTTCGTACATGTATCCTGAACCTTCTGACAGGTCTATTTCACAGTCCCCGAGCATTGCCTCATCGCCCGCACAGGCAATGCGCACAATGCTGTCAATGTCTCCTGCGTCCCCGGGAACTGCGGACGCCGAGCCCGCAATGATGCCGACACCGTCCGCAAAGCCAAGCGACCGGCATGCCACAACGGCCGCGTTCCGGCCGACGCCGTCGGCCGCGGGAAACTCTACAATACGGCTGAACGCGAGGCCGTCAAACACCTCGAGTCGGCCGTACGCCCAAGAGCCGCCGGGATCTGCGCTGCCCCCAACAAGCCGTGCCATGCCTGTTGGCACGCCTGCACCACGATGTTACACTGTTGTGTTGGATACACTGTTGTGTGTGTGATGAATCAAGGCCTCGGCAGCGCCGGGGTATCAAAGCAGGAAACAGAACAACCAAAACAAGCAGACAACCCTGCACAGCGGTGTACGTATGGACCACTGTAATCATACGTGCATACCATGACTAGTAGTTGTCATAGTACGCTAATGGATCGGCGCCACACAATGCAATCGTGCCGCCGCTGTCCCCTTCTAGCATTAGCTCGTGCGGGGAGTGGCCTTGGGCTTGTGATGGTTTGTGTTTTGGCCTGATGACTGCTCTGTTGCCTAGGCGCTGCTGAATCCTAGACCTATCACTGTGTAACACAATGCGATCATACATACACGGGTGTATGTGATCGCCTGGCCGGCTTGCATCTGCTGGGTAGCATGTGAGTCTAGAATCTAGTTGTACGTTCGCTTGGTGCACTGGATCGGAGCCCCTCGATGTAACAGTACATTCGCTTGGTGCACTGGATCGGAGCCCCTCGATGTAAGAGTACATACACGGGTGCCGCATGCATATGGTGTGTTGGTGTGATGGACTGCACCAGCACCATCCCTTTGCTGAAGTCCAACTTGGAACCGTGACTGCTGTGTTGGCAGTCTAGATAGATCTGAACGTGGTGCACAGCAAGTTGTGGCGTGTGGTGAGAAGCCAGGCAATGGTGAATCGCCGATTCATCGAAAGGAGCTAGCAGCTGCACAAAGCCTCGAGGCGCAAAGTGTTTATAATGGAGTCAATACCATTGCAGCGAAACAGATTCAAAACGCGTCTTCTTGCACCATGGGCATGCATTTTCCGCTCACAGGTTTCGCAGCCTGCGAACAGAGGGTCATACAGTGTCCGCAAGCGAGACACTGTGCATCATTCACACGTTGCGCGAGCTACTGGCCATTGCCACCTGACGCTGGTGCCTACAGCTGTACGGTTGAGCGGTGTATCGAGCTCGGACAAAGGTTGTTTGAAAGCTGGCTTGCATGGGAGCACATGTATCGTGGTGGACTGTCATCGCCTGATTGCTGTGAAGTGGATGCAAGAGGGAGATGTACATGGTCAGCACGTTCTTAATGCATTAATCGTACTCATTGTTCGTGAAAGTGCAATTGCGATATGCGTGAGGCCAGGCGTGCATGCGCACCAGAGCCAGCACTGCACACGAGCTGCTGTGTGAGGCCACATGTGGATACGGAGCCAAAAACGCCATTGTCGCAGCTGGTCAACATCGGCTCTCCGCCCACGCAGCCCAGGACGTTCAGCCACGGTGGCAGTAGAGTCGTGTTGGCTGGAACGCTCTCCAGGCTTGCAAAGATGCCATCCTGGAACCCGAGCTGCATACACAGAATCGCCGCGGACGCCTGCGCACACGCATATGCAGTGCATGTCAAATCGTGCAGGACATGTCTACTAGAACTCATCCTTACGAAGAGTCAAGTACTGCATCAGGTACACGTCCTGTAATTCGAAATGCAGGTGTACTAGTATATGCATGCAGGAACTGGCACTGCAAGAAACAAGTCTCTGTATGCGGAGCTAGCTTCCCATATGCATGTAGCCCATATGCATGTAGAGCAGCAGCCCACCTCGGACAGCGGTGGGCCATTGTAGTCTGGGAAGCCGCGGCCAATGGCGCCCACGTCAGGAGCGCAGATGCTGCCCCAAGCGCCTGCATGGAAGATCTGAGGAGTGCCAATTGTGACGTTGCCCGTCTCCTCCGTGTCTACGAGCCTCACATCCCCCTCCATGCCACCTGCACCCCCTGTGGACATTAAGGGGGTTCGCTCACAAGGTTCGCTCACAGGTACAGCAGATGTACACCTCAAACATGTGCACCCTCTGCCACGTGTGTGCACTGGAATAGTGTCTGTCCAATGTGCTGGTTGTTTGTGTGTGCTGTGCATGACTTCATGACTGGAGGCCTTGTCAATATATGTTCCAGACTAGCTAGTAGCTGTACATGATGCAATATTTGAGCCAAATATCGCATTTGCCTTATCGATGTGGCCATTACCTCCGCGCAGCTGGCTGTCTCCGTCTTGTGCACTGTATACACCTCCTGCTGATAATTGCAGCATACCCCACACATATGCACGCCAACATCTGGCAGCTAAAGCAAATGGTCGGCCAAAGCAGAGGCTACAGTACACTGCCACCTCACGGTGGCTGCCTTGCCGTGTACGTGCTCGCTGAGTCACAGAACACAACAATTTACCGCCTCATGATGAGACACCGTTTAGGGCCCCGGGTCACTATGGGACCGAAAGGCGCACGCACAAATCTCGGCTGCATGAAGTCAACTGTATGAATGACGTGGGCCTGGCAAGCAATGGTCAGGCCGGAGGCGTGCCTGAAAGTGGCTCGGCTACACATGCCAAGATGAGCCCGGGTCCGGCATCAGAGAAACAGCCGCGGCCGGCAGTCAATTGGAAAGGTCCAAGTTCCAACACGTCCTCGCGGCCACAGCTGAGCAGTGTCGCCTCTGTCCCATTGCAGGCGGGCAGTGTGACTGCCACCACTGGGTACACTAGCAGGTCCTCCGGCTGTGCAGGCCCCGTGGCCGCGACGCTGCCGGCGCCGTAGCCAAGCTGGCGGCACGCCACATCAGCGTCTGGGCTGTCAAAGGCCTCCCGGCAGACCTGGCTCCAGGCGCCTTCGAAGAAGATCTCCAGGCGGCCGACCTGCCAGTTGGCAACAGCCGTCTCGTTCACTAGACGGACGTCTCCCTCCACTGCAGCAGACGAATTGCTTTCAGCCGTGACTGTATGATCGCCCGCATGTTGCCACAGTGGCCACACGTTTTCAGACGCCAACTCAATTCAAGCGTGGAAACACCCTCGGTGTTGGGCTCTCCTCAGGCTACAGTTGATACCATGTCGATGGAAGCTTTGGTGTCACTTGGAGACTGTATGTCAGTGTTGGTATCAAAATGTGCTTGACTGCTGCATATGTCAAACCCGCATTGCAGCGCAGGGCAATCTGTATGCGCCACTGGTCACGTCCGCACAGTGCCGACGCTGCACGTGTGCCCGCGTGTAAATGTGACAGCAACTTGAAGACAACCAGGCCACAGATTTGGCAATGATATTGGAGCGCTGCCTTGCCGTTAAGCTCGGGCGAGTGTAAAGCTTTCTCAAGACGAAGACACTCACTGGCTTCAATCAATGTATGGAGCTAGCGTAATTGAAAAAGATCTTGCATGTGCACATGTGGAAACGACTGCGGCAAGCTGTGCCACATACACATTGCACATATTGCACATACACTCTTGCTCAAGCGCAGGCCAGCAGATCGCAGGATCTGTCAGATCTACAGATATAGCATGCATCTGACGATGGCACAGAGTCAGCACTGCTGCGTCAGCAGCACGTTGGCTGGCCCGCACCTGCGCCGGGTGTTGCGACATCCTCCAGCGCCTCACTGACCGCAAACTGCCGGCACGCAGCCTGGAAGCGTGTCCCCGCCGCGCCTCTGCAACCACGGTTATTCGTGCGGAACCCAGGACCCAGGTCGCAGTCCACCAGCCGAACCTCCGTGCCGCGGCAGGACGCCGCGCTCAGCCAGAACCGCTCCTGCGGCAGCTGCGATTCCTCTGTCACCCCACTGCCGGGGCCAAATGGGCCGAAATAGTAGTCGGGTGTGCTATCCACTTCAGCTTCCGTTGGATCAACCGGCGTGCCGTGCGGAAAGCCGAGCTGCCGACACACGACGTCCGCTACCAGCATGTCGTCGTCGCGGTCGTCAAAGCACAGCGCGCCCCACTCGCCAAAGTGGAAGACCTCCACGATGCCGGTGTGCAGCGGGTCACACAGCGTGCCGAACCCACCAACCAGCCGCACGGAGCCCTCCACCTCGGGGGGCGCCTGGCCGCATCCTGCGTGGCACGCAGCACACATGGAGGACACAGACAGCAGCAGTGGGACGACTGCTAGCAGACAGCAGCAGTAGGGGCGACTGCTAGCAGTAATGCCATCCCCCGCCTGGCACTCGCGGGTCGGTGATTCGACCGAAGCTCCAGATAGTAGCTACGCCTCCAACGCGTCCGTGCCGCAGGCATGCCGAAACAGACACCTGCCGCAAAGGATGCACATCATGATGTACAGCCCAGCTGCAAATCATTTTGATGTAGTACACATCATGCGCATGTGTGATTAGTGTTACACGGAGATAAACGCAAGAGCCCGGCAGCGAGGGCAACAGCAGGCAAGCAGACGGCCAAAACCCCCGAAAGCAGACAACAGCAACAAGCAGCAACTGTCTCAGGTGAAAAGCCACAACAAACCGACACAGCCGACACAACCACACCCACGCATCCACACACATGCGCACTCCCGCACCCCACCACCACGGCACCCACGCCACAGCCGCACACTGGTATGGATGCACTGCAGCTGGTGTGGTGCATGAACAGGCTCTTAGTCTCAATCCTATGATGCAACACAGGGCCAACTCCAGACGTCACGCACACCGCTTTCTCAGCTCGCACACACTGTTTATAACCTCCGTGCAGCGTGGACAGGTGATATGTATCGCGTTTGGGGCTTCATCATGAGGATCATGATGTGCGCAAGCAGAGGTCCTCGCCCCTAGCTGCTCTGCCTCCACATCAAACGCATGCACAGCATGCACAGCCTGAATTGCAATCACTGCCATGCCCAGCAGAAGCTCACCCGCTGCAGAGTTGCCACACGCAACGATAGTTGCGTCGACCGCGTTACCGTCGTCCGCGGAGCATGTTCTGATTCCAGCTTCATCAGACGGGCATGCCAGAAGAGACACTTCCGTGCCCTCGCAGTCCACCGCAGCCAGGCCCACAGGGAGCTTTGCATCAAGCACCTGCAGGCAGCAGCAGCTCAATACCGTGTAACCGACATGTGGCTAGCTCAATACCGTGTAACCTGCATGTGGCAGCTCTCGGCAAACAAACAAACAAACAAACAAACAAACAAACGCCTGCGTGCCGTAACATCGTAGCCAAGCTGGACAGCTGCACTCTGCTGGCAGACAGAACATCTGTCACGATCCGTCGCGTTGACAGGTTACGATCAATCAATGTGTCGATGCAACCAGCGGAAAAGTCTCGTGGGCATCCTGTGCTGCGGGCCTACTAGCAGGCCTGCTAGTATACGCTCGCTACTATTCACAGCTGCGTATGATATCTCGAGCATGCATATGCATCAGTTCATCAGAATCGCACGCTGGCTGGGCTGCGAGAGAATGGCTGGAAGAACTCAAGAGAGGCGCCGCCACCAAAGCCGAGGACGCGGCAGGCGACGGTGGCAGAGTCAGGCGTGAAGCCGTCTATGTTGCACACGCTGCTCCAGAATCCCTTCAAGAACACCTCCAGGCGGCCATATTCGTAGCCGGGGCCGGCCCCACCACCCATCAGCCGAAGCATGCCATCCATTGCTGCGAGTAGAGCTCATATATAAGGTTTCGATGATCCATACGATGCGATCATAGTCCACGACCAGTGCATGTGATTGGCTTAAGAATTCATCACCACGATTTTGTTGCCCCATGGCCATATGCAGATAGCAAGCAATACAGGATTGTATACCAGGAGCCAATTGTGTGCTCCTGCAAATACTTTACTGCACTTATGCATCGCGATTCTGATACATGCCAGCGAACGTCTGTGTCAAGCTGAATGAAAACCAGCGCTGCATGCGACCATGAACGTTGCACCAATTGCAGCAATGTGTGCAGGCATGCCACCGATCTCAGCTTTGAAGGAGGTTGCTGTAGCGTGATTTCAAGTGTCACCGATTACGTGACGATGGCAATTACCACAGGCAGAATTACGATGACGTGAATTACGATTTTTGCGACCTTTACGACAAAACATTGAGAATCACGATGTTTTGTACTCCCGAGGCAACTGTGGGCCACAGAGCGCTGACCGCTGCAAACTTCCCGCTTACGAGATGTAAGCTCCACAAGGTGGTAGAACACAGAGGCACGATTCATGGCAATGCACCAAAAAACAAAAACAACGGGAGGAAATGGGCAGTTGTGCACGTTTAAGGTTGCAACCAATTGCAGTATGTGTGTGCGAGCGTGGAATATCTGTATCAACCGTGTGCGCGCGGATGCTGGTAGTGGTGCGGTTTAGATGTCGCCCTGAACGTGCGCCGCTTGCGGCGCACATTTTTATTTGGTGGTAATTACCTCGTAATCTTACGACGAGCAACTTGACGTTACGATGACGACGTAATTATGCTTTGTCATCGTAATCGGTGACACTAGTGATTTGCACTGCCTTGGCAACTGCCTTGGCAACGCAGCACTAGTACACCATGCACATGAGCACACCGGGATCGGGGCCGTTGAAGCAAACCAGGGAGACATCGTTGACGTGGCCGCAGACGTCTGTGTTGTTGCCGAGGGAGAAGCCCGGGCAGTCAGCCAGAAAGTCCTCGCTGCCGCCGCAGGACACGCCAGCTACGGCGATCGGCACTCGCCGCAGTTCATCGCTGACCAAAGTCTGCAGGACACACAGCGGTAGTGCTGACGTGAAACGTTTCAGAAGTACGTATCAGGCACATACACTATTTCAGACGTGTTTGCTGTATCAGTAGATGCCAGGATCAGGATCACATGACTACCACTTGATATGCAATTGCCACTTTAAGCTTGGCAGTGCAGCGCTTGCGGGTGTATGCCACAGAACACCGTGTGACTAGAATTTGGCCTAACATCATTAGTATCTGGCCCAGCGCTACAATAAAGGGGGTTTATGGTCTGGTCTGCAGTGCTTCGGTTGTACTAATTTTATTGAAAGGGCTATGTTCACGTTGGATGCATCGGCTCTAGGCTGCGTGCTGTGTGCTGTGTGCGCCATCGTGTGTCACTGGTGTGAGGCCTGGCCCGAAGCGCACTGACGGCTAACCAGACCCTCCCTTTTGTGCAGTGCAGGCTGTGCGACCTCTGCTAATTATAATGCATGCCATGGCCATGTCACATCGCACATGTTGCTCCGCAAACTGTATGCATGAAATTGCGCTACCACCCGCATCCACAACCCGCAGCAAACAATTCAGTAATTGGCAATTGTCAATCTTTACCCAATTGGAGCATGCAAATGATTGTGATACATGCACCGGAGTGGCTGTCAGGGAGCCCTCAATGGCATCTATAGTCGTGCATGTGTCTCATGCATGGAGCGCACCGGAGTGGCTGTCAGGGCGCCCTCCTGGAATCCGAGCTGCTGGCACGCCACATCCGCAGAGGCCTCGGTGAATGCGGGTCTTGGGCCAAAGAAGAATGGCCGGAATTGCCCCGGCAGTTCACCGCAGATGGTTCCCCAGCCGCCACTCACGAAGACCTCTAGCCGACCGAACTGAGCCCCGCTCGGTGATGTGGCCCCGTCCGCCAGTCGCAAGCCCCCCTCCCCTGCGTGAGTGTACCTGTTCGATATGGCGTCACCGTACGACATGCTGTGAAGGCCATATCTGAACTGGGCCTCTTGCATATGAGGCTGCATATGTCACCCAATCTGTGCTGCACTGATGGACTCGATCGGAGCTCGGAGCTCGATGTATTGCTCCCTCGAGGCCCCAGCAGGGCCGGCGGGAGAAAGGAACTTGCTTGAAGTAACACTTGCTTGAAGCAAGATAACAAATCCAACATCACTCGAGATCACGGTTGACATCACATGCAGGACGAAGCAGCACCTCCCGACACGCGGTCACTGACGTGTGGTGTGACACAAACCACACTCACATGGAACAGCTGGCAGTGCTGACACCCAAGCACTAGTGTTACACGGAGATGAACGCAATAGCCCGGCAGCGAGGGCAACAGAAGGAAAGTAGACGGCCAAAACCACCCGAAAGTAGACACCAGCAAAAAGCAATCACTGTCCCAGGTGAAGCACCAGTGTCATCGAAGCATGATGTGCAAGCACTAGTGTCATCGAAACATGATCTGCATATGCCATGACTGGACAGCGTTCACAACATGCACGTATGACAGGCAGACACAGTCATTCGCCGGGAATTCAGAAAACAAGACACATGTCATTAAGCATATAACGCCAGCTTTTGTCAGCATCGCACACATTCTACCGGTGCTAAACGGTTTAGTATCAATTGCTAGCAAGGTGGCCTGCAGCCAGCCGCACGGTTCTCGAGGTTGCAGCACACAATATCAACGTGGCAGCAATTGAAATGGTCACTATCAACTCGGAGCACACCTGGTCCTGCGCTTGCGCCACATGCGACAAAGGCATATGACTGTCCAAACGGCTCGCAGCTGCCTGGGCTGCTTCCAGAGTACGAATAGTCCAGGCCAAAGCCGTTCTGGTACTCCTGGTCATTTTCATCCACAGGGCAGTCCACCAGGCGTGCCTCTGCTCCCGTACAAGCCAGGTTCTCCATCACAAACGGTGCCTGGATCTCCTGCACGAAGTTGCAGCACTGCCGGTGAGGCGCATCAAATGCAAGGTGCAGCCTGAGGCTGCAGCCAAACCTTGCCGAAGGCGCGCCCTGCATGATGCGCAGCGAAGGGCCCGGCAGGCCGCCATGGTGTAAATCTTGTAGCTGGTGGAAATTTCTGTTTACATCTGAAGAGCATAATGGAACTCTCGCGGGAAAAATAATGGAAATCTCCCAGGCGCACTGCAGAATTGCACTGGGCCCATGCAAGCTGGGAGCATACGCATCTGTGTCTTACAGAAAGCCTGGAGATAGGTCAAGGCCCCAGCAACGCCACAGCATCCAAGCAAGAGACACACGGAGCTTTGCAATCAGCATCGCCACCCAATATGCTGCCACAAAATGCACACGGACACCGGGCGCAGAGAACATGCAAACCAGCGCAAAAATCCAGTGCCTGCAGAACAGGCGTGTTGAATTTGTGCTGCACAAGTTGTGCAGCAACCGATACTCAGGCTGTAGAGTTGCACAATTCCGGCACTCCTGCTCGCACATGGCCCATGTATGCCGGCCAAAGCAAGCATGACAAGAGTGACGTCAGTAAACAGCTCTCTCCGGGGCATGCCTGCATGTGGCTTTGCCCTGGGGGGTACACCTGGACAAGTCATAAACAGCAACGACAGTTCGGCTGACACATTGCAAGAAGGTTGACGTGAAGACTAGAATGCTTTCTTCTGAATGATAAGGCTGCATTGTATTCATCCTGGTGTTACTCTTTTGTTTTTAATAAAAATGGTTTGCTTTTGGAGGATCCAATAAATGCAAACTCCAGGATCAAATCAATGCAGCCTCACACACACCAGGGCACGGGCAATTGCAAGCTACAGCATGTGCCAAGGGGACACCTGTACAGAGACAGGGCAGGCGGAGCTACTGCTGGCTCAGGGAGAGACGGAACAGCTTTGGCTCCGGGCATGGATACTGGCAGTGAGGGGTGGGCATGCCTGCAGGTCGGGGGGTGTGGCCGTTGTGTCTGAGGGAAAGAGGGAGTTGAGCGCAAGGCCGCCGGCTGCGAAGCCGAGCTGCGCGCAGGCGACGGCGGCATCCACGGCGTCAAAGCCCAACTTGCAGACGGCGCCAAACTGGCCATCATGGAAGACCTGCAGCGCGCCGGTGGTGAAGCCGTTGCTCACGACCTGGCTCACCAGCCGCAGGTCGCCCTCCACTGCACACATCGAGCCAACATATCAGAGCCTGTCGGTCTGTTTGCGTGTTGCCTGGTCTATTGCCTCGGCGCTGCTGGGTCCTAGATCTATCACTGTATAACACATATCAGAGCCATCTCGATGCACCTGTTGAACCTTGCTGCGGTGCTGCACGTGTGGAGTCATCATGCATGGGTGCCCTTGATCCATATGGGTGCCCCTGATGCTGTACTCCCTACACTAACACGCCCCAGGAGCGTGACATCCTATAATACAAGATATGCCACCAGTGTGGCTACAGGCGGGTGGCAAGGGAGAGTGCAACAGGTCCGGCCGCGCATGCATGCAGGTGATCCTTCTTTACGATCACGAAAGGTCAGCCAGCCATGTGTTCAAGGTCACCTGCATCACGTGCGTGAATGTAAAAGTGGATGCAAATGTTAAGCCCCTCCTGACCACCCCTCCCGATCCATGTATGTTCCTACGCTTCAATACAGGCGCTTGATGCTACTAGTACACGGATATTTCCAGATCAATGCAAGAGCCTGGCAGCGAGGGCAACAACAAGAAATTGAACCCCAGCAAGCAGGCAGCGGCAAGCATCGATGTGCACACGCCGGCTCTCAAGCCCCAGTGACGCTACAGAACCGCCCTATAAAACTAAACAGGTCCTTGGTGTCTGTAGATCATGATGGGCAAGGCTTTCTCCCAGAGACAGGGCCTGGTCACTGTAGTGCGTTAGTACTCAAGTGATCGCCAAGTGGGTCATCAAGAACGCCTGACTGCGTAAGAAATCTGCGATTACTCATTTCCATATTGTGGCAGAATGTGCACTGTGAGTCTACGATGTTCGCCCGCAGCCACATGCAAAGTCACAGCCTGCACTTCGCACACAGCTCAATCAATGTCCTAGGTATCAATGCCAACTCACAGCAGTATGCAAACAAAGTCCAAGAGACACGTACCTGCCATTCAGCCAGTCAAACACAACGACTGGTGAACTGGCAGTCAGTCCTATATGTGACAGCGAACTTGCTGATCACCATGCAAATCTATGCATCAACGTCCTACTCCCGCAGTCTCATGCATGCATTGCTGCACTGCACCTGCGGCCACACCAACGACTAGCTTGCACTCAGTTGCCTAAAGCCTAGATCTGCCACACATATGCAGTAAAAAGCACTGATGTACAGTAGCTGTTAGGTGTGCATGACTCCTCCTAGGCGATGTAAACAGCCTGAACCCTTAAGGCTGCAAGCTTGCAAGGTTGTGACAACCAAGCATGTGCTACACAGTGATAGATCTAGGACTCAGCAGCGCCGAGGCAACAGAGCAGTCATCAGGCAAGGGACAGTCCATCACAAGGCCCAAGGCCACGCTCCACACAAGCAACTGCTACCAAGCATGTGTGAAGATCTGTGCAGCGTACAACATCAACCTGTTGAAATGTCAGTATGGTGTCGACACCATGATGTTGTCTGCTTTCGGGGGTTTTGGCCGTCTGCTTTCCTGCTGTTGCCCTCGCTGTCTGGCTGTTGCGTTCATCTCCGTGTAACACCATGACGTTGACGATGCTGATCATGACAACTCAGCAACTAACTGCATCATCTCCAGACATCCTTTGCATGTTCAACCACGCATGGCCAAACGCATGCGGATGTCTGGGATGTAGCTGAATCCAGCTGAACCCAGGCCAGGCTTTTCTGGCTTCGATTTGGGTGGCCACAGAAGGCACACCTGCAGTGCTGTTGGTGAGAGGCGGCGTTGGCGCGGGCGGCTGCGCCACGACCGTAAACTCAGGGGCAGCCCCCGGGGCAATCTGTGTCAAGCCTCGGCCATTGCCGGCCGCAGCCGAGGCAGCGTTTGCCACTGCGGCTGCGGCAAGAAGAGCGACGATGCTGCACATATGCATGCATGAAGCGGGAGACATGCTGCCGCGATCTCACTGCGTGTTTGAAAATCCGCAGTCTCTCTGTGCTGCGCGTGGCAGACACTCAGGCTGCTCTTGTTGACCCACACTGGAACCGAGCTCCTGTACAGCGCAGATCTGCTCTTTAGATCTATAGATCGAGATCTATTACTCCACACCTTGAGGTCACAACGTGAAATCCGCAACCAGTAGCATAGCATCCGCGCGGTGTGACCTGATGAAGGAAATGCACACAATCGAGCTGATTGCTTCGCATTGTCATGTGCTAGTGCTGAGTCAGCACATTGTGAGCACAGCACGACGCAGCACGGCATATCGCGCCCAGCGTGCACTGCGCCCAGCATTCACTGCAAAGCAGCTCGGCAGTCAGAGCATGAGGTGTGCCGGCGCGTCTGTTGGGTGTTGTGGAGCCCTCGTGACGTTTGGAATGTGACTGTGTTGCTGCGACTAGCAGCAGTACCAGCGCTGTTGACATCATGAATGTTGACATCACCAAAGATCCTCGTCGGCCAGGGTGCGATGCGATCGGCCAACATGTGCACATGCCGACCTAGCATTTCATTGCTAGGGATGATAATCGGCCCACAGCTGGAGCCGGAAATCCAGGGACTTCACAAGATACCATGGCAACGTGGCCATGGGGTACAACAATGCAATTGTAATGCGTATAACGCTACTTGCAGCAGGATGTAATGCACGCCATGCTAGGCGCGGCAGGCACGGCAGATAGTTCTGCCGCACCGCCATGAGCCCGCACGTGTACAGCATATGAGTATCACTAGCGGCACACACTTTGCCTTACTTCAACCTCAGGCATGCTTTACTATAAGGTATCCTTATGCATTCCTTATGCATGCCCAGCCCCCGAACTCGTTCCTTATTGGAGCAATTGGAGCAATCAGGTCAACCTGATTAGATCGAGGCCCACATAAGGACACCTGGTCTATGCCTTATGGACTGCAACATATGATCGTGTAAGGACTGCAACAGGACTGGGCAGCTGCAAAATAAGGTCCAGATAAGGCTGCATACAGTATGGTGATTTATTCCCCATATCAAGACATGCCAAAGCGCAGGACATGCCAATGCGCTGACAAGGACACCCATGGCCACTGGCCATTGGCCAGTCTCGTGCTGGCCTTGGTGCTCTTGTGCTGCAGCACCACCAAGGCCTTCAAGTTGTGTAGGATCCTCATCAATTCCTGAAGGAAGTGGAAGCGCAGGTGTACATGATTTTGTCGGCAAGAAAGTTGCCATGAATTTCCCTGCAAACTTCAGGCCTATGACTGGCACATATTTGTAGATGTTGGCTCAGACAGCTCACGGGGCATACAGTGCCCATCTTGCTGCAGCGAGATGCCACAGCGAGAAAGATGCCACAGAGATGAACGCATCAGCCCGGCAGCGACAATTGTGCAGCACATTCTGCACAAGTCAAACGCAGATCCGAAACACACGACGACAGCCGGCCGCATTTCTGTATATGTTGAAGACATGCGGTCGTACTACACCATAGTCATGTTTCTGTACATTACATGTTCTTCTCTTACAGTGTTGAATGGTGTCGACGTCTTGCCTACTTCACACACATGATTCCACAGCTCCGGACGCTGCTAGCCTACGTCCGCTTAGCACGCAAACATATGTGCATTCGACAGAGATGCATAATAGCAAGTTCAAATGCTTAGTGTTAGTTCTGAGCGCCCGTCGATCGCATAGGAATGTGCAGTCGGAGAAGGAAGGAGGCTGAAACTGCGTGCAACTGGTCATGTCTTTGTGCGGCCGGTACGAGCCCTGCCACCGATCACGCAGCTGTATGATATCCACAACTTCTAACAGTGCATCTGCGTCGATCGCAAAGGTTGCGCCATGCCTGGGTCTTGGCTGACTTGGTCAAGCCGACTTGCGGTCGCGACCTGCCACTCGACCGTCGCATGGACGTTGCCGCTCTGACACGCATGACTGTCATCGGAGCTAAATCATAGAACTCAGAGTATACTTCAGGACAGTGCTGATTGTGTTCCGGTGCAGGTTGCAACCGGGACGCTTGCAAACGACACTGCCTACTTGACGCACATTCAGCAGGCCCAGTTACTCCCAGCAGTCCTGCATTAGTTAGTGAATACCATCACTGTATTCGTTGGCTGCGGAAACGTAAAACAAACACAGTACTCACTCTGATTAGCAGACCTTGAGCAGAATAACGGGCAGCACGTCCGTCCAGTTTCGTTGGAAGAATACACATCCCTCGCATACTCAACTATCATTTCAATGAGTACTGTTGTGGCAACTGGGCTTGGCTCTTGGCCAGCCGAGCCCAGGTGAACCTGTTGTGGGATGTCTTCGTGGCAGCCCATCAGTGCCTCAAGGTCTTTGCAATTGAAGCACTGATGGTCTATTGCAAAGCCATGCCACAGCGGCTTAGAAAAAAACAACGCACACAATGCTGCAAGGTTAGTGCGAGGCTACACCCTTGAGTGAACCTCATTCCTTACCACCCCAATACCGGTTCTGGTGACCTCCCACATGCCTTAGCACATCCTTAATCCTCACTCCTTAGTGCCACCTGACAGCAGAAGGCTGCGTAGGGCCCACTCGAGTTTCCCTTAGCTTGGCCTGGTAGACGCCTTAAGCAAGGCCTGGCTAAGGCACGGCATTCCTTACGTGTGCCTCATACATGCCTCAACCCGGGCCCCAGCAGCGCCGAGGGAACGGCAGCGCCGATGGAAGAAACAGAACAAAACGAACCATCATGAACAGCACCCTGGTCACTCTCGTCATCCAATGCATCGGCGCCATGCACATGAACCCCGCTCACAAGGAGCACAACCGGCAGCGCAAACACACAGCACACAGCACACGGACAGAGCGCATCATTGTGCGGTGCATGTACAGGCCCGCACAGGCACCAGGTGTTGGGGACCGCGGCGCCTAGCCTGCACAAAGCCAGCTACAGCAGCCAGCATGGTCCCGGGAACGACACGATGCCGGGCAGGTCGGCGGCCACATCCTCCGAGCCCATCTGCGCGGGTCTGCCCCCCCGGTCTGCCCCAGTGATGGGCTGCCTCCAGTGAGTTTGGGGCAGCGCTAGCACTAGTGCACATGTGCATCTGCTGGCTTTAGCCCAGGGAGTGCAAACACAAGATGTGAATAACACATCGCAAGCACACAAAAACACAAAGGGATCAGACATCATGCCACACCCGGTTGGGCATCGGCTACAGCACCCCTGTGAGCAGGAGCGGGGAGAAGGAACAGCACGTACGCGCCACACGCGAAGCAGAGGCAGGGGTAAGTTCATCAGGGACGCATGCACACACATCCGGGGCAGCACACCAAGCCCGCAACAGTGGCCACGAGGCCAGGCACACCACCCCCACCGCCGCAGGTGCATACAACCAGACGTCAGCCACTTGCGCAGCCATACCAGCCAGAAAGGCCGCGCACACAGGGAACGGACAGACGCGCTAGCGCTGCGCGAAAACGCAGCGGACAGGTCCAAGAGAAACAGGGCAAAACAGGCCGTCGCAGCAGCGTCACGCAGGGCGCCATCACAAAGTGAGCGATGCACAGTCGCACAAAATGAGCGATGCACAACCGCACGTGCAGCATCAGGTCCGGCTCCGTTGCACACAAGAGGTCAGCGCGCAGGTAGTCCGGCGCAGAACGTTCTGGCTACTGGCTACTGGCTACAGAGCGTTAACGCCCTGCACGCAGACATGCGGGCAGGTCAGGAGCAGGTGCTCAATGTGGCCACCTAGGCCTGTTCTCAACCACGGTGTCGCGTGGGCACCACATGGGTCCCATATACACACATCCTTCTCGTGCGCCATAACACACAGTACTATCGTGCGCTATAACACACAGTACTATCGTGCGCTATAACACACAGTACTATCGTGCACTATAACACACAGTCCACGTGGGACCCCAAGGGAGGAGCGCCATGATGGGGTAGACCAGGAAAGATCAAGAGGGTGAACGTGAGTACGGTGCCACGCCAGACAGTCGCAGGCAGAGTTCCCCAGCCAACAGACCAGATCCCGGGGCACGGACACTAGAACTGGCCTGGCACATTTGTGCAGCCTAACGCCTGGAATGTGCAGTGTGCCCACGGCGGGAATGTGCAGTGTGCCCACGGCGGGAATGTGCAGTGTGCCCACGGCGGGAATGTGCAGTGTGCCCCGGCGTCGCGGGCCACCCCGATGCCACGACTCAAAGCTGGTCCATCCACATACATGTGGTTTGAAAGATCTGCTGCATTCATAAATGAACTGTATATGTGTCGTAGTGCAAATGCCACCCCCTGGGTCTGAAACCTGTGAACGGTTCCGCATGGTCTGACCCACTGCCAGCACCTCGCCACTGGCGACACTGCCTAGGCATGCCTGTCCCAACGGTACAAACAAAGCCCCCGTAGCCACAGAGCACGGCGAGCGTGAGTACCAGCGCCTGCGACTCATCGACTGCGGGACTGAGCTAGCCCTCGTTCGGGAGGAAGCTGCTGCGACTGCTGCGCTGTAGAGGCAGCGATACACACAAGAGCTGCAGAGCTGTGTGTACATGATGGAATTCCGGAATTCCGGCCGTCGACTAAAAACCTTAGAGTGTACCTATGACAGATTAAGCTTGAAGAATTGGTTGTCGACGCATCGTGATGCGCGTGAGCTCCCATGCACGCATACGAATGCGCATGCGGGACGTCGATCGCGACGGGACCGCCGGGACCTCCTCATCCGGGTCCAATTCCGAGTCGGTGCACGTGCAACGTTCAGGTATGCTTGCAGAACCCTACTGGTCACACTTCTGCACAGCACAGCTGTACCAGTTCCGCACAATCAAATGCACATGCTGCGTCGATGTCTAGGCGCTGCATGTCAAAACATGCCGATGCCCTAAAAGTTCTACAGCTGCAGCGCTAGCGAGCGCTAGCGTGAGTGCGGTGCCGTCCGATGCCTTAATTCTGAATGTCGAGCTGGCGCTATTGGTCACCGCCGATAAATCAGGCTATAACTGTTGACTTAAAGATCTCAAGGCCCCGACAGCCTGAGCGGCGACAGACGGAAGCTTGCGCAGGTAACAAAACACAAAGCACAAAGCACAGGCAGTGAATGTGTTACACGGAGATGAACGCAATAGCCCGGCAGCGAGGGCAACGGAAGGAAAGTAGACGGCCAAAACCCCCGAAAGTAGACACCAGCAAAAAGCAATCACTCTCCCAGGCGAAAAAGCCACAACGAACCGACACAACCGACACAGGCAGTGAATGTGGGCACTGCGCGAAACCTGCGCAAGGCCTGTGCCTGGACTTTCCATAGACAAAACTAAGAGTATCATGCTGCTTGCTGGGGTTCAGATGCTTGCTTGCTTGTTGTTGCCATTGCTGCCGGGCTCTGATCTCCGTGTTATTATAACACATGTCCGTGACCACGGACAAGAGCCTCTGAGTATCGCGATCGTTGCCTAATCTGAATGCCGCACAAGCAAACGCAACCCGTGCCGCAATTTTTGTGTAGCAGCTTGCATCAGCGCGCTGTGGCGCGAGGTCGAGTGCAGGCAACCGCTGATGAGGCGCACCGGGTACCCGCACTTGCAGCACTCTATAGCTACGCAGCACCCCCACGGCTACACCGTGTAACACCTTAAGATCCACGTACAAACAAATGTTGCAATACTTACGTTGGTACCAGCGTCGAGCACCGGGTCAGGCTACAGGTATCGCTACAGCAGCGACGCTCGATGCAGCAGACTGTCTGGCTAGTTAGTCGGTGCGTGTGTTACACAGTGATAGATCTAGGACTCAGCAGCGCCGAGGCTACAGACCAGGCAACAAGCAAACAGACAGACCGGCCACCGTAAGCACCAAGGCCACGCGGCGCACGAGCAAATGCCAGAACGAACTAGCGCCAGCGCGAAAGCAGACACTCACACACCACGCAGTACCACGCAGGCCACGCGCACACCAAACACACAATCAGCACTCGCCGGGCCCACAAGCGGTCGCCGACTCGACACTAGCAGTCTGCACGGGCTTGCCAGCGCGCGCTACGGCCATTTCCGAGGCCGGTGTACGGCGCTTGGCCATGGTGATTGATTTTTGGTGCATTGCCATGAATCGTGCCTCTGTGTTCTATCACCTTGTGGCATACATCTGTAACGTATCTCGTATTTCCGAGGCGGGTGCGTGTGAGAGCAGCTACCTAGCAAGCTTGCAAGTCAGAATCCAACTTAAGCGACGACCCACCGTCAACGCATGCTGCCTTGTCGCGTGCCGATCCGCTTCTGTATAAGCATATACCTCGGACTGCATCCACTTTGGTGCTGAAGCAGTGCTGTTTGCGGAAGTTCATGGCCAGATTGTGCTGTGCCAGTGAGATTTCAGCGCTACAAGTTTGAGTATGCTTGACTTCAGTAGCTTGCACTGAGGCTGTGTATTACACAGTGATAGATCTAGGACTCAGCAGCGCCGAGGCAACAGACCAGGCAACAAGCAAACAGACAGACCGGCCACCGCAAGCACCAAGGCCATGCGCCGCACGAGCAAATGCCAGAACGAACTAACGCCAGCGCGAAAGCCGACACGCACACACCACGCAGTGCGACAGGGCGACACGATGGGGCCGTTCCTCTTCAACCTGACGTACCAGCCGACTCTGCGAGCAGCGAGCGAGGTCAGCGGCGGAGCGCTGGTCACGGCATGCCACGATGACACGTACCTGCAAGGACGGCCGCAAGATGTCGCTGCCGGCGCAGCACTGATCATGGGTAGGCACCCGTGCCAGCCGCAGAAGACTAGCGTCTACTGCAAGGACACGGACACAGCTGCGCATGTCGCCGCCTTGCTCGGTGCGCACGTCGCCCCGGACGGCAGCGTGGTGTAACACGGAGATGAACGCAATAGCCCGGCAGCGAGGGCAGCAGAAGGAAAGTAGACGGCCAAAACCCCCCGAAAGTAGACACCAGCAAAAAGCAATCACTCTCCCAGGCGAAAAAGCCACAACGAACCGACACAGCCGACACAACCACACCCACGCACCCACACGCACGCGCACTCCCGCACCCCTCCACTACGGCACCCGCGCCACAACCGCGCACAGCAACAACCACCACCGCACTACTGCCCACCCCAGCAAAACCAGCCACCACCGACCCCCCTACAGCAGCACCCCCACTCCATCCTGCCCCACTGGAGCATTCCATCACGGCAGCGTGGTGTGCGGCACCCCGCTGGGTAGCGATGAGTTCGTCACAGCACATGTCTCCCGCCGCTGCGCAGCCACTCGCGCGCAGATCGTGAAGCTGACCGCACTGCCACTGTCCCCTCAGGTGAAATGGCTTGTCATGCACAACTTCCTGCAGCATAGAGAATCCCATTTGTTGCGCAGCACGCAGTGGCGGTTTCTGGAGCAGCCGCTGCACCAGGTGGAGACAGCGATGCTGAAGGGCCTCGGCGACATTCTGGATGTGACCAGCCTCACGGACGCACAGTGCCTGCAAGCTCTGCTTCCCCACCGCCACAGCGGCATGGGCCTACGCAGGTTCGCCCAACCCATCGCCGACGCTGCTCGCCTGTCGTCCGCTGCACTCGCCCATGCAGCCCTCGCAGAAGGGACAGATCGAGGCCTGCCGTTCCGTGGCGATGCGGGCGTCGCCATGCGCCACACTCTCGATGAGTTGCGCCAGCAGTGGCCAAGCATCCCGGGGCTGTCTGAGTGCCCCGCCGAGCCCGCGGAATGGGCGGGCCTGAGCGGCGGGGGGTCTGCCATCCGCATGTCACGGCTGCAGAATGCAGTCGGCCGGGCCGACTCTGACGCCCGGGCGGCTGCGCTGCTTGCAGCGCTGGATCAAGGGACGCGCAGCCTGTCGTCAGCAACACGCGAACAAAGCCCGACCAGCAAGGCGCGCCTGCATAGTTGCGCAGGCTCGATGGCCTCAGCTTTCATGAAAGCCAGGCCCGGTGCGACTGAGCTGACTGCCACAGAGTTCCGCGTGAATGTGCGCTTGCGCCTAGGTGAGTCACTGTTCACCGGCCAAGAGGCGGACGGCGACTGCGTGTGCGGCCGGGCATCGCCTGCTGATGGTTCGCATGCCCTGGTGTGCAATGCGGTGTGGCGCACGGTGGTCGCCCGCCATGATGCGATCACGCAGGCATGGCGCCGCTTCATCATGCGGGCGGGCATCTCCACGTCTCTTGAGCCCAACATCAAGTGCCTCCCGCAGTATCCGGATGTGCCGGGCGCGCGGCCGCCCGCACAGCCGCCCGGCCCCTCATGTGAGCCTGCTGTTGTAATTCAGTGGACCGCGGCCTAAGGCCTGTGGGATCTGTGAATGTCGTAGCCATGCGCAGGGGTTGGTGCTGTCACATACCTTGCTGTCTTAGGTATCTGTCCGTGACAGCGCCTGTACCTTCAGTGGAGGATGAATGCACGTGAGACTTCGGACAGTAGAGAAGAGAGAGAGAGAGAGAGTGATTACACTACTATCTGTAGAGCCTATATAAGCGTTCAATCAACGTCTCATACGGATACGATCAGAATCAATGTCTGCTGGCATGCAATCTGCATGCATTGCTCGTGCATATGGTCAGCCATCGGTGCATGGCTGCCCCATAGCCACTCCAGATCAGCACCGTGTATCCACGCATACATGGTCACCGTAGTCCTGTGTATGCCACCATGCATGGTCACCGTAGTCCTGTGCATGGCTGGATCACGACACTCCCCCTAGACTAAGCTTGTACTACCGCAAGCTGCAGTCTATCTCTAAATTTTGCAAGTGCTGGTCCTGCCAACACCTTGGTGAACATATCAGCTAGCATGTCTACCGTGCTAACCCAGCTGATAGTCAACTCTTCGAGTTCTACGAATTCTCGGACCCTCAGGTCCCTGACCCTGATGTGCTTGGAGCGGTCACTAGAGATGGGGTTCACTGCTAGCAAGTTGGCACTCTTGTTGTCACCCCACAGCGTTGGCTTCACAGCCGACAAACCAAGATCAGTGCACAACTGCTTTGCCCACATCACCTCATTGGCTGCTGAACTCATAGCAATGAGCTGTGCCTCAGTTGTATCACCAGCCACAATAGTCTGCCTCTTCGAACGCCAGAACACACAGTTCCCATGAATCCGGACTACTACTCCTGACACGCTCTTCAAGCAAGCACCATTGGAGAAGTCAGCATCCGTAAATGCATCCAACACCTCACATCCCCCATTGGAGCCACTAAAGGTCAAGCCAAAGTTTATGGTCCCTCGCAGGTATCTCAGTACGTGAAGGACACCATTCCAATGACATTTAGCACTCCCAGCCATATGCCTGGCCAGGACATTAGCCGGAAACGCAATGTCTGGACGCGACACAACTACCACATGCTGGTTTCCTCCTACGGCTTGCATAAACCTCTTATGCTCTGTGCCTGTAGCCTTCGCCTGGCTAGGATCTTCCTTCAGACTAAACATTTTCTGCTTTGGTACCAACGGAGTTGGCGCCCGTCTGCACTCACTCATGCCAAATCTCTCTAGCATGTCCCTGATGCTCTTTCTGTGTGTGATGGTGATAGTGCGAGCAGCTCGATCACGTATGACCTCCATGCCCAGCACATATCGCAGCTGACGTGATTCAGTGGACCGCGGCCTAAGGCCTGTGGGATCTGTGCATGTCGTAGTCATGCGCAGGGGTTGGTGTTGTCACATACCTTGCTGTCTTAGGTATCTGTCCGTGACAGCGCCTGTACCTTCAGTGGAGGATGAATGCACGTGAGACTTCGGACAGTATGGAAGAGAAGAGAGAGTGAATACACTACGATCTGCAGAGCCTATATAAGCGTTCAATCAACGTCTCATACGGCTACGATCAGAATCAATGTCTGCTGGCACGCAATCTTGCATGCATTGCTCGTGCATATGGTCAGCCATCGGTGCATGGCTGCCCCATAGCCACTCCGGATCAGCACCGTGTATCCACGCATACATGGTCACCGTAGTCCTGTGTATGCCACCATGCATGGTCACCGTAGTCCTGTGCATGGCTGGATCACGACACCAGCTCCCCCAGGTCACGACCCTCAAATGCTTCAAGGATCTTTTTGATGGCATCATCCATCTGCTCTCTATGACCGAAAATCAACAAATCATCGACCCACAGGAAAATAAGACAACGTCCTTCTTTGCAAATGAAAAGTGCAGGGTCACTGGCTGATCTCACAAAACCCATACTCAATAAGAGTTCTGCAAGCGCTTTGTGCCACTCCCTGGCAGCTTGCTTCAGACAATACAACGCCTTTTTCAGACGCCACACCATACCAGACCCATCGTCCAGTACCGGAGGTTGTGCCACATACACTTCCTCCTCCAGAACACCATTCAGGAAAGCACATTTAATGTCTATATGCCTCGTCTCTAGATCCTCTACTGCACAGACTGACAACAGAGCCCTGAAGGTAGCATAACTGCCCACAGGTGCCCATGTCTCAAAGAAATCTACGCCCTCCACTTGCGTAAATCCCTTGGCTACATATCTGGCCTTGAAACGCTCAATTTCACCCTGTGCTCCTCGCTTGATCTTAAGCACCCACTTGCCTGTCACAGGCTTTACTCCTGTTGGGCACTCAACCAGCTCAAACACATCATGTTCTCTTAAGGAGGTCAGCTCATCGAGCATTGCCGTGATCCACTTCTCACGATGAGCACCACGCATGGCCTGCTGCATTGTTGGATCATCTACCACGGCCTCGACCCTCTTCCTCACGGTAGCTGCACGCCTGGACTCACAAAGGCTAGCAGTAGGGCCACCGTTTGGAGTCACCTTCTGTCCCGTCGTCTTTTCTGCATCAGGAGGCTCACTGTCAGCTGCAGCTGACACTCCATCAGAGTGACAGAAGCATCGATCACAGAAGCCTCCGTCGCATGTACACACAACAACTCAGTTTGACTGCGTTGGTAGGCTGTCGAGCGACGTCTTCGTCTGCATGGTCACCTCCCATGTCCGCGCCACGGCGTGCCACGAGTGGAGATTCTGACTGCTTCAGATGCTAATTTCTGTCAGTATTGATAGTCTCTTCGCCGGCTGAGCTCTGCGCTGCTCAGTTGGCACTGCGGTGAAGGCTGCCCGCGTAGCAGCGGGAGCCTGCCAGCCTTCCGAGCGCGCAGCACGCGCATAGCCGTCGCAAGTAGGTCAATATACTGCATACAACTAGGCGTTCGTAGTCTCGACGACAGGATCCCCAGCGCCTGAGCCTACTCCTTCTGTGGGTGCGCCTGCACCAGGTGCACAGCACCACTTTCTGGCTTGCGCGATCTGGCCATGGATCCGCGCAAGCGTTGGACGGCGGTCCAACCCACTCAGCATCGAATCAGCAAATCGTCCGCTGTGATTCCGCGCAAGCCGTGCCCATGCTGCGGCACTCTGTTCGGGTCGCCGCAGCAGCTACTGCAGCACTGCCGCAGGCAGCACGCTGGTCACACGTTCTCGACAGCAGACCTCGCCCAGCTGAACGGAGCCACGTGTCACTTCTGTGCGAAAGTGTACTCGCGGCTCGGCCTGGGCGCACACGAGAAACGGTGCCCGTCGAACCCCCAACGGCGCAGCAATAGCACTGCAGGGCACACCACAGCACAGTGCAGCCTTGGCCCCGCACAGCCTGCTCACCGCCGCACCCAGCCTCCGGCACAACCGGCGCCCGTCACTCCGCACTCGACAGCCCGTCCCCGCTCGCAGTCGGTCACGCGCTGCGGCTGACGTAATTCAGTGGACCGCGGCCTAAGGCCTGTGGGATCCTGAGCATGTCGTCATGCGCAGGGGTTGGTGCTGTCACATACCTTGCTGTCTTAGGTATCTGTCCGTGACAGCTCCTGTACCTTCAGTGGAGGATCAATGCACGTGAGACTTTGGACAGTAGAAGAGAGAGTGATTACACTACGATCTGTAGAGCCTATATAAGCGTTCAATCAACGTCTCATACGGATACGATCAGAATCAATGTCTGCGGCACGCAATCTTGCATGCATTGCTCGTGCATATGGTCAGCCATCGGTGCATGGCTGCCCCATAGCCACTCCGGATCAGCACCGTGAATCCCCGCATACATGGTCACCGTAGTCCTGTGTATGCCACTAGCATGGTCACCGTAGTCCTGTGCATGGCTGGATCACGACACTCCCCCTAGACTAAGCTTGTACTACCGCAAGCTGCAGTCTATCTCTGAATTTTGCTAGTGCTGGTCCTGCCAACACCTTAGTGAACATATCAGCTAGCATGTCTACCGTGCTAACCCAGCTGATAGTCAATTCGTCGAGTTCTACGAACTCTCGGACCCTCAGGTCCCTGACCCTGATGTGCTTAGAGCGGTCACTAGAGATGGGGTTCACTGCTAGCAAGTTGGCACTCTTGTTGTCGCCCCACAGCGTTGGCTTCACAGCCGACAAACCAAGATCAGTGCACAACTGCTTAGCCCACATCACCTCATTGGCTGCTGAACTCATTGCTATGAGCTCTGCCTCAGTTGTATCACCAGCCACAATAGTCTGCCTCTTCGAACGCCAGAACACACAGTTCCCATGCATCCGGACTACTACTCCTGACACGCTCTTCAAGCAAGCACCATTGGCGAAGTCAGCATCCGTAAATGCTTCCAACACCTCACATCCCCCATTGGAGCCACTAAAGGTCAAGCCAAAGTTTATGGTCCCTCGCAGGTATTTCAGTACGTGAAGGACACCATTCCAATGACATTTGGCACTCCCAGCCATATGCCTGGCCAAGACATTAGCCGGAAACGCAATGTCTGGACGCGACACAACTGCCACATACTGGATGCTTCCTACGGCTTGCATAAACCTCTTATGCTCTGTGCCTGTAGCCTTCGCCTGGCCAGGATCTTCCTTCAGACTAAACATTTTTTGCTTTGGTACCAACGGAGTTGGCGCCCGTCTGCACTCACTCATGCCAAATTTCTCTAGCAAGTCCCTGATGCTCTTTCTGTGTGTGATGGTGATAGTGCGAGCAGTTCGATCACGTATGACCTCCATGCCCAGCACATATCCCAGCTCTCCCAGGTCACGACCCTCAAATGCCTCAAGGATCTTTCTGATAGCATCATCCATCTGCTCTCTGTGGCCGAAAATCAGCAGATCATCGACCCACAGAAAAATAAGACAACGTCCTACTTTGCAAATGAACAGTGCAGGGTCACTGGCTGATCTCACAAAACCCATATTCAACAAGAGTTCTGCAAGCGCTTTGTGCCACTCCCTGGCAGCTTGCTTCAGACCATACAACGCCTTTTTCAGACGCCACACCATACCAGACCCATCGTCCAGCACCGGAGGTTGTGCCACATACACTTCCTCCTCCATAACACCATTCAGGAAAGCACATTTAATGTCTATATGCCTCGTCTCTAGATCCTCTACTGCACAGACTGATAACAGAGCCCTGAAGGTAGCATAACTGCCCACAGGTGCCCATGTCTCAAAGAAATCTACGCCCTCCACTTGCGTAAGTCCCCTGGCTACGTATCTGGCCTTGAAACGCTCAATTTCACCCTGTGCTCCTCGCTTGATCTTAAGCACCCACTTGCCTGTCACAGGCTTCACTCCTGTTGGGCACTCAACCAGCTCAAACACATCATGTTCTCTTAAGGAGGTCAGCTCATCGAGCATTGCCGTGATCCACTTCTCACGATGAGCACCACGCATGGCCTGCTGCACCGTTGGATCATCTACTACGGCCTCGACCCTCTTCCTCACGGTAGCTGCACGCCTGGACTCACTAAGGCTACCAGTAGGGCCACCGTTTGGATTCACCTTCTGCCCCGTCGTCTTTTCTGCATCAGGAGGCACACTGTCAGCTGCAGCTGACACTCCATCAGAACAGTCACCGACGTCATTCACATCATCATTCATTACTGTGGGCCTCGCAGCATCACTCACATGCTCACGTGCTTCCTCCGGAGAAATGCGCTCAACAGCAGCATCACTCACAATTGCTCCCACAGCATGGACAGCAGGTCTTAAGACTTTGCGAATCAAGTGAAAAGGCTTTGGAACCCATCGAACCCTCACCTCATGTGGAGGATCCAGACGTTCTCCGCTGCCCCTCGCGGCACTTGGTGCTGACTCTCCCCCTGAGCCATCACCTCCTGTCGCTATTCCGCTAGGCACATGCCGTAGCTCGCCTTGCCCCTGGCCCTCAGACCCAGATATATGCCTCGGCTCATCATATCTGTCACGGTCATCACGCCCTGACACTGTGGACCCGCGGTGACTTCGGCCGCCGCCGTGACCGTCAGCTCGCACAGGTGGGGGTGGCTCACTCGGCTCCTTGCCCATCGACCGCTGGACTGGCTCCGCTGAACGCGAGCGGGATCTAGACTCAGACTCAGAGTCATCCTCACCTCCATCATTAGACTCAGTATCACTCACTTCCTCATTAGTTGGAAGCGGATGGATATCACAGTCCCCTATGTGCAACACAGCCCTATCCCTCGTAGGGATCGTCTCTGCAGGCCTAAACTCATGGTGTAAAGGCCCAGACGGCTGGTTTGCTGCATCATAGTCCCAGTGTGCTACCGCCGCAGCATTGTCAGCCGCTGCATGATCGCAGCGCGCTGCAACCACTGCCTCACTGATCTCTGGTGTGTGCCAGCGCTCATGTCGCGCCAGCAGCTCTGCACCCAACACTCTAGGAAAAAACTCGGGCTCACCCTCAGGTAGCTCGTCTTGCGGTTTGAAACGCCTATGCAGCGTTCTTCCTAGTTCCCAGTGTTGATGGCCCAGACCCGGATGCTCCCCCTCAGCCCAATCCACATTTCTGCCCCTCTCTGGCATCATGTGTTCACGACTGGCTGGTGGACGCACTGCCCGCACACTAGTGCTCTTCACCCACTTCTTCATGTTGGGCAAGAACTCAGCTTCCGGCACTACACTGGTGTACTGATCGGGTAGGATCTCAAACTCACCCTGCTCATAGTTCTCTAGCACAACTGGGTCCGCCGTAGCCTCCCCAGCCATGTGAAATCGCTGCGCGAAATCCTTCACTAGAGCAGGTGGAGCAGCCGTGTGCCTGTACATCCGCACTGCTCCCCCATTCCCACGTTTCACGTAAACCCTGTCCATGTGAGGACCTCCACCCGGTCCCATATAGGCACCGAGGATTCCTCGCGCTTCCAGGTGCCTGAAGTGCTCCCTCCTCGGATACACATACATTGGACACCCGAAAGGCTTCACCTGTGCCACCACGAGACGGAAGTCATCTTCTTTGACCTTCCTAAACCACAACAAGTATGGCACAATCTCTCTGACATTCACATTTCTCATGTGCTGTGCCACAAATGCCAATTCTCTCCTGGCAACCAGCGTCTCACACAGCTCATTCAGACTCAGCGCATGCGCTGCAGCCTTCCTGACTCTCAGCTGCTTAGCCCGCTGCTGCACGTTCGTGGACCATGGCTCAGAGCTGGTGGCAACAAACCTATCCTCCAGCTTCTGCTTTGCCTCCTTCCGCCTCACACCCTCCAGTGCTGTGCTCGGCGTCAGGTTGTGTGCATGGTTCACGCACATGTATGCCTCTGGCCACAGGAATGCAGGCACTGCTGCCTGCAGCAGACTCGCCCGCACTGACGTGTTCAGCACACCGATCTTTCGTTCTACCAACCCATTTGACTCATGTTGGGCGGTGTCAGTGAACGTGTGTACTATCCCTCGCCACTCAAGGTACTGAGCCAGCTGACTCGAGCTGAACTCACCTCCTTGGTCCGTGTGCAGCCTCCGCACCCCTACCTCCTTGTCATAGACAATCTGAGTGCGGATGCGTTCTATCAGAAGACATATCATCTCCGCAGCACCGCTTTTTGACTTCAGCGGGATCACATGTGAGTACCTGCTGTACTCATCCACTACTACCAGGACGTAGTTCATTCCGCCTATGCCTACTGGCTTAATCTGTCCAGCCAGATCCGCATGCAATACTTCTCCAGCATACGAGGCATTCTCTGTCACTTTGCCCCCATGCCGTGCTCTGTCACCACTTCTCTGCTCCGCCACGTGGCAACCATGACACTCAAGCGCTACTCCCGTGGGTTTAGGCAACTTGAGGTCATACAGGTCTGGATTCTCAGTCATCAGTTTGAGAATCCGGTTGCCCGCATGGTGAAACGAGAGATGCACCAGAAATGCTGGGTCAAGTCGGTAAGAAGATCTCTGACCAATAGGCACACCATCTACCGCAGCGATTCTCGCCTGCTCACCAACCAATTTCCTATTTCTGTGGAAAAGGTTATTGGCACTGGTCCAGTCTGTCCCTGAATCTACAGGGCGCAGTTCCCATATTGGTCTGCCCGTCCCGCAGCACCAGCTCAATGTGGGGTTATCATCACTATCAACTCCCTGCTCACAGTTGCCCACAAATGTTTGTGCTTGGTCATAAAAACCCGGTATCTCTACTGTGTTAGCCTTGCCTGTGTGCAAGTACACGTTCGACCGCTTCAGCACAGTCGTTGATAGGATATTGATCGGGCTGGCTGGCACCCAGTAGACATGATCCAGCTCAATATCTACAGGCACCAACTCACCCTGTACTGTCACGTACTTCCCCACATTCGCCCTGATAGTGCCCATGCCATATATCTGAAGCCTGCCCTGGTCTAAGGGCTGGCACTCTGTGATATCTGGTGGCTTGATCTCACTGAACATGCTATAGTCGAAGCATATGTTCAGGTCAGACCCGCTATCCACCAGAAAAGTGTATGGCATATTGGGCGACGGCCCATCAGCACAGTCAGCTCGCAGTTCCGCTAGGTCTACCACAGCCACCTGAGGGCCCCCGCGGCCTCTGCCACGGCCTCGCCCTGCAGCTGCCTGTTTCTGTAGGAACTGCTTGACCTCTGCGGAGAGCAAAGGGCAATCTTTCTGCAGATGGCCAGGCTTCTCACAATTGAAGCACTTGCGCTTATCTGCTCCCCCTGCTCCCACTGCGGCAACCTCTGGGGGTGTACCATGGCGACCACCGTGGCGTCCACCACGATACCCTCGTCCCCCAAATCTCTGCTGACCACCGCGATCATCCCGTGGGAATCGCGATGGGGCAGACTGGCTGCTATTCTGAGCATGCGTCAGCAGCGTGGACACTATCTGCTGCACTGGCAGTTGCTGCAGCATCGGCTGCAGCAGTGCATACTCTCTGTCCACTGCCAGTAGCCTAGAGCGGTATAGCTGATCAGGCACAGCTTCTCCCAGACCCCTCATCTGGTTCACTATACCAACTACCTCGTTGACATGTTTCTCAAGTGGCTTCCCCGCCTGCCTGGCACCACTGAGTTGCTGGTATAGCTTCTGTATTTCTACTTCGACAGAAGGCATGTACTTGGCATGCAGCAGTGCCCACATCTCATGGACAAAACTGCAGTCTGACACGAAATCCCTATCCTCCTTTGGCAATGTTACGAATAGCCAGTGCTTGACTGACTCATGAGCCTGGCTATTCTGTGCCAGTGGATCATTTACTAGCAGGCTACTTTCCCCCACCATGTTTGCCCAACTCTCTACCTCTTTCTTGAACACCCGAAAGTGATCATGTCTGTGGTTCCATACGGGAACTTGTGCTTTTCTACTAGCGACTTTCTCGGCATAGACTTAGGCATCACGAGCGACAGTGCGCTCGCGAGAGTTGCAACATCGATCGTCCCGGCTGTTGCTGCCGCCCCGGATGACATCGCAGCCTGCGAAGGCTGCGGTATCGGAGGTGGTATCTGCTGCGCTGCCCATGCTGTCTGGGCAACGTGTGGCACTTCCTGCGCTCCGTGCACCGCTGCCTGAGCACCCGCATTCCCCGTAGGATCAGCGTTGCCCGGCATGGCGGCCTGCAGAGGGTTAACACTGAGATACCCGTAGGTCCCAGCGTCTTGTCCTTCCCCGTGGGGCATGGACTGACCTCCGCGGCCTGCTCGCGGCGCACTGTAGAGCGAGTGCGATGATGCGGAAGGTTAACTGCTCCCTCCACACCGTCAGAAACCGATAGACCCTTGGCGAGATGCCATTGAATGGTTTCGGAGTGGTGGGTGTCCTGCAACATGACCACCATATGTCGCAGGAAACGCATACCCGTAGGCCTCTTTGCGAGACCAGCATACAAGCATAATGCAGCTCCGCCGTAGCATTCTGCATTAGCTTTTCTAGTCTCTCTACGGTCGGCTATACACTAGAGCGGTGTAAGCACACTCATCGGAGTGTGCAGCCGTAACCGCAGGTTCCCCCTGGACTCTATCGCATGCTAATAGACATCACTAGAATACCCACAATCATCACCGATACCATGACGTAATTCAGTGGACCGCGGCCTAAGGCCTGTGGGATCCTGAGCATGTCGTCATGCGCAGGGGTTGGTGCTGTCACATACCTTGCTGTCTTAGGTATCTGTCCGTGACAGA